>JAGFBZ010001548.1:960000-1345000 GCA_018398805.1 Hirundichthys speculiger | reverse complement strand
CAGGTTATTTAAGGCTTTCCTAGGAGCAAAAATATGCACAATGCGCAAAGCACAAATATTTCAACCATTGATCATACAAATATTACCCCTCAAATCCCTCAAGTCAAATCACAGTGTGGTTTTCATGTTTCCCCATGCTTGTGTGGGTTTTTCTACATGTATTTTAGCTACATTGTATGGATTAGTAATTCTTAATTGTCTGTGAGGGCGAGTATGAGGTTGTCAAGCTGTTTGTCTCTGTGTGATCGTGTGATAGACCTGTGATGTGTCTCGGGTGTACCCCTCCTCTTGTCTCATGTAAACAGGAATGGGTTGCACCTGCTCCACAAGACTGAACAGGATGAAGCAGGCACAGAAAAATGGATGAAAGCGTTTGGTAGAAGTTTGTTTCCCATATTCTTCAAGCACAGGTTAAAGTGCAATGTGAACTTGCTGGATGAATAATAAGCTGATTGAATTTTGCCCATTATCGCCTAAACACACTCTAAAGTGCTCTATATGTTAATGCTTTTAGTGAACTAGAAAAAGTATTGTGTGCTTGTGGAGTAAAGATCTATTTTTTCCATATGAGCTGATTGATGTAAAACTTAATATGTATAAAATCTCAAAACCACTTGACATTTGCAGATTGAGTATGATATTCTCAACATTTATGTGAACCAAATAGTTGCATACTTTCCTTTTTTTGTGTTCAATCATTAGCTTTATTATTGTGGATAGTTTTTTGCTCCATTAGGTATTGAGATTTTATGTTAAGAAAAGATTAAGTTTTATTTGATACTCAATCTGAAGTTGTGTGAAGGGTACATTTTACTAACAGTACAAATTTGAAATTTGTTAAGAGATCAGGGTGATCTTGCCAAAGACACTTCTTTCTTCTTAAGTTTGTGTGTATTTATGCATATTCTTTGAATGTTCTGGTTATAAGCCATTTATTATGAGAAAGATGGATGTATGTTTAATAAACATACTAAGTTTAAGATAAATGTCTGTTTGACTTATTTAATTTTCAAATTACAGTTGTCAAGATTTCATTTGTGTTACTCTGTGGTGCTTCTCTAGACAGGCCATAGGAAAAAAATTGATTTAAAAATGTTGGTTTTGTGGCTTTACAGATTAAAAGGAATAGGCACACATACCATCCAGTTTTTTTTTTCTCTGTGTGGCATCAATAAATTGTTACCATTGACAATGTGGTAAAAGTCTGCTCAAAAACATCCGCTTTTATTGCAAACTAACTAGGGTTTCAGCTGCTCCTTGTTCAGGGCTGCCACAGCAGAGTGATGCACATTAGAAGTTTAACACAAGTTTTATTCTGGATGCCCTTCCTGCCTCAACTAGCATTTGAATGTGGGACTTCCCATATGGTAGGCAACTGCACTACCACTAAGCTACTGCTTATATTGCAAACTAAAAAAATTAAATCAGTTCATCACAAGTGACAGAAAGCTCCCCAAGAGTTTGACTCAGAAGATGATGCCTGGTAGTTACAAAGATTTACACTGACTTGTTTTTAATCTTTTTTTTTTTTGAAGCAATTTTTAAAAAACCACCACTCAGTAGTAAGCAGTTTTACTTTCAGGTCACAAAAACAAGCTTTAAACTGGATGTTTTCATTTTTTCCATTGTATGTACTTCTATGGTGCTCCCCTAGCTCAGGTGGAAAAAATGAAAATGATGCATTAAGCTGTGCCCTCATATTCATAATCTGCATGCATAGTTACTGCATGGTTTCATAATCTATGCCTACAAATTTGCAAATCTGTATATTTTATATGTACACAATATATATTTGCACTTGACACTCAGTTTTCAACAGAACAGTTAGTTTTTCTTTCAGATTCATTTCAGGGATGACAGGCTGAGTGTGATCATGTGTCTTACACTCAAAATGTGGAGAACGTCCTTGTATGTAAGACCAAAATGAGTATAAAGCTCCAATGCTCCATCGTTGTTCATGGATGCAAGAACAGATCAGAATCCCTCAAACTGGAGTACATGAAGGATCAAAGAACTCAGCAGACGTCGGTGACAAACGTGGAACGTGCAAGTGAACTGGAAAGCCTTCATTCTCAGGGATTATTCCAAATTGTGTTCTGACCATTTTTATCAAAGGTGAGAATAACAATTTCTGCACATATAATATTGGTTCTCTATTTAACATTTCTCATATCAAATCGGGAAAGATTAACAGACGCCACAAAACTACCCAGCCTAACTACATAGCCTAGCCTACTTAGTACATTCTATATTTCATTCAGTAAACATTCAACTGATCGGAGGTATTTTTTTTCTTTTATTAAATGAGGTGGCCAACATTTGAAAGTAAAAGGATCCATTTGGAAACCTGAAGATAATGACTGGTAATTTTATTAATTTTATTTATTTAACCTTTATTTAACCAGGTTAGTCCCATTGAGATTAAGAATCTCTTTTTCAAGGGAGACCTGGCCAAGACGGGCAGCAGCAGCAAAACACAAAGTTGCAGACAAGACATACAAGGAAACAAGGTACAATTTACAAGCATTAAAATTTGCATGAAATAAAACAAGATGAGAGTTTCAGGGAGTCTTTTATACAAACATCAAGCTAAAAACAGCGACATCCCATAGAAACTGCTTCCAAGTCCTTCATCTTAGATTTAAAAACATTTAGCGACACGAGCTCCTTCAGTTTTAAATCGTTCTGCAGCAAGTTCCAGGCTGAGGGTGCAGAATACCCAAAAGCTCTTTTCCCTATTTCAGTCCGAGCATTTGGGACTAATTTGGTAATTAGTTTGGTAATATTACCATGACTACTATAGGTGGACACTTATCCTGATATTATGGACAATAGTGACTCTATGGAATATGTAAGTCTAAGATCAATTCAATTCAATTTTATGTGTATAGCGTCAATTACAATGCAAGTTGTCTCTAGGTGCTTAACAGAGACCCAGAGCATGACCCCAGAGCAAATATCATTAACTAAAATTATATTAATAAATTCAAATCAAAGAAAAACGGCAAGCAAAAAAAAAAAATCCTTGTGGGAGAAAAAAAAAAACCTTTAAGCCAAACAGTGGCAAGGAAAAACTCCACTTTGAGAGGGAGAAACCTTGAGCAGGACCTGGCTCATATGGGGGGACCTTCCTGCTGATGGCCAGCCGGGTAGAGAAAGAAAAGAGGAGGGAGATAGGACAGAGAGGATGGAAGACAGAGAGAGGAGAATACATCCTGGCAATACTTATATCAGACAAAACGTATTAATAATAATTATCCATTAAGCTGAAGAACTAAGAATTCCATGCACTTCTATTCTGACTGGTACATTGTTAGTACATGAACTGCAGAGATAACTATCTAAACAGATGTGGGCAGCAACACTGAGGTGGTCAGAGGATCAGACTGCAGGTCAGCATGTTAGTTGATTTCCCAGAGACATCTACACACACAGGCGGAGATAAACGCAGGAATGACATCTATATACAGTGATCCCTTGCCACTTCGTGGTTTGAGTACCGCGGTTTTAGTGCTTCATGGATTTTTTTCAGAAATATATAATAATTTTTAAAAAAAATCAAGAAATAATCGCTGAAATACTGCGAAAATCCACCCCACAGCAGACGAGAGGCCGCAGCTGCCAGCGAAACATCAAACAATTTTTGCGGTGTTTAAACATATTTTAAACACATTATTTAGGCTCGGGGGGGGGGGGGGGGGGGGGGGGGGGGGGGGGGGGGGGGGGGGGGTGGGGGGGGGGGGGGGCCTCCGGCTCCAGTTCGCGGATTTTGATTGTCACGGGGGGGTGGTCCCCATTAACCGCAAAAACTAAGGGATCACTGTAGATAGGTGGAGGTAAACGGTGAGATGGTTAGAGGGTGGAACTGTAGGTTTGTATGTAGCTCTGGATGCTGGCCTGCAAACATATACAGAAACAGAAAGGGGGGGAAAAAAAGAAAAAAAGGGGGGACAGGAGCGTGCAGGACAGCACAAAAAACTATAAGAACAATGAACTGAGATATTTATGAGATATTCCTAATTAACTATTAATATAAATAAACAGAAATCCTTCTATTGTCATTATACAGTAGTACAATGAGATTAAAAAACGTAATTATGGATACAGCTCAAGAAGAAAGGTAAAGGCTAGAAGAGACATGAGGACACCACTCAGTAGATCATGTAGGCTTCCCCCTGCAGCGTCGACCTATAGCAGCATAGCTATGACGAGGCTGTATTTAAGACGAGCCTGCTTTCGTCTTAGGTTCAGCCATTCCCAGTGTTGTACCGGAACGCGTTCATTGAACAAAAGTTCACGAACTAGTTCATATTTTCTGCGAGCATGAACTGAACGCGCTCTCTTTCCCCTTCACGAGCGTCGGGTGTGAACGAGTTCATTTGGGCAATTGTCAACGACGCTCTTTCAAAGTTCACGCACGGTCGAAACCCGTGCCAGGTTTCCAGTAACCCCGTTTAAAATACACCACAAACGAGCCTGATATGTATCTTCGGGAAGCAATCAAACATGGCAACACTGGCTGTCGCTTCTGTCACGCTAACAATTGCGTCATCACATGTTTAAAACAAGCATGAAGGAAGATGAGAGCTACAGTTAGCCAGAGCCGGAGGAGCGGCCCGACTCCCGGGGGAGATTGAAATATTGAAATGGGGGAAAAAAAAACATTTGCACCGTAGGTACCTGTTTTTGTCTTATAATAAAGACCATTTGGCACCAACTTTTTCCTCATATTTTTAATATACTGTAGAGCAGTGATTCCCAAAGTGTCAACCGCGGCCCCCTGGTGGGCCTGTCGTAGGACTGCAGGTGGGCCGTGAGAGGTCATTAAAATTCAAACAAATGTGTTTTAAATCCTCGATCCTTTTTAAATATGTTTTTAATTACTGTAAAATATTCATGACATTATTAAAAAAAACATTAAGAAGTAATAAAACAATCCAGTTAAGTGTTATTCTACTGTCACCTTAACTTAATATGACAAGTGTCACCTTATTTGTTGACCCCTTACATTGATATCAGATCATGGTTCCTTTTCCTGTATGTTGACCACAGTTGTGATTTTTCACATTTCAAATTGGGCCTTGGTATTCTGAGGTTTGGGAATGGCTGCTGTAGAGAGAAAGTGAAACGGAAATTACAGTTTTACATGGGCTGTTGCTTCAATGCTAATGTGAATCCTGGTTGGTTAAAGATTCCGAATTGGACCAATAGTTTTCGACAGATAAACTGGATAAAATAATTGCCGTTAGTGGTGGTGTAGTATATGGGCAGTGGTAATCATTTTGACAGATAATTGCTCGCAGCAACATTAAAAAAGAAATTAAAAAAAAAAAACTAAAAATGAACTATTTAGTTTATTTTTTACAGATTTCAGATTCAGATTTTATTTTTTCCATTTCAGATTTCTTTTTACTTTCAGATCATATTTTTTCAGGTTCAAATCTTTTTTTTTTTTTTTTTTTTTTTTTTTTTTACAGGTTCCCTGATCTGGTATGGCGGTGGGGTGGAATCATGATTGACAAGGCTGAGAACCTTTTGTTTCTTTTAGGGAGGTTTCATAAACAATGAATGTGTGCAAAATCTAGTGAGTAATCTAGTAGTAATACTAGTATACTTAGTAATCTAATCTAGTGAGTATGTTAAGGTCCCCAAAAAGGCGATTCATTTCGGAGAACAATAATAATAATAATAATAATAATAATAATAATAATAATAATTTATCCATTGACGTTTTTATTTTTCCATCTGAGAGCTTCATAGGCTGTAATTCCAGCTTATCTAGAGGTGAAACGAGATTTAAGTAATTAAAACAAATACACAAAGACCTTTGGACGGTGGTTTCTAGAGGAGGGTGCTGCTGAGCAGGAAGTGTTGAGTTTGGAGTGAGTCCTCTGTCAACCGTGAACGAACAGCTGCAATGATGGCTGATGACAAGAGGTAAGAGCAGCACAGTCCGCTTATGGTACCTTGTTTGGAAGATAAGCTAGTGGCGAGTGTTGGTTTGAACCTCCATAAGTCATATTAATGTACAGCATAACCGTTGTATCAAAATAAAAGTTAAGTTACAATGTGTCATGCTTAATTTTCTTAGTGCACATGGAAAAGATTTCTTTGAAGGCTCCGTTCACGTGGACGTAAAGGTAATGTAACGTGCATCGCTTATCACACTACTGTACCGTGTGAGGTGTTTATAAATTTGAACCACTGACTGTAAAAACTAATGTTTTGGGCTAATTTAAACAGCTCAGCTCAAGTTAGCTACCTTAGCTTAGCCCAGCTCGACCAGGGAGCTCCGCTACAGTGAACGGACGATAAAAGTATGGAGGGCAAGAAGTCTCTCACACAAATAAATGGAGGCATAAACATGGAAACACCCGAATACATAGATTTTACAGCCAAATTATGGGAGTAATTATTTTATTTATTTACTCAATGTATTTATTTTTATGCTTACTAATTGGGTGGCAGAAGTTTTCAATCTAAAGCATATCATACATGATTTGTATTTAGGTTTGATAGATGACTTTGATACATAGGCCTATTTATTCTAATTGTATACATTGTGTGGTTTCTTAATTTTTTTTTAACTGACTCAGTTTAGTTTTTTCTGTCATCTCTTTGCTGCTTTGTGCAACTGCAAATTGCGTAAGGATTATGTAAGGAAGTTTCAAGAATAGGAATGCAAAAGTGAAGCCATAATAACATAAAAAAAAAAAAAAAAAAATATATATATATATATATATATATATATATATATATATATATATATATAATTAGGGCTGGGCAATTGATTAAAATTTTTAATCACTTATTTCCCTGATTAATCATGATTAATCACATTGTATACACATCAATAATGAATTCAAAAGCAGTGTAAAATGCACTTTTATTATAATGTTCTGCTGCCATATGAACTAAAGTGTCATAACATAACGCTTTTGACATCAGCACTTGTCAGTACACATTTAGTGTAAATCTCATTTTAAAAAATGTAAAATAAAAAAGCCTTTGCCACTGCTAGGGGCATTAATGTCATCCTGTTTTTATGAAAAAATTAAAAAAGACTAAACAAAATTCAACAAATGATTTGTGGCTCAGCACAATCAGAACATTAAAACAGGTAATTTCTGAGGTAACAGCAAAACTTTTAACAGGGAGTTCAGCTTGGCAGTTGTTACAAGTAACCTTGTTTCTGTCAAATCCTCCGTCTGGGAGAACTTTAAAATGAAAATGTCCATGTTAAAGTTCAGTAACTTTACCAATACGTGTATTATTTATTCTTTCCATTTTCAATTGTCAATCAAAAATAAAGAAAAATTAAAAAGTGACAATTTATCACGTTTTTCATTTTTTAATCTAACAAAAAAAAAAAAAAAACGAAAAAAAATTGCCTGTTTTTTATATATATTTCAATCTTAGACTTGGATCAAAAATACAAAATTAAAAAACAGGCCACAGGACTGAATTTGTTTTATAATCGAGGACTGGACTTTCTGTTGTCATTACACATCTGTGCCACTAGATAGAGCCACACTGAAGTAACCAGTAAGAGAACAGCACGACAGTGAACACATGGAGCAGATCTGATGTAACGTGGAGGAATGACACAAAAGTTTTGTTGAAGTTTAGAATATTGTTTTTAGACAGAATTGTTAATATTGCTACCTGAGTTGCTACCCGAACTGTAAAGTACACAGATTTTTACCATTCTCTATGTCTGTTTTAGCTTTTCCTTATGTTTACTGTTTTCCGGTTCTGCAGCAGCCAGTAACAGACTTTTTCAAAACAAAAGCATGTGAGCAACATGCGGTAGTTGTGTGTGTATATATATATATATATATATATGTGATATATATATATATATATTGTGTGTATTATATTAATATCTATATATATATATATCTTATATATAATAGATCTAATATATATATATATATATATATATATATATATCTATATATCGATCTATCCGTGCTAACACCGAGTTGAGGCTAGGCTAGGCTAGGCTGATGATGAACCGCCTCCACCGTCCTTTACAAGGCTTGGATGCGTGTTGTTCAAGTGATACATCATCGTCGTTGTCGATTAATTGTATTTGTTATTTGCATTGCAGTGGTTGCAGTACACTTGCTCATTTTCTAAACGAAAATGGTCCCATGCCACACTTCACCGCGACCGCTTCATGATTAGGCGATGACCTATAGAAGCTCGCGTGTAACAACTGCGGCCAGCCAGGGTAGGGTGATGGTGAAATGTTGCCCCCTGCTGCCAAATTTCTATCGGTAGCACAGTGAAATGCATCGCATTGTTTGAGGACGTGCACTGAGAACGTACGTTCGGATTGTTTAAAAAAAAAAAAAAAAAAAAACATTCGGTTCATTGACGAAAATTAATTTCTTCGACCAAATTCTTAATGATCAATCATCGATTAATTGATTAATTATGCCCATCCCTAATACATATATATGCAAAACCTTTTGCCACATTTCAGGCTTCAAACATAAAGATATAAAATGTATTTATTTTTTAAGTATGTTAAAGATACCCTATTTGAAAGAGGTATCTAAATGCCTAAATTGTCCTTGGAAATGTCAACATTTTATTAGAGATATTTTTGTTTTTTTTAATGGTATCATTTCTCTAAAACTGAGATATTTGTTATTAATAATGTGTTCAGTTATTGACATGCTGTTTTATATCCAAGCTCCGGTTTTATTTTTGTTATAGTTTCTGCTATTACTCCCAGTTTTCCAAAGTGTTTTTATCCTTTTATCTTGGTCTGTCTCTCCCTTTATTCATTCATCGATTGATTTATTTATTTTGAGATGCATGTCTGACCCAACTAGACGTGATGAGTGGCAAGGGAAAAATTTATCTCTGAAATAGATGAGGGGGGGAGCTTGTCGATGAGAGGGGACAGCACCTTAAAGCAGCCATAATATGTTAAGAGTGATCAAGGTTGATGTGGTCAGTAATTATTGACAAGATAAATGTGCCGCCAGAGTAAAAAAAAAAAAAAAAAAAGAGTCTAAGCACTTAGCTGGTTATTGTACAACCAGGAAATAAATATATGCAAAGTCATTGTCAGCTTATCTCACTCTCCTCCACTCCAACACCTTCCTCCTGTTCTTTGCTCACTCATATCTCATCCAGCTTGCCATGTTCATGGCTCAGCCCATTTGCCAGCTCAGCTGCTTCTCCTCCTGTCAGCGTGTTTGCCACCAGCCTGCTTCTCACCATAACCTCCCCCATCATCAGCTTTCTTCTGCCTTCACTTTTCATTACTCCTGTTCCAATGTTCCTCTGCTCCTTCCTCTGAGCTGTGGGGAAAGAAAACAAATCTGAAGTACAGTCTCATGTGACCTTTCCAGACCAAACCAAAAGCCATATATATATATATATATATGTATGTATGTATGATATGTATATATATATATATATATATATATATATATATATATATATATATATATGTATGTGTGTGTGTGTGTGTAAGTATTTGATCCCCCGCTGGTTTTGGCAGTTGTCATACAACTTTATTTTAACAGTTATAGAAAGAATATTGAAAAAAAAATTGAGAAAATGACATGAAATGAAAAATAAAACCTAATTTGCAAGTCATTGAGGGAAATAAGTATTTGATCCCCTAGCAAAACATGATCTAATACTTGGTGGTAAAACCCTTGTTGGCAAGCACAGCTGTCAGACGTTTCTTGTAGTTGCTTACTAGGTTTAAACACACATCAGGAGTAATTTTCGTCCACTCCTCTCTGCAGATCATCTCCAAATCCTGAAGGTTTTGAGGCTTGCGCTTGGAAACTCGCAGCTTCAGCTCTCTCCATAGATTTTCAATAGGATTAAGGTCAGGAGACTGGCTAGACCATTCCATGACCTTGATGTGCTTCTTATAGAGCCACTCCTTTGTTTCCTTGGCTGTATGTTTTGGGTCGTTGTCATGCTGGAAGATCCATCCACGACCCATTTTCAATGTCCTTGCGGAGGCAAGGAGGTTGTCACCCAAGATTTTGTGGTACATGGCCCCGTTCGTCTTCCCATCGATGCGGTGAAGTCGACCTGTCCCCTTAGAAGAGCAACACCCCCAAAGCATAAGGCTTCCACCGCCATGCTTGACAGTAGGGATGGTGTTTTTGGGGTCATATTCAGCATTTCTCTTCCTCCAAACACGTCGAGTTGAGTTGAGGCCCAAGAGCTCAATTTTGGTCTCATCTGACTACAGCACCTTCTCCCAGTCTCTTTCTGAGTCATTAATATGTTCGTTGGCAAACCTGAGTCGGGCCTGGATATGAGCCTTCTTGAGCAGAGGGACCTTGTGTGCACTGCAGGATTTTAAACCATTGCATACCAATAGTTTTCTTGGTGACTGTGGTCCCAGCTGCCTTGAGATCATTAACCAGCTCCTCCAGTGTAGTTCTCGGCTGATCTCTAACCTTTCTCATGATCATTGAGACCCCACGAGGTGATATCTTCCATGGAGCCCCCAGCCTAGGTTGATTAACAGTCATGTTGTACTTCTTCCACTTCCAAATAATTGCACCATCAGTTGTTACCTTCTCATTCAGCTTCTTACTTATGGTTTTGTAGCCCATTCCAGCCTTGTGGAGATCAACAACTTTGTCCCTGACATCTTTTAACAGCTCTTTAGTCTTGCCCATGGTGGAGATGGTGGAGTATTACTGAGTCTGTGGGCAGATGGCTTTTTATACAGGTGACAATTTGGAACAGGTGTCTCTCATGCAGGTAATTACTTCAGTGAGATTTGGAGTATTGCAATGGTCCGTGGGAACCAACATTGGTCAAGGTTGATCGGGGATCAAATACTTATTTCCCTCAATGACTTACAAATTAATTTTTATTTTTCATTTCATGTAATTTTCTCAATTTTTTTTTTCAATATTCTTTCTATACCTGTTAAAATATGTAGTGTGTATATGTATATAAATACATGTGTGTGTGTGTGTGTGTGTGTGTGTATGTATATATATATATATATATATATATATATATATATATATATATATATATAGTGTGTGTGTGTGTGTATATATAATGTTTACTGTTGCCATAATTGGCAACTTTGAAAAAGAGGAATGGTCTGCTCCCTGTACTGTATTAGGGTCATTCAGGGCAAAGGGCTATAGCATTTTTTTGGTCCTCCATATTCCTGTTGAATGAAATTAAATACTGAAAAACTGCACTGCTTACTGAACTGACAATTGACTAATGATAACAGCCTGCTGTGTGATGAAAAGCTTTTCTTTGTGGAAACAGGATTATTATGGCAAGAGCCTAAAGAGCACCTCAGACCTGAAGACCAATGCGTGTGTGGCCCCAGTAAAGCCCATCCCAGCCTTCATTCGTGAGGCCCTGAAGAAAGTTCACCCTGAAGTCACTGCCAAGTCAGTGATGCACTTGATGTTCTTTGTATGTGTACTGTACGAAGCTTGAGCACTGATATATCCCTGATCATCACAGGTACTATGGCTGTGGCCTGGTAGTGCCAGAATGTTTAGAGGGCTGCAGGATCCTGGACCTGGGCAGTGGAAGTGGGAGGGACTGCTACATGCTTTGTCAGTTAGTGGGCGAGAAGGGCCATGTCACTGGTATTGACATGACTGAAGGCCAGGTATTGTTCATCAGCATCACAGTACTGAGTTACAGATTAAATTCAAACATCTTGTTTTGTATTGGCATAATGATTTGGTGACCTCACAATGAACTTAAAGATATACCTCTATATGCACTACCTAGATGAAACCAAACATTATAGACTTCTGTCAAAGAGCACAACATGGTTGTTAAAATGACAAGATTTCCTGTCACTGTTTAATTTGAGATATGTTCCCTGTCTTCTAGCTTGAAGTAGCCAGATCACATTTAGACTATCACATGAAAGAGTTTGGCTACAAGAACCCAAATGTCAACTTTGTCCAGGGCTACATTGAAGCCCTGACTGAGGCAGGTCTCCAGCAGAACTCATTCGATATCATCATGTAAGATCTTCATTTGTTTGAAGTGCTTTCAAATTTTAGCTTGGCTGTTTGGAGTCTTTTTATTTTCTGTTCTCGCGTAGTTCCAACTGTGTGGTGAATCTCTCTCCAGACAAGAGGCGGGTACTGGCTGAAGCTTACAATGTACTTAAGGTACACTTCCATATCCTTTCAGAGGCATTATTAAATTGTGAATGGTAATGAGGTTAGTGAAATATGCTCTGATACTCACCAAAAACATTGTTCCATTCATCAGGATGGTGGAGAGCTGTACTTCAGTGACATCTACTGCAATGGAAGATTAACAGAGGAAATTAAAAGTCACAAAGTGCTGTGGGGTGGGTAAGATTAATATCCTGTTGCTGTAAAATGACAAACACCTGCAAGAACAACATACTTTTTCTTATAAAAGTAACGTATTTGTGGCAAACTTGAGAATGATTTGCAGAAAGAAAGCAAGAAACAAATGTATATATTAGAAATGTCCCCCCTTAGGTTCTTCAGTGTGGCAGTGTTGGTGGCAACAGTCTGGAAATGTTGAAGTTTATCATTACTGTGGAACCAGTATCAAGGTCACTTGCTTCCATGGTTTGTCACAATACAACAGTAACCCCCGAGAAACCTGCTTGAAATGTCTGTTAGTGGCAAACATGTAAGCAAGTTTATGTTGTGTTCCTGTTTATACTTAGATTCTTGACATCATAAAAGATTGTCCGTGGAAATACACTGATGTGATGGTGCCTAGAGCATATTGCAGCAAGGACATGATCGACCTATTGCACAAATGAAAGCTATAGAAATACCTGAAAAAATTGAGCCACACCTGGAAGTCCCAGACACTCCTGTTCCACTGAATGATGGCTCAGAAGTGGCTACAAAGTCAATCAAGTCAATCTGTGTGGATCAGTGTTACTCTCTGCGCTGCCTGTGAGTTTCGTGTGGTTCAATAAACCTTAATTTGTGGATTGTGCAGCTGGTCAATGGTTATAAGAAACAGCAGTCATGGTAAACATAAACACATTCAAAGCTGCTTCATTATCCTATACACAAGATGGCAGTGTAAAAGCATGGACTTGCTCACACTTGTAAAATAGTTGGTTTTAACAGCCTTTGGGAGCACCATAGTGACGATAATGCATTTGAAGAGGTGAACATTGTACTGGTTTTAGATAATTTGAGGTTATTAGAAAAAGATATGCAATATATGATTGTATACCATATGTATATGCTGTATTTTGTAGATGCAATATATTTGAGGCATGCAACTGGTGCACATAGTATTTATACATACAAAAGTAAGAAGATATGGTTTGGGTGGCATTTTGGCTTCCTGATATCTTTGTCCCACTACTGTCTGAAAAAACCAGTAGGTGAGTGTCTTTGATTTGGCACTCCGGGTATGGAAGTTAAAGCTGCTTGCTTCGTCATAATCAACAAGTCTTTGCATTTTTATCAGTACTAAGTGTATTTGGGACTATTTATTATTTCAAAATAAGTAACAAATATCACCAGCACACACTCTTAAAACTTATTCATGGTTGGATGAGGAGCAAAAGAACAACATGGATGATCTCTTTTGCAGACAAATTCCATGTTATCCATACCTCCACATGTATTAGAAACTGATAGATGGGGCATCACGGTGGTTTGGTAGTTAGCACTGTTGCCTCACGGCAAGAAGGTTCCTGGTTTGAACCCTAACCTGCATAGGATTAAGCGGGCGTAGATAATGGATGGATGGATAGATGTCTATCAATCAATCAAACTTAATTTCTATAGCACTTTTTATACAAATAGAATTGCAACACAAAGTGCTTCAGATTAAAAACAAACCCGCTACACCCACCAATCCATTTTCCCAAGACCAAAGATACAGCACAAGAACACAGACCCCCCCCCCCCCCCCCCCCCCCCCCCCCCCCCCCCCCGCACAGGACATCCAGGGGAGACGTGGGAGTGACCCCCAAACCTACACCAAGAATCCATAGCATAGCAACCTGACAGCCACAGCCGAGCCCTGCTCCCGATGCAGAGGGCTTCCTCAGAGGATACATTGGAAAAAGCAAAAAATAATAATGGTAAATAAAAACATAAGACCCATAAAAAGCTTAGACAAAGGCTACATGAGGCTAAAATATAGCATTGTAAAATATAAATAGGACAGTGAATTAAATACAACATAAATAAGATAAATAAAGTAGATGAATAACTAACAAATGATCACCAAGTCAAAACTATACTAAAAATAAATATCAGTTAGAAGCTAGGCCAAGAAGGTGGGTCTTGAGCCTGCTCTTAAAAATGTGAATATTCTCTGTGTCCCTGAGGTCCTGCGGAAAGTTGTTCCAGAGTTTAGGACCATAGAACTTAAAAGATATCTCACCCTGAGTCTTTAAATTAACATCTGGTATATGGAGGAGATGCTTGCCAGAGGACCTCAGGGTCCGCGAAGGTTTGTAGGGTAAAAGCAGTTCTGAGAGATAAGAAGGCCCAAGACCATTAAGACACTTAAAAACCATTAAAAGAACCTTAAAATCGATTCTGAAAGATACGGGGAGCCAATGCAGCGATTTTAAAACTGGTGTAATGTGGGCCCGCTTTCTGGTCTTCGTCAGGACACGAGCAGCTGAATTTTGTAAAAGTTGTAGACCTTTAATGCTCTGCTTCGGAAGACCAGAAAGCAGGCCACTGCAATAGTCAATGCGACTGGTGATAAAAGCATGCATTAGTGTCTTCGTGTTGGCCTGAGAGAGAATAGGGCGGACTCTGGCTATGTTTTTTAAGTAATAAAAACCAACTTTGGTGATGTTCTTGATGTGTTGGATGAAATTCAGCTCAGAGTCAAAGATTACATCCAGGTTTTTCACTTGTGGTGATGGATTAAAAGAAAATTCTTGTAGTTTAGGTAAAATATTCTCTCTCATGGCCTCAGGACCAATGAATAAAACCTCAGCTTTGTCATGGTTAAGCAGGAGAAAGTTTTCTGCCATCCAGGATGTGAGATCTAAAATGCAGTTGAAAAGTGCATCCATTGGCTTTGTGTCATCAGGAGACACAGAGATGTACAACCGTGTGTCATCAGCATAACTGTGAAAGTTGGAGACACGGAGGGAGCATATAAAGGTTAAAAAGTATTGGACCTAAGATCGAACCCTGGGGCACACCACATGTGACTCCATGGACCCTTGAAGAACAGGTGACCAAACCTACCAAAACAGTCCTGTCTGTGAGATAAGATGTAAACCATTTGTGGACAGCACCAGAGAGGCTAATGTACTTTAGACGATCTAAAAGAATGGTGTGGTTCTACTGTATCAAACGCAGCGCTTAGATCCAGTAGAACCAACACTGTAAGCTTATGTGAATCCTAATTTAATCTAAAATCATTTTAAATCTTTAAAAGGGCTGTCTCGGTGCTGTGGTTTACTCTAAATCCAGACTGACATTGTGCGTGCTGATAAGATCATTAAGCTGAATAAGAACAAGCTTTTCTAAAATTTTGCTTAATTGCTCTTTTTCAGCAGAGGCCTCACCACCGCCCCTTTAAAGGCGGCAGGAAAGACCCCCGTCGGAAGGGAGCAATTCATCATGTATAAAAGTTAATCTCTAAAAGAATCATAAAAGGATTTCAGTAATTTAGTAGGTACAGGGTCCAAAAGAAATGTGGTGGGCCTCAGTGAGGAGAAAACTTTATAGCGTCTCAGCGTTAACCAGGGCAAAACTGTCCAGTGTTTCCTCTGGTGAAGGGAGACACTCAGATGCAACCATATTACTTCGAGAAGTTAAAATATTGCATCTGATAGTGTCTATCTTCCTCTGAAAAAGCCTCACAAAGATAGTCAGAAGGTTTAAAAGAGTTTAGATTTGTCTGGCAAACTATAGATAATCACACATAAGATCCTTGGGTTACTAAAAACAAAAGTGTGGTATTTGAAGGTGGTAAAATGATCAAATAAAATGGGTTTGGTGGCCAGTGTAGTAGAGATGATTGATGCTGTGAGCCCCCATAACCATGTTGAAAAATAGAAATTGAAATCGGGAGGGGAGGCCTCGGTGATAATAACAGGAGCATCTGAGCCCAGCTATGTTTCAGTTAAAAACATACCATCCAGTTTTTTGTCTAAAATAACATCATTGACGATAAAAGACTTGTTCTGCAGCGAGTGAATGTTCCACACAGCCATGTTTAATTTGATTTGAGACAGATTTATGGAGGAGTGTGACGTAGCTATTGGAATAGATTTAAGGTTATTGAAGTTAACAGAGGTTTTGTGAAAAGGTTTTTAAAGAAGACTGTGGGACGTCCACACCCTGCGGATAATAACTAGAATGTTTTGTGGAAGGACATTTGTTAAGACAGAGGTGTGTGTTGTGGGTGTGTGTGAAGGAACCTGAACATAATGAGTCGAACTATTATTGACCAGGGTAGTTTGTGGATTTGTGGTGGAGGCTGAATATCAGTCGGATTTGTAGTATGTGGATTCTAATGTTAGCTGAATATTGTCTGAAAGAAGTTTTGATCCGAGAGCATTTGGATGCAGTCTATCTTTCATGAAGAGCTCAGGCCGACTGAAGAAAGATAAAAAATTGTCCACATATGGAATTTTATTGTCCAGGCAGTATTTCTTTAAAAATATATGGAGTGACTGGAGTCTGCTGTACTTCATATTTCCAAATCAGGGTGGGGAAAATGGGCCGGAGACGATACAGTGTTTGTTGTTAGCTTTGATGGAAGAGATGAGTGAGATGAAGTCCTGTTTAAGTTTCTCTGACTGTTCCAGTTTAAGATCATTTGTGCCTGCATGAATAACTAGAGTTGAAACAGAGGGGTAGAGACTAAGGAGGTTAGGGGCGGACTCCTTAATGTCCAGCACCAACGCACCTGGGTGACACAAGGTAATAGGTTTTCCAACTCGGACATGGCGAACCATGGACGTGCCTTGAACAAGCACTGAGGGAATCTGGTCCAACGGCGAGACAGTACCTGGATCTGGAGCCGATCCTCCTGGCTTGCGCTGAGCGCTGCTCCCGGATTCGCTCTCCATGCGTTCCACAGATGACGATGAATGAGTACGAGGTATTCCTCTCGACCGCATCGCCGCCACCTCTACAGTGGCGTGCACAGGCATTTTGGGGGGCAGGTGCTCAGTGAAGAATAAGGGCACACACGCGGCGTGTGGAACTGCTGGCTGCCTTATAGCAGTGTGATATTTGGAAGAAAAAAAAACATTACAAGCACATATTTTACGTAATGGCATATTTATTTCAATATCTTGAAGACTGATTGTTGACGTTAGGCTACAACAAGGTAGACAGCTACTTTTTCTGTTTATTTATTTTTTATTATTTAGCAAATAAATCACTGCAGGTGTTAAAGCAGCAATATGTAGGCTAACTCTGGAGGAAAGATTGACTCCACGCGGTTCTCATTCCCAGGTAGTCAGATAATGACGCTTTGGGACCACCAGCCCAAAGCGTTGATTATTCTGGCTAGCGTCTAGCTTGTTAAGCAGGTGGGCGGTCGCCTAATTTAGGCTCAGCTGTTTAGCGCTGTATGAGACAGGCTACTTCACAACAGAGACAACTAAATGCACCTTATAGCTTATAGCTTGGCAACTGAGGCTTACGGGGCAAACGATACACTGGATTAATTTATGTGTTACCAGGTGGTGGCTGGTAGGTCAGTACACTGTGCAGCTCTGCAGACAGTCCAATGCTGCTGCCACGCGCATTTGGGTCCGTTCTGCGTGTTCACGTTGACAAATGAAGAGATGGGGCAGGTTACGGGTGTGTGTGAGTGTGTATTTAATGTTTTATTTAAAAAAACAAAAAAAACAACTAACGTCGTTGAGGAGGGCACCTGTTTGGTCCAGAGGGCAACGGGCAAGTGCTCTAGCACCACCTGGTGTCTATCTGTGCACGCCACCGCCTGAGCAGTCCGTTCAATGCTTAATAAAAACCAATCGGAGAACGTTAAAATCCAATAAAGGTCTAGGGAAGGTTTTGCACAACTGATTCAGAATGTTTTATAAATAGAACTTTGTGAATTTCTGTAAAGTCCCAGTCAGTCAGTCTTTGCAGACATTTACCTGCTGCATTCAGAATGGGCCCAATTAGACATTATCTGCATTTTGCTCTTTTTGCAGTAAGGAGTTGGCAGGGTAAAGGCTGCACAATGACATATTTGCTTTCTCATGTAAAGGTTTTCTGAGCTGCAGTACATGTGCCAACATACATAGTTACATACAGTGGAGGAAATAAGTATTTGATCCCCCAATGATTTTGGCAGTTGTCATGCTAAGAAATAAATGAACAGTCTCAGATTTTTATGACAGCTTTATTTTAACAGTTATAGAAAGAATATTATCCCCAATATCCCCAACCAACCTTGACCAGTGTTGGCTCCCACAGACCACTGGCATACTCCTAATCTCACTGAAGTAATTACCTGCATGAGAGACACCTGTTCCAACTTGTCACCTGTATAAAAAGCCATCTGCCCACAGACTCAGTAATACTCCACCATGGGCAAGACTAAAGAGCTGTCAAAAGATGTCAGGAACAAAGTTGTTGAACTCCACAAGGCTGGAATGGGCTACAAAACCCAAAGTAAGAAGCTGAATGAGAAGGTGACAACTGATGGTGCAATTATTCGGAGGTGGAAGAAGTACAACATGACTGTTAATCGAACTAGGCTGGGGGTTCCATGCAAGATATCACCTCGTGGGGTCTCAATGATCATGAGAAAGGTTAGACATCAGCTGAGAACTACACAGGAGGAGCTGGTTAATGATCTCAAGGCAGCTGGGACCACAGTCACCAAGAAAACTATTGGTAATACACTGAGACGCAATGGTTTAAAATCCTGCAGTGCGCTGAAGGTCTCTCTGCTCAAGAAGGCTCACGTCCAAGCCCGACTCAGGTTTGCCAACGAACATATTAATGACTCAGAAAGAGACTGAGAGAAGGTGCTGTGGTCAGGTGAGACTAAAATTGAGCTCTTTGACCTCAACTCGACATGTTTGGAGGAAGAGAAATGCTGAATATGACCCCAAAAACACCATCCCTACTGTCAAGCATGGCGGTGGAAGCCTTATGCTTTGGGGGTGTTTCTCTTCTAAGGGGACAGGTCGACTTGACCGCATCGATGGGAAGATGAACGGGGCCATGTACCGCAAAATCTTGGGTGACAACATCATTTATTTCTTAGTATGACAACTGCCAAAATCAACAGGGGATCAAATACTTATTTCCTCCACTGTATGCATTGTTTTTTAGTGTTGTTTAATTATTTAAGCTTGGTCTTCATGGTTTGCACAATGGTGCAGTGGTGGACACTGGTCACAAACAGAAAGTTCTGTGTTTGAGCGTCATGAATGTTAAAAAAAATAAATAAAAATAAAGTCAGCCAAGTTTCCCACAAATCCAGCAGCAGACACCTAGTATGGTTTGCATATTGAAGTAAACATGACCTTAGTGTAAATTTGTTGCCAAAGATTAACATGTCTGTTTGAAATTTGCAGAGAAATCTAAAATGTTGGTAAGAGTTGGTTTGTGTTGGCAGGCGAGTGTGTTAGTGGAGCACTCTGGTGGAAGGATCTGCTGCAACTGGCTGAAGAGGTGGGCTTCAGTCTCCCTCGACTGGTTATGGCCAGTGTTGTCACGGTTGACAACAAAGATCTGCAGGACATTCTGGGTTTGAAAGAATTTTTTAATTGACTACAACCTTGTTTGTTTTTGTGTTTTGACTTATTTGCTTAATACAAATAACTTAGTGTTGATTTCCAGAAACTGGATAGTCCAGAAACTTATATCAAATTGCTAACTGGAGTTACGACTGCACCTATAGGAGAATGAGGGTCACTTTAATCAGGCAAAGTTTGGATGCACTCACACAGCCATAAGAAGTGAAAACACTAGATGGATCATGTAGTTCTGAGCAGGTGATTAGTGATGAGTCATTTAATTCAACTATGAACCCGCTGGATCCATTATCATTTTTGAAAATGCTCTGTTTAACAGACACTGAAGTTTCCTGATGAACATTTGGTGAGCTGAAAGTAAAATACTGTAAACACTATGAGATAATGTTGATAATGGACCTTATTTTACTGACTTGTTTTACAGCAAGCAGTGAATAATTCAAGATATTAAATCCACTGGGTTTGGAGAACAACTCCCAAATGAAGCCGTTTCATTTTTTACATTTATTGATAAAGTTCAATCCCCAAATGATCATATTTTTAACATTAAAACAGCTTCTTAATTTTGCGTTGTGAAATAGTTGCATTTTTTCTTTTATTTTTATGAAGGTTTATACTGTAATAGTTTTAATTACAATCACATCTCTGTTACTAATTAGAATCAGGTTGAAGATTCATGTATAAATTAACTCTCCTTTACATGTTGCCATACAGGTGACTTCAAATTTGTTTCGGCCACATACCGCCTGTTTAAGGTCCCTAAAGGTGACAGTAAAACCCGTCAAGTCATATATAATGGCGGCATTACAGGAGCAGAGGACAGCTTCCAGTTTGACTGCCAGTACACCTTCAAGGTCTGTAAATCCTGCTTGAAGAAAGCAGCTCAATGTCTTCTTCTCATGCAGGGTCTAAATGATGTCAAATGTGGATGTGTGTATTTCATAGACCAATCAAGTGCTGGAGGTGGATGGAGAGGTAGCTAACATCTTGACACATTCCAGACTTGAGGGAGAATTTACTTTTCAACCACCGGGGGGCTCCCATGAGAAATGTGCTATCAAACCTAAGGTCAGTGTAATAACAATTCTTAGATTTGAACATTTATGATCTATCCATTTTCTTTTTCTTTTTTTAAATCACTGGAGGTCATTACATATCTGGTATCAATTTGAAGTGTGCAAAACACCCAGAAAGTCCCACTGTGCATATATATTATTCATAGTTAAATTTTGCTCTGGGGTCATGCTCTGGGTCTCTGAAAAGCGCAGAAAGACAATTTGTATTGTAACAGACACTATACAAATAAAGTTGAATTGAATTGAATATAGCCACTACCACAGATGTGCACCAGGACAGATTCTGCACATTCTTTAAACTCACATACCCACCTACCCACTGAAACATGCATATCCACACATCCACATGCAGAAGGTCAAGCAGCTGCCTTGGAGTCATAATCAGACTGTAGAGTCATGCTGGGGAACCTTGAACAGGAAGGAATGTTCTTTTCTCAACTAATGGAATGCCATCTTATCAGCTCCAGTGGTCATTCAGTACAAGCACGACACATTCACTCATGTTTATCAACAGCGTTATACTCTTTAAGGTGAGAACCTTAATCAATTAATCACAAATGTCATGTTTATTCTACTTGTATGGGAATGTGACTTGTGTGTGAATTAAAAAAAAAAAGCAGAAACTTCATGATTTATCAAAATCTGTCCTGTTGTTTAACCTTTGGACTCCTTCGAGTCCCCCAAAGTGAAATCAGGTCAAAGATACCTTTCTCTAATCGTCGCTGTTCTTTGATGATAACCGTAATGAGCCGCTTTTGGCCTTGTGAAAGCCCAGCAACTGCGAAATGGTGATTTTATTGAATGACCATTGTCTTGCGAAAGTAGCACAGAGTCCGTGCAGCAGGAGTACAAATATTAAAAAAGAAAAAAAAAAAATCATAAAAATTGCTTTGTGTTTGGATGTCACACATTATCTGTTCCACGTGGATGACTACAAGCACTCACCTTTCAATCATTTCTACATTTCTTGCAGTGAATAAGACATGATTTTTATGTTGCACCTGAACAGATCTAACTGTACGTTGTGAACTCCTAATCTTGTCCGCCTTGTGGAATTATTGATGCAGGCACATATTGTGGATCCTTTTGAGCTGGCCCATAAGTTGGAAGAGAAAGGCATCAGTTCGACCACAGGGAGATGCTGCAGCACACAATCTGACTGCTGCAAATGATGGTTGGAAGAGCACTATGGAATACAGGCTCAGCATCACATTGTGCATCGATGATGATAGTTGTTCAACTGATTGCAATGTAATTACAGTATTATGTGTTTTAATATTTCCAATGTCATCGTAATCGATTCTTACTTATGCGTGCTTTGTGTTCCTTTCAGTAAATTATTTATTTCAACATTAAAACTAGACACTGAATAGCAGACAATCTGAAACTAATCAATATCACCATTAAACTTCATCTGTTTAATATGTATACTGGGAAGATTGTTTCCTTAATTATAATTTGTGCAATTTAGACACTGTGCAATGATTTATTCACTATTTTGCATACATGTAAAACTTTGCGGAAAAGTAAACACCTAAATCTGTATTTTTCCCTTTCTAAAAGAAAAATTATGGCAAAAAATAGCTCAATAAATAAAATTGATAGGTGCTTCAAATTATGATGTTACTCCATGAAGAGTCGCATCTTAAATTAATTGGCACAACAAATTTTCATCTGAAATCAGTCAAAAACTCCTGATCACTCTAGAAAACTATGAAAAAAAAATTCTCATTTTCTTATATGCATTACCAATCAAAGGTTTGGAGACATTCATTTTGCATGAGAACTTTGTTGTTGTAGTGTTATAACCACTGTAATTGATGAGTTTTGAATTGAGATGAGCTTTACAAAAATGTTCTCATTAGCATTTTAAATCTGTCAGTTATAATGACTTTTCTCAATCAATAATCAATAAATGTTGCCTGTAAAAAAGAATGTGCTATTTTTCTTTTTCTTTTAATTTCTGGGGACTTCACACTATCATGTATCCAGTACTTTGAAGTCCAATGCCACACATAAAGTAAATCAGCTGTGCCAAAATAAATCTGAGAGACCAGCGAATAAACATTTTGTTTTTGTTTGTTTGTTTTTTTGGGGGGTGGGGGGGGGGGGGATGTATTGATAATTAGGGGTATTTTTAACATGAATCTGCGGTTGTGTTTCTTATAATTTACAATACTTCCTCCTCTGGGCCCTTCATGAATCTGCAGTGAGAGAACTACTGGCGTTGTCAAAGGGAATAATGGTGGATGAACACACCCGCGGCATGTAATGCAGTGCACCAATAACAAAAAGAAATGATATATCCTCTGTGCGAGGATGTGTGCTTTTAAAAGTCATGACTCGAGTCCTGTCTGCCTCTTACCGTGAGATGCACTTGTTTTAGGAATTTTATTCGCCAAAGAGACCGCGGAGGCCCCGCCCCCTGGTCAGCCGCCTCTTCTGATTGGCCGTCGCCGTCGCCTGTCTCGGGGACATCAAGAGAAGCACGAGTTGGCCCGTGAGCCTGCGCTCGCGAGTCGTTAGTGTCGGACACGTAGTGGGAACGAGCAGGTCCTGATGCACATGTCACGGCAACCCTGGGCGGAGATGAAGGCGGACTCCGACTGGCTCTGATTTTTAAAAGCCCTTTTCATTCAGAAGGTTGGTTGCCAATGCTTATCAATATGGCAGAACCGTTACTCCAGGCACCTACCGCTGCAAAAATGGCGTCACTTAACCGGGTCCGAGCTCTGGCGATGATTTTCTTAACTGTCACAGGCTGTTGTGTCACCCCGACAAGCGGCAAGGAAGGGTCCGAGGAGACCGTCATCATCGGGCTCCGACTGGAAGACACGGACGACATTTCCTTCATGGACAGGGGCTACCTGCGGGTGAGTGAGCGCTCTCGTGTCAAATTGAGGGTGTACGGGCAGAACATCAACAACGAGACCTGGTCCAAAATTGCTTTTACGGAACACGAGCGGAGCCGCGCGGTCCGGAGCTCGGAGAGCTCCTCGGGGGATAACCAGAGCCAGGAGGAGTCGACCGGGTCGCATCCCTGCGGAATCAGGACTTCGGATATAATTATATTACCCAACATCACCCTGAATCGGAAAACGTCCGGAATAGTAGAAATCGAGGTCAAACCCCTGAGGAAGACAGAAAGGAGTAAAGCGTATTACCTTTGCATCGCCACTTCCGCACCTGCCGCGGCGGGGACGCACGACCCGTGGACGGAGAACACCTGGATCTACCACGACGGGGACGACACCAAAGTCATCGTGGTGGAGGAGAAGAAGTTCCTGCTGCCTTTCTGGCTCCAGGTCATCTTCATCTCCATGCTGCTGTGCCTGTCCGGTATGTTCAGCGGCTTGAACCTGGGGCTCATGGCTCTGGACCCCATGGAGCTCCAGATAGTCCAGAACTGCGGCACGGAGAGGGAGAAGAACTACGCCAAAAAGATCGAGCCGGTCCGGAGCCAGGGGAACTACCTGCTCTGCTCGCTTCTGCTCGGCAACGTGCTGGTGAACACCACGCTCACCATCCTGCTGGATGACATCGCCGGTTCCGGGCTGATCGCGGTGGTCATGTCCACCATCGGGATCGTCATTTTCGGGGAAATCGTGCCGCAGGCCATCTGCTCCAGACACGGCCTGGCCGTGGGCGCCAACACCATCTTCCTCACCAAGTTCTTCATGCTGCTCACCTTCCCCGCTTCCTACCCCGTCAGCAAGCTGCTGGACTACCTTCTCGGGCAGGAGATCGGAACCGTGTACAACCGGGAGAAGCTCCTGGAGATGCTGCGCGTCACGGACCCGTACAACGACCTGGTGAAGGAGGAGCTGAACATCATCCAGGGCGCGCTGGAGCTCAGGACGAAGACCGTGGAGGACGTGATGACGCCGCTGAGGGACTGCTTCATGATCCCCGGGGACGCCACCCTCGACTTTAACACCATGTCTGAGATTATGAAAAGCGGATACACGCGCATCCCGGTGTTCGAGGGCGAGAGGTCCAACATCGTGGACCTGCTTTTCGTGAAGGACTTGGCCTTTGTTGATCCGGATGATTGTACGCCGCTCAAAACCATCACGAGGTTTTACAGCCATCCCTTGCACTTTGTTTTTAATGACACCAAGCTGGATGCAATGCTTGAGGAGTTCAAAAAAGGTGAGACAACGAGTTGCACTGTGCCTTATTTACCGACAAGTGTTAAAAGTTTGAGAACTGTTACATAAAGTTGATTTTTAGATTGACCTTTCACCTGTCTGCGCGGCTCCTTAAATAAAGGGAAGGTGGACAGATGAGTTCTGTAATAGTTTTATGAGGAGAAGAGCGGCGGCTTGACCTTTCCACTCTGCAACCAAATGGGTCAGGCTGCGTTAAAAAATGACTTCAAACGGTCTAAAACCTGATTTTCAGGAGTAAAAGGAGTAGAAGGTATTTATGCTTCACTTGAATATTTTACAAGGAATTCTTTGCAGTGAAAGGATGAAGGAGGAGGACGAGTGTGGGTTTGTTTCGGCCCGACAGCAGACACCAGAAGTGAGGTGCAGTCGCCGCTGCCTGGCAACCTGCTTCCTGTAGAGGGGAGAAGGATTTGTTTTTATCATGTCCCATCACTTCCATTCAGTGTTAATGAACAGAGCCTCTCTCCTCCCGCTTTTCATCTCTTATTGTGCCCTACTCTTACTGCCCCCCTCCTTTCATCTCTCCTCTCTCTCTCTGATTTGTAAGCATCAGGACATGTGGGAATGGTGCAGCAGCAGTGCAAAGGTTATCAGGTGGGGGCATCTTGTTTGAGAACCTGCTTAAATCCATCTCTGCTTCTCTTGTGCTTGCATCTGAGTGATGGTGGCGATAACTCCTTTTGTCCGGTCCTGGAATGCAGTTGTGTGGATAATGAATAACAGCCTCTAACACCCTCGAGCTGCCAAGTGTGTTCATATGCACATGTCGTTTGACAAAGATGTTTACCTCACCCGTGTTTTATCTGATGGTTTTAATAGCTTCACTGTGGTTGCACCTGGCTGAGTTACTTCTGTCAGTCTTTTTTTTTTCTTTTCAAGATAAGTTTTTTTACTGATCCCTAAGATGAAATTTAGGTGCTACAGAAGCATGGCATTTTAGAAAAAAAAAATAAGACATTAACATCATAGTGCTGAAAGAGAAATTAAAAATATGATCTAATAGAACAAAACAAATGTAAAAGCAAATAGAAACTAATATTAACAGCTGCCACATATATATATATATAATATATATATATATATATATATATATATATATATATATATATATATATATATATATATATAGATATATATATATATATAGATATATATATATATATATATATATATATATATATATATATATATATATATAGATATATATATATATGATCCCTTGTTTTTCGCGGTTAATGGCGACCGGCGAACCCCCGCGTAAATCAAAATCCGTGAACTGGAGCCGGAGCCCCCCAAGCCTAAATAATGTGTTTAAAATATGTTTAAAAACCGCAAAAAAGTAGCGACGCACTGCAGCGAAACAAGACAAAGGCTCAACTGTGGTCTTTCTGTTACCTTCACAGCCTCTGAACCGTAGTAAAGAAACCGCTGGTATTGTGCTATTTTTGGCTCGTAATTATCGGCTAACACGCTAACAACAACAAAAAAAAAAAGTCCGGTTTTCTCTGCATGGAACAGGTACTTTATTCTGGCACTGCAGGAACTTGTAACATCACACAGGTTGTATTGTTGGGCTCCTGTCGGTTAACAGAGAATGTAAATCTATACACGCTGGGCTGCTGTTGATGCTCACTACACTTTTTATCTAACCCCGTTTTCTTCTGCCGTCCCACGACACTCACACTCTATTACCCATAAGGCCACATCATTACCCATAAGGCTACCTTCTTAAAGGGGCCAGGCTGGCTCACAGCATTTCTTCACTGTGAGAGAACGCGCACAACATCCTGTGATGTTTCCGCGATTTTTAAATTTTTTTAAAAATTATTTTATATATTTCTGTGGCAAGGGATCACTGTATATATATATATATATATATATA
Source organism: Hirundichthys speculiger (assembly GCA_018398805.1). Classification (NCBI taxonomy): domain Eukaryota; kingdom Metazoa; phylum Chordata; class Actinopteri; order Beloniformes; family Exocoetidae; genus Hirundichthys; species Hirundichthys speculiger. The sequence continues at coordinate 1,318,159 of JAGFBZ010001548.1, read as the reverse complement.
TATATATATATATATATATATATATATATATATATATGATATGTGTATAAAAGTGGTGATTTCTTTTTTTTTTTTAATACAGGTAGGCAATCATGAATACTAACAGCTTCACAAACTGAGTAAGAGTATGAGAAAGATCATCAGCATGTCTTAGCAACCAGCACTAAGACATGCTGATATTAAAGAGTGTGCTGTGGGGACATTCGGTAGAGCTCCTTCATGCACTGTGGGTGCAGCAGTTTTTGCAGCAGCTACCAAATGCCCCTGCTATCATATAGAGGGCAACACGGTTTTGACAGCTGGTCCAACATACTTCTCACACCCACCTGCTCCACCAAGTCCAGAGGACAGTCTAAGACATAGCTGGCCTTCTTTATCAGCTTGTCCAGCCATTTTTTTTTCCTTACCCTTGTGTGACGCTACTGCTTAGGGTCCATATGTGCTGCTTTTGGCGAAAAAGACAGCCACACTGGTCAGCAGCTGATTTGTCAATGCTCAAAATGTTGACAAAGGCATGGGTGGTGCCTTGCATACTTTTTGGAATAGAAAAAAAAAGCTCTATTAAGAGAAATTAGATGTACTTCTCCTTGCCAAATTAACATTACATAATTTACTGTTAGTATTTGTGTGTGTGAGTCAGTGTTGAGGAGGGGTGGGGGATATTGTTCTAATCACAGATATGCACCAGTTTTTTGAGTAAACAAAGGAAATGAACTGTCTTATGATGTCTGATATTGCTACAAATGTCCCCAGGAGTATTTCTGCTCCCAACATGCCTCTGTTGTGGCTCTGATGGCTCTGATGTTTAGGATGTTCAGTGTAACAACTTTACTTTTATTTATTTAGATTTGTTTGTAGCTGTGTGGTTATAAATAGATGTGTGCATTCAGTGTAGTTTGCATAAGAATTAAGAAGAGGGGCTTTTTGCTCTAAAGAACATCCATGGAAATCTGCACTATTTGTGAGCTATATGAAGCAGCAGAGCCTTAACTATTATTTGTCAGTCAGTGAGATTCATTTCTTTGACAGATGTCACAGAAATTCATATTTGGCTTTAAAATTTGCTGGCACAATTCACACTTCATTGCTCCAACAATTATAGCTAGGGATGCACGATGACTGTTTTTTTTTTTTAAACTGATACGATAACCGATAACTTTCAGCTCCTAAAGGTTGATACCGATAACCGATAACACAAACATATACATAAGATCATTACATCAATACTATGAACAAAATCAAAAGGAGTTTTGGCTCTTTAAATGAACAGATATTTGTTTTTCTAATGAAAAACTATTTGGCAAGCCTCTCAAACATTTTCGTAAAGCTATCAAACAAACCTATTTGATATCTCACATCAACTTAAATAAGGTGCATTACTGATTGATATAAAAAATAAAGGCTCCTTGAACTGATGGAAATACATACATCAGAATTACAAACTGAAAAAAATGCATTCCTCAATGACAATAAAAAATAATGCACAGTCCATAATGTACTAACACAAGTTAGACTTGTCTGTGTAAATAAATTAAAAAAGCTCACTCCATAGTAACAGAAAATTACATTTAAAGGATTTTGGCTTGTGGTTCCATTCAAATGAATGCCTTTAATTAAAGTAAATGAGGTTTAGTAGTTTTGGTTTTTTTTTTTATCTCATGGAAGCTTTAGATGAGAGATGACGGCGAGGAGCGGAAAGGAAAGGAGAGGAGAGGGAAGGGAAGGGAAACAACTCCATGTTGTTTGTTTTTTTTTTTTTTTTAATCTACGCACTGTGCCACAATGCTGCATTCAAGGTGTAACGTAAATTCCTCAGTTCCCTCATTTGCTCGTCGTTCTTTCGGCCTTATCTATTTTTTCTATTTTGTATGTGTAACATGTGGGGAAAATACTGCGAATATCAATTAAAGTCAGCAACTACCAAAATTATGACCGAGTTAACAAGTTGTTTTCTGGCATTGAGGGGGTATTCTTGATTTTCCTTACTGAGTAATCGTTTTTCTGATTATGCCAACGTCACTTGAACATAACATTCACTGCCGGTCATTCAAAAGGCTGAGAGGGAGCGAGGCACTGTCGTGTTGACAAGAAATATATGTTATCGGGGGCTATTCGTCATGATATCGGACTTATCAAGATGACATCATAATGTCCTGTTATCAGCCCTGATAGTTATCTGGTCGATAAATATCGTGCACCCCTAACTATGGCACACCCAACCATGATACTCCCACCATCATGTTTCACAGAAGGGATAAGATTTTTTTTTCCTTTTTTTTCTTTCTTTTTACACCATGCTTATATAATGAAGTTTAAAATACAGTTTAGTCAGCCCTGGATCATACTAACTTGATCAAATGTTCTGGAGCATCAGCTTCCTTTTGCTATTAAGCAGCTAAACATTTTAGCTTCACACCAAACTCACAGATCACTACGTTTTGGAACAATGTTAAATCTGTACTGTACAAATCTTTGTTTTTTGGTTTTTTATGTACATGTCAACACTGTAGAAACAATGTGTTGTTCCTTTTCCGTATATGTGGTTGTTAAAACATGAAAGATCCAGTCTAGAGCTGGTGCTTGAAATCTACTGCATGCTGGTCTGTCAGTTGCTGTTAGTAGGTCCATAGGAGTTATTATCAGAGTGCGAATTATACAATGACAATTGGGGGGTGGTCAACATTTTCAAGAGATGACAAAAATGACAATTTGTCCCTTCTTTAGTATTTAGTAGGTATTTCAGTGTACACTGGATAGGAGAATTTTGTGAGCTGAGGTTGTGTTCTCCCACTGAAGGACAAACACACATGCAGTAACTTCACATCATGTTACCAGCTTACTTAAAAGCCTGTATGCTTTGGTTGACTCTGGTGTTTAGTGGATGAGGCAGTGTTCCTGTCGCTGGTGGTGAACCAGAGGGAATTTGCCTTCAGCCTGATGGAAGTCATAAGTGATTGTTGTGAGGAGGTCAGTGGGGTCAAAGTTTCCAGTCAATCTGGCTCTCTGTCCTCAGCGTACACTCAGTTCAAAGAGCTTTGTAGTGTAAGTCATTGTTAATTAATTTGATGCCATTTGCAGAGCTGGATACTTGTCTGGAGACTGTTACAAATATGCTGCTTATTTTAGCGTGTTGGAGCTGAGCAGAGGTGCTCGTTTGCATTCAATTAGAGTTCTCTGACATGTGGTTTCTCTTAGTAGTTGTGGCTTAGTTGGAAATGAATTTGCAACCTTACATAATTCACTGTAAAGCTGACTGTACTAGTCCGTTTGCTTGCAGCCTGTTGAAATAAATGACACAGAAGTAAATTTTATCACAAGTTGAAATGTTTATACTCTTCTCCATTACTGCATATTTTATTATAATGTTATATTTTTTTCCCAACTCAACACAGACTTTATTGTGGAGACTTCTGGGGCTTTCATTAATTGCTCTCTGCCTGCAACCTCAATAATTACTGTTATCCAGAGGTTGTCAAGCTGCAGGTTTACTGGTTAATGAACGAGTCAGTGTGTGACATTTGGGATCAAACCAAGTAGCTGAGTCAAAAACAAGGGTTTGGCTGCCCTCCTGATGTTGAGTTATGTGTAATATTCCTGAAAGTCAAACTTACTCAATCACTTACCAGCGAGAGGAGAGAGGTTTCTAGCACTACATGAGTGCCCATATCAGGTTATGCATGGGTACTTCTCTTCCCATTACACCATCTTTAGGCAGAATTTGTCCTCACTCCTCTAAACTGCTTGCTTGTATGTGTGTCTGTGTGCATTCGATTTAGTTATTCTGCCAACTTCCAATAAAAAATTGAATACATTCATTTTACATTATTTTCAACTGTGTCTTCATATCGTTGGACAAATATCTTATCTTTTTCTGTTACAGAGGGTCTCCAGTATAAAAAGAGCTTGTATGAGCCCTGGCACGGCTTGAACTAGTTCCCTGATTGCTGTAATATAGGCCAATCTATGCTTAATTCAGATTCAGCAGCCTCCATGGCCTCTATGTGCAGTACTTTGTCTTAAAGTGACACCCCCCCTCCTTTTTTTTTTCTTTTTTTCTTTTTGTCTTCGGGTTTTGTTGAGATACTGACAGGAGTTTTGTATTTTGCTTTAAATGGTTTTCTTCTTTCTGGGTGTTTGTGTGGAGCGTATCATAGCAAATGTCTCGAAAGCATGGTGGAGTTTTTGTCCGGTAACCCTTGGTGCTAACGCCGTCAACAAGTGCTGGGATTAAATGGCATCGTGTTGGTAAGAACACTAAATGTTTCCTGATGAGGGACACCCCTTTGAACTCAGCAAGGCTTCTTCAGCCAGCTGCTCACTTCATCAGAACTAATTACCTGAAATCAAAGGTTGTCTGCATTTCAGTTTACTTGCTGCTTCAGTGTACTGCATTAGCAGGAGATTTTCTTCTATATGGAATGTGATTCCTTAAAAAAAAAAAATGCACTTACTTGCATGTAGCAAGTACATTACAAAGAGCATAACATAGCAGATGGACACATATGGTTTTATTTCATTTAATGTTTCTATTTAACCCTAATATGGTCTTCACTTTTGGGACCCTCTGGTATCCCTCGGGTCAAATTGACCCGAAACGCATTTTGGGTTTGTAAAAACAGTTCTGAAATTAGGGATGTCCCGATCACGTTTTTTGGGTCCCGATCCGATTCCGATCTTTTAATTTTGATGATCGGCCGATTTCCGATTTTTCCCAATTCGATTTCACTTTTTTTGAGTGGGCAAACAGAGTTTAATATCCCATGCATTTTATTTCCTGTGTACATTAATAAATAGGCCTGCATCCAAACTGAGATTAATAGCTTTTATCATCTCATAAAATAAACAATAACTTATTTAAACACTCTTCTTTCTTTCTTTTTTGTTTGGGAGAATTATTATAAAACACATTTAGTTACAGAACAGTGACTGTTCAACAGTCTCAGTACTAAAGAACAAAGCACTTCCATTTAAATAGCAGCAGGTGAACTTGGCTAGCAGTTTAAGGCAATGAAAACACTAGCAGAAGTCTTTGCAATCAATGAAATCACATCAGAATAAAAATAACATAAAATATTAACTTAACTTCTTTCAAGACCCGCTGCACATGTTCGCGCACCTTTGTGTCCTTTGTCGTTCATGTAATGACGGGAACGAGGCTCGAGGTAATTAATGAGCCGGTTAAATGCCTTGTATTCCACATACTGAATGGGCTGGTCGTCCTCGGCAATACATTCCGCGATTAGCTCGGCGATTTTTCTGTATTTTTCTGAGTCTTTCAGGAGTTTGTCCTTTTTTTTAAAAGTTTCACAGAGCGTTTGCTGCTGTGCTGACGCCTGACAGAAGGCATCCTGCTCGGTAGGATGGTGATTTTTTTAAGTGTCTGATTAGATTGGTGGTGTTGTTAACTCTCTTCTTATTTACCCCTCGTGATATCTCAGCCTTCCACACGTTGCAAGTCGCAGTCGAAGCGTCGGTCTTTGTAATTTTATAGTGCTACCACACTTCTGATATTTTTGCTAAAGTTTAGCCTGACGCCGCCAGTCTTAAAACTTTTAAGGTGGATACAAGACAGCGCTGCTGGGAAACCTCATTTCAGTGCAAATTATTAAATATATATAGTTAAAAAAATATTTTTGTTTGTGTAATATGATTACTTTATTAATTTGTGTTAATCAGGATCACTTTTTGAGGAAATAAATAATGAAAAAAAAAATCGGCGTGTTATAATAATGTTGATCGGCTGATCCGATCCACCTTAAATTTTTAAGATCGAAGGCCGATCCGATCAAGGGATCGGGATCGGGACACCCTTATCTGAAATAAAATTTTTCTTGACAAACCATTAACATATAATATATTTATCTCAATTTTAACCAATAGAAATAACATATATGTTTAATGATTGTAATCAGTCTGTACTAGAACACAATTAACACTGGAAGTGTGATTCGTTTTTTTATTACAAGGGTATAACTGATGTTAAAAATCCACTTTAGCTCAAGACTTGGGTGTCATAAATGTTGCCTTCACTTGGAAAAAATAAAAATGAGACAATGTTTTCATTAACATTTATTATTTTAAATGCAAATTCTCAATACATCAACATTAACTTCAATCAATCACTTTTATCTTATGAAAGTAACAAAGTGAAATTAAAAGACTATTTGTTCAGGATTTATTTTGTTTATTTCTAAAATTACACACAACTGTAACAGGACACTTACTTCAGAAGCTTGAGGTTTTGTTAGGCGTGCGACAGCTAGTCTCTGTTATTCTCACTGTGGATGGAGAAGCTGGGGTCTTGGGCACATGCTGTCGCTGTTGGATGTGTGGTGTCACCGGTACCTTCCCTAGCTCCTCAAGAAAATGTCTTCTTCTTTGGACCTTTCTTTGGTTCCAGTCTGAGTTGACTGCCATTCAGACTGTGAACACATTATAGGCTGAGCCCAGATTTTGATGCCATATCTTGCTGGTTTTGAGGGCATATACTTACTGAAAGGGCAGTGGCCTCTAAACCCCACAAGCCATTCGTCCACAGTTACATTGGGCCTAGGGTTGTAAAGACGGGGAAGCTGGTCCACGCACTGGTTCCACACAGTGAGGATTGCTGCCAACTTGTCCCCCCGCTGTCCAATGGGTCTTGATTCCTGGTTGTCAAATTCTGATGATCCTGGAGAACACATGGAAGCTCTTCAGAGACATTGTGACTCTAAAAATCCCTCCCCTGTCTCAGGATCCCACAGACTTTCAGTTGACTACCCTCTTGACCTGTAGACACCAGCAAGGATGAGGATGCCAAAGTAGTCATGCAGATGCATGATGTCTATCTCTTTCCACTGGTCACCGAAAACACGTCTCCCCGCAAGACTGATAATGTACAGAATAATTTTCTGAATTGAGTCAGGAATCAGCAGCTCAGGGGTCTCATTGGGATTTGAAGACCATTCAGACTGTCCTAATCTTAGACACATATGTCTGTGGGGTTCTTCCAGTGGCTCTTGGGCTTCTCCAGCGGTCGCCTGTGGTGCTTGTGGTGCATATTCTGAGAGAAGGCCTGTCTTCAAATTCACTTCCAGAATCAGAATTCTATGAATTGATTTCTAAATTATCCTCATATTCGGAGACATCTTCCTCTCCCACATCGAGTCTCTTCAAATATGAGCTCTAAAAGCCTCTGACAGCTAAATCTTTTGGCCATACTGAGAGTGTAAGATTCTGTACTGTGATGTAGAGCAGTGTTTCCGCTAGAAAAAATTGGCACCGGACAATGTGACCGGCAGGTTTTCAATTTACTGGACAAATGTTTGAAATTCCAGTCACATAGGCTATATGAATTTATTGAGGTTAAAAAAAAATCATATGCAGTAGTTACGATATCAATGCAAGTTATTTAATAGTATTTTTATTTGAAAAACAGGCTATTTCAAATAAAATAAGTCCCGTCAATTGACTCACGAGCATAACTTCAAAAAATAAATAAATATTGCAGAAACTCGCGCTCTTCTGACACATGAATGGACATAAAAAGATGAAGGCCTATGTACTCTAAGATAAAACAATTTGCAAACAAATGCAAACACATCTGGAGTGGCAAATAACATTTTAATAATGTGCCCATTGCTGCCAACTTGAACCATTACCCATTTTATTACAACTGAAATTGTTGCTTGGGAGGAGTATTTGCACCGGATATTTTGACCGGAGAGATTATAAAATACCGGACTTCGGCATATTTTACCAGACAAAGTCTGGAAATTACCGGACAACGGAAACCCTGATGTTGAGGTATTTATCTCTTTTTTACCCCCCTTGATGTGCAGGTGCAAGGCTTATAATGCGAAAAAAGTTGGTGCAGGTGTACACATGAAAGATGGTAAAAAGTACGGGAAAGTGAGATCAAACAGCTACTCTGTGCTTAGATTATAACAATGTAACATTATTTGTGTGTGTCTGTATGTGCATGCATGCATGTCTCTTTGTGTTTGTCTATGTGTGTGTTGGCATGTTTCTGTGTGTCTCTGTGTATGCGGGTCAAACTGACCCGAAGACCATATGAAGGATGTAAATGCATGGGGTATGAAAAAAATGTATACTTGTACCATTTTTCTTGTAAAAAATTTGAAACGGGTCAATTTGACCTGAATACCATACAAGAGTTAAATATTGCCATGTTCAAGCTCCCATTAATCATTTTTCCTATTCATTTGGCTTCGTACTTGCAGTGCAGCCTTTTGAGACCACAAACTTTACTCAAGCAAATGTTATTTTGATGATTTTAACACATATATTGTGTTGGTGTGTGTGTTTGAGTTCTAACCTTGTGATGGATTTCCTTCAATGTCTACACATGGGAAGATTGGCAACTGTCTCTCCTGGTTCTGTTGTCTATCAAAACAAATGATCATCCATATTTATTCTCAGTCCCTTTAGTTGTTTCTCAGTCCCTTTATTAAGATGCAAGCAGAAAACGCAGAGATAGTATTAGAATTAGATCAGTTCATCGGCTGATTTACACAGCTGTGTGTGGCTATTTATAATATGTATTATACTTTACTGCAGTAATTGAATTTAACTCTGGAAATGAACAAATGCGATGTCCCATTTCCTACATTTTAGATAAATTGGTCAAGAATTCAAAAAAGATGCAGTTAATTTTGGACACGTAGACTAGTGATTCTCAAACTTTTAATACTGCGTACCACCTGCGAAACTGTTCAGCTCTCTGAGTACCACCATGATGACCAATTTTAAAATATAGCCATATATGCCTTCTCAATTAGCTTTAAACACACAGAGATGTTTATTCCTTATTGTGGTTCTTTATTGTTGCCTGAATTGTTACATTACTTAGGGGTGCATGATAATTATTGACCCGATAACTATCGGGCCGATAACAGGACATTATGACATCATCTCCATAAGTCCAATATCATGACGAAAACCCCCGATAACATATATATTTTTGTCAACACGACAGTGCCTCGCTCCCTGTGAGCCTTGAATGACTGGCAGTGAATGTTATGTTCAAGTGACGTTGGCATAATCAGAAAAACGAAGAAATCAAGAATACCCCCTCATGCCAGAAAACAACTTGTTAACTTGGTCATAATTTTGGTAGTTGCTGACTTTAATTGATATTCGCAGTATTTTCCGCACATGTTACACATACAAAATAAAAATAAATAGAAAAAATAGATAAGGCTGAAAGAACAATTAGCAAACGAGGGAATGGAGGAATTTACATTGAATTTACATTTACACCTTGAATGCAGCATTTCAGCACAGTGTGTTGATAAAAAAAACAAAACATGGAGGCGACTGCATGGAACTTTGTTCAAGTTTCAGAAAAAGATTGTTCGGTTATTTGTGACAAATGCTCCAAGCGAAGGAGGGAAAAATAGCACAAGATTTAATATGTCAAACCCAATCAGCCACCTGAAATATAACCATTGTAGGGCTCTATGAAATGGCCCAACAAACATAAATAGATTTGCACTATAAAAAAAAAAAAACCTTGGGAAACCATGGAAGTTTAAAATATAGTTCTCAAGGCATGGCGCCCCTCATTTGTGCCTGAACACCCCCCTCTCAGCCCTGACGTTTCCAGTGCCCCCCTAAAGGTTCAAAATGCCCCCTGGGGGGTGGTACCGCCTTCATTGAGAAACCCTATTCTAAACAGTTGCACAGAGAGGATGATCTGAGGGGTATTCAGTTGGTTATGATTTGCAATTAATTAAAGATGCACCAATTCCAGTTTCATTGGCTGATTCTGATTTCCAATTTTCCTAAAGTCCTAATTGACTAGCATTAGCATTGGTGACTAGCACTGGACTAGCATTGGTCATGATCAGCAGGGGGATTCTCTTTTAACTGTCATACAAAACTTCTTCATTTTTTCTAAGCACTCTGAACCTTACAGCTTTCATTTACGAACACACTTCTGGTGTCTCACGGCCAATTCCATAAGTCAAATCAAAATCAATATTGCAAATTTATTTTTAATTCAACGTGCATGGCTCAGAGTCAATTTCTCAACATCATTTTGCACTTGTTTGCGCCACTATAACATGTCTTTTTAATTACAAAAAGAGGTCAGCTGTGACTGAGTCGAGGTGTGTATTTCCCCACAAAATTAGTCACTTCCCTTCCCATTTGAGGGCTTGATATCACCTCTATTTTCATTTCACTTTTACTACTTATGCTTCTTTTAACCTCTTCAACTTATCCTTTCTATTTATTTATGTATTTATTTATTCTTAAGCGACCAATGTTTTTTTTTTTTTTACTAGCATTAGACAAAAAGCGATGATTCATGACATCTTTTCTTGGAAACACTAATGCCATTTTTTGAACTGCACACTACACTGCTGGGCTGGTGTGATTGTTCCAAAATGTATTATTAGTATGTAGGATGCACGAACTACAGTATGCAAGAATAATACCCAGATGATGTGCTATTTCCAGGAAAATGTTTAAATGAGCAGTCTACCTTGCATACTGTTTATAGTTTGTTACTGGCATCAAATTCTAGATTTGTTCATGTTTTCAAAATGCAATAAAGTTGGTAAGGAACTGAAATCATTTCCTTTTTATTTGTGCGTCTTAAACAAATTCTCAAGAGAATAACTGAAATACACATTTAATTTTTATTAAATAATAATACAAAATTTTATGGAAATGGGTTATGTAGCCACTTCTGTTAAACATAAAATCCATCAATATAAAATGTAAAAATTCTGTGTTAGTTTTATTTTATTTTTATTTTGAGTAAAAGCTGCTCAAAGTAACACTTAATGCTTATTAAAGTAAGAGTAAAGCATAAGTAAATGTATCCATTCTGAGTTGTTTGCATCACAAAAATTGCACCATTAACCACAAAGCCAGGCACAAATTATTAAATCACTTGCCAGATATATAAATTCAGGTTTTGTTGGTTTCATACAAAAACAACAGTGTTCTCTGCTGTGAGATGCCGGGGTCATGGCTGCTGAGGACGATGAAGGACAAACCTGAGACCACCTGAGTTTGTTATTGTGGAATCAAACGTCTTTGATGTGAAATTATGCGCACCCCACATATTAAATAGTCTTCCATTTGTGAAAAAAGTTAACAAAACTGTTAAAATAAGGAACTTGGATCCAGCTGAGCTGTTTGCATGGTGAGGGGTCAGGGAGGAGGTGAATGGGTGTGGGTACAATATTCTGTGATATCGGTATTTCCATTATTCCCAGCTCCTTCATCATGCCTTAGTCATCTAACTTTGCTTTTTTCAATAGGTGTGTAGCCCTCAAACCCCCATTGTGGGTCATTGGATCTTATTAGAATTAATCCACTCACTGTGACTCAGTATGTGTCTATGTAGACTCCTATAAGAGTATAGAAGATTATTAAGTTTTCCCAAAGAATAAATCTAAATTTTTGGCGCTAGTGTGTGCTTCTCCAACATCTGTTGTGCTGCATTTCATCTTTGATCTTTTGATCTTCAGAATGAATCCAAACTTTCTTCTCATTAATACTCTGTAATGTAAGTAGACACTCCAGGTTTTGCAAAATCGGGCATCCGGGGAAAATATATTTTTACGATGACGGTACAACAGTTAACTAGCTAGTCGTGGGATATATAGCTAGATGGCATGGCTGGCTCATCTGAGGCTAAATATGTCGTAGTAGGCCTGTTTAAACCATAACAGTATTAGGGGCAGGGTTAGTTTATGTTTGCCTTTAAAGATGTATTCCACTGTGTCATGGAGCCCATGTTTCAGACGAGCCCTGAAAATCCTGAGCAGAAAATCTATGAAAAACTTTAATTCTACAATTCAGTGCAACTTAGTTTTCAGTTCTTTAGTTGTTTAAGAAACTATTGTCTAATACATGTGATTCCATAAAAAGCATTTAATTTATATTAATGACTTTAAAAGAAATTCCACGTGATGTAAGACGTAATTTGTAATTCAGAAGAGCTTTTGCAATTTCGTATTCTCACGAATACATGGTTGACCTCTGGTGTTTTAGATAGTGACTGGATTGAAATCCTGAGTTTGTTGTGTTATAGGACTGGCTGTTGAATTGGCCTACATTCTTCACATTCTGGTACAACATGGAGTAGGCTTTTAATACCCGATTAGTACAACAGTTGAGAAGTGTGAATCTAGACACGGTGCATTCCTACAGGCTGTCTGATCTGGCATTATGATTTTTCTTTGCATTATTTTTCCTCCTGGACCCCATCCTGTGTATTTACCTCCACAGTCTGTCAACAGTAAGTCTGCTATTCAAGTGTTCCCATTCAGAGTGGTGCAGCATAAAGTCAAAAAATGGCATTTGTGTATAATCTAGTCTATGTTAACGCAGCCACTGTTGCTCTACAACTTCTCAGCTTCCTTCTGTGGTTCACCAAATAAACAATTCTGTCAGTATCCATCTGCGCAATCCAGCATTATCTGCTATAAAATCACTTAATTTGGTCCACTTGACAAACTTTTTGTGCAGCCATGGAAACGTACAGTAAGAAATTGAATGTGCCACTGTGGCCCCTGTTGACCTGAGGATGACTTCATATGAAGCCCCACTTTGAAAAGCAATTTGTGTGGGGCTTTTGTTCTTATAGAAGACTTTTGATCTTAACCTCTGTGACCTGACTTCCTCTGCTCTGTATGTCAGGTTTATTTGGATGAAATCCTGAAGAATGAATAGCCTACTGTAGACTGACAATGCAAGCAGTTAGGAATAAATCTCACTTTCTCCCAAGGGGGCAAGACATCCATCGTATCAAATGTAGTGGTATTACTGTAATTCTTTTGGTCAGGTGAAATATCTATAGTGAGCACATTTGTTTATTATTTTCTTTTATTGACACTAGTCTGCACTGATTTTACATGTTTCTTCCTAATAACATGTCCGCAGACTCATTGATGACCCCCATCTGGGGGCCTCTGATGATGATGACTGTTCCTGGAGAATAGCCTTTGTGATTTTGTACTGTGTGTGTTGTTAAGGAGCTGAGTCTGCCACCAGTACACGTTGCCAAAGATCTGTCGCTGTGCACTACAGAGGAAAATTTGTTATTATGCAATCTGGAATCAACCACCCCCACATTGCTCTCAATAAGCTGTTTCCCAAAACAGAGATCATACCAGACCTGTGTGCTTTTAATCTCTTTGACCGATTATTAAGACTTTGTAAGTGATGTGGTTGCAAAGCTATTACCATAACAGCACTTACAATTGTGAGTTTGTACTGGAAACAGGCTGAAACATGTCAGTGTTTCACTTTCAAAGACAAACTAATGGCCTATATTTAAATGTAGGCTGCCTGATTTGAAGATGCATTTAAATTATTTTAATATTTACTGTTTTTTACTCAAATAATACTTGAACATTTTTTTTACATTAAATCAAATGTCAAAGGATGTTTTTGAAGCTTCCTGAGAGACTCATTTATGTTTGCAGTGTTGAGATAATGCTCCAAAGTCATCATCAGTTTGGAGGAATCTGTTGTGACTCCACAGGGAAATAATTTTAAAGAACTGAATTGATGTTAACACCATTCAGTTACAATTTTGAACTGAATTTTACCTCCAAAGACACAACAAAACTGACAGCCGTATCTGTAATGTTACCAAGACAAAAAAAAAAAAATTAAAGATGTTCATTTAGAATTTAATATGAGAACTGAGCACTCAAGAGAAATTGCATCATTACATATTTCATATTTCAAAGAGATATGTTGTAATGAATGTTGTCTCTGGTGAGAGGAAATGTCTATTTTGTCAGCATTTATGTGTTTAAGATATTATCGGGGTCACTTGGGTGTTGTGCATTACGTCACTTGTATGAAACGAACGGAAATTGTTGCAATTAGTGTCTAGTGTATGAAGAAGGAAAATGATCATTATGCCTTAATAGCAGAATAGAGGTGGCGTAATTCCTCTCAGTGTAATGATCTGTTCCACGTGTTACACTGACTCCAGAAGGATATAATAATGGAACCATCTCTGTCTTCAAACTCAACCTTGATTTTGATCTTAACAACAAATCTACAAATTTTGCTAACTGTGTCTTCCAAATTTGTGACCCTGTAATATTAAATGTATCATGTTGAAAAATAATATTGTAAATCTGGCTACGGTCAGACAGATCCCCTCTGAAGTGTCCTGAGACAACATTTTTGGGAGTTATGGCTTTTGTAAGGAGCACATTTTGATCATGATGACACTCATTCAAGGTGAAAGCAGCATCAGCTAGGTTACAGTGGTTACAAACACAGAAGTACTGAAAGCTCTCAGCAGTGATGAACTCCCATCTCAGTGACCTTTTTGCAGTCTCTGATACACAGTTAGCTTACAATCAGCAGCTTTCCAACTCTGGATTTTATGACTGCACTTGAGGTGACACTTTTAAAAAAAATGCATAAAGCAATCATTTACACTCAAACACACACCCCGAGTGACCATTTTTGATCAAATCTCAGTTATGTGCTTGATGTGCAAATAAGCACATAGGCTCAATCATGCACAGTCAGTAGTAAATAACCAGACTGTTCAGCTGTAAGTGTAGTAATCTTTCTGCAGTTGTAGTCCATGGCCTGAACACTTAAATATATTCAGGCATTAACATGTTTTAGGTCTGCCTGAGCCACATTAAAAACAGTATCTTGGGAAAGAAAAAACAAAGCAAAAACAAATCGTCACAATGTTAAAAACTGTCAACTTTGTCAGTAAGTCGTCTGTGTGTTGATGCAAACACAGACATAGCTTTCCAAGTGAAAAACAACATTAAACTACTGTGATATAAAGGTTATTTTATATCTTTGAAGTTTGGGATTTTCGAATAAAGGCTGTTATGTGTTAAAAGTAGTTCAGATGTTCAAATCAATTAAAAAAACTGAAGGAGTGCAGCTAGGATCTTAAAATAAAATGATTATATTCTCATCATAGCTTCTGTATTGTATTTATGTAGAGTATTTATTGTATTTAGTTATTGCCCATCTCTCCTGTGTAGTCCATGAGCAAATTGATATGATCATACCTTCATCTAGTGTGTTTAACTTTGGCTAAAAGAAAAGTCTGGCCCATTCAGGCTGTGCCTCAGAGAGGGACAAAAAAGCCCTGCAGCTTGGTCAGGCTAGTATCCAGGCTCAGTGCAGCACACTCAGAGAAGCTGTGGCACTTTCTTGTGCAGCAAGTCCCATCCCCCTCCTCCCACATTCCCTCTCTCCCTCTTTTCTCCATATTGTCCTCTTACCCATTTCCCTTAGTGTTATAAATTACAAACGACACAAACCTCCAAGCCTAATGCCCTGCTATGGACACCTTCCAAGCTGCACTTTTTGGAGCGCCAAGGGGCTGGCTTCATTGATAACACCGGGCACACTGTCCATCTCTTTATTTACTGGCAAAAGGAAAGGCCCAAGACGGGCCCTCCACAAGCCCAAAAGACACCAGCTCCTTTTTACAATCAGCTGACGAAGCCTACTTTCCTGAGACTTCAGCATTAGTAGGCTTTAATTTAATCTAGCTGTGTGAAACACATTGACAATGAATTGTGTCTTGAAAAGTGTAAAGACTCAAAACTCTAAAATAATGCCTTATGATGAAGTTACTGAAGAAACTATGGGTTTTAAAAGTCTCTTGGAAAGTACTTGGTCTTTTTCAAGAACATTTGGAAAATTCTCACACTGTTGTTTCAGTTTCTTAGAAATTGGCACCAGTCACCCTTAAGCATTTATTAGCAAAGCCCAATGAGCCATAAAGTGTTATTCTTAAAAGGACATGTGACTGTTTCATGCCCCCACATTGTCAAAGTGATATTAAGGGGACAGTCTGTCCTAAAATAGACCCCACCAAAACACTGTTTTAGAACTACAACTTGAATTGTTTTTGTTTCTTGATAAATTACACCATGCACTAACATGTCATGATTTCTTTATGATCTCTCATTTCTTCCTAAATATGGCCACTTGTATTGGCTTAACTGAATGTGGTTCTTTTGAATTCCCTGAGATTTACATATATTACATACAACGCAACCAAAAACATCCAATCTACATACATCCCTGTACAGTGCCTTGCAAAAGTATTTGACCCTCTTGAACTTTTCGGCCTTTTGCCACATTTCAGGCTTCAAACAAAGAGATATAAAATTTCAATTTTTTGTCACGAATCAACAACAAGTGGGACACAATCGTGAAGTGGAATGAAATTTATTGGTTATTTTAAACAAGTAAAACAACAACAAGTACTTTAACCTGATGCGCCCGACGAGGACGCCGGCGTCCTCATTGTGTAATAATTTTGTCTAAAAATGACTCATACAGAACGATCACTTCATCTGTCATAGCTGTGTTTGGTATCATTGAACTCTGCAGAGTCTCCTCTTTGCAAAAATAAT
Organism: Hirundichthys speculiger; assembly: GCA_018398805.1. Classification (NCBI taxonomy): domain Eukaryota; kingdom Metazoa; phylum Chordata; class Actinopteri; order Beloniformes; family Exocoetidae; genus Hirundichthys; species Hirundichthys speculiger. Next base: position 1,301,771 of record JAGFBZ010001548.1, on the reverse strand, counting down.
GCCGTTTTTCTTTCATCTCTTATATATCTTGCACAAGAGGTGCCTAAACACATAAAAGCCGAAAGTCGTGAAAGTCAGCACTTACCGGTTTTCGTCGATAAATGTCCCAGAAAACGTGGAGAAACGGTTTGAATCCGGTCCCCGTTTGTTGACAGAGGCTTAGCTTGTCTATAAACAGAAAGATGCTCACTCGAGCGATTTTTGGTTGCTGAGAACAAGCCCTGAACAAGCTTGGTTCTTCATGTACGGTTGAATTCTCGTGATCATTTATTGAGATTTAGTGTCAATAAATGTTATTACTTATAACCAAAGCACTTTTTTGCAATTCAGTACCATATTAGAAGTGTAAAAAAGTTTTGTTTGATTTCCGATCGTAGTTTTTCAAGCAGAGGAATCATCTTCCCGAAACAAAGATGGCTTTGTTCGAATTTCCGGTGACTCTCTTTGCAATGCATTTGATTGACAGCTACAAGGCGGACCTTAGATTCGTCATGTCCGCCTTTTAGAGCATAGATCAACCTTTCCAATGACGTATTGCATGTGTAATTCGACTCTATCTGAGCCGTTTTATGCCTGCGCGTAGCGGTGCGCCCCCCCGGTCTTGCATGTGCGCATTTACGCAGAGCGCTCAGCAGTGCAAGCAGCAAGATAACTCGCGTAAAATAAGATAACTTACCTCACGGTTAAATGGCTAAAAGTAAGTCAAAAACACGTTTTAGTGTCCAGGAGGCGCTGGAGAAGATTTTTGAGGACTCTTCAGACAGTGAACATTATTCCTGCCTCCTCCCTGCTTGACCTTCATGCAATTGAGCCCTCATAACCTCAAAACCTTAACTGTAACATATATTTTAAAAAGTATATATGCTCCACATGTAGTCATATATATATATATATGTAGTCATCAAATATATTATGAATTGGTGGTTTTTACACAGTTATATATCACCTTGAGTGTTCCTGACAGTTTTATAAGAAACTATAGAGTGTCTTCTTTATGGAACACTTTAATGCATCCATGTGGACAGAACAGTTTAGAAGTTACAATCATTTTAATTTGGGTATGTCATTTTTAGGCGTTTTTCTAAAAAAGGGGGTCAGGGTTTATCAGGTTAAAAAGTAAAAAACTGAAAAGTGGGGCGTGCAATATTATTCGGCTCCTTTACTTTCAGTGCAGCAAACTCACTCCAGAAGTTCAGTGAGGATCTCTGAATGATCCAATGTTGTCCTGAATGACTGATGATGATCAATAGAATCCACCTGTGATTTCTCAAGCTTTAAACATCTCAAGGAGCACTGTGCGAGCAATCATATTGAAATGGAAGGAGTATGAGACCACTGCAAATCTATCAAGACCCGGCCGTCCCTCTAAACTTTCATCTGGAACAAGGAGAAGACTGATCAGAGATGCAGCTAAGAGGCTCATGATCACTCTGGATGAACTGATCTACAGCTGAGGTGGGAGAGTCTGTCCAGAGGACAACAATCAGTCGTACACTGCACAAATCTGGACTTTATGAAAGAGAGGCAAGAAGAAAGCCATTTCTCAAAGATATCCATAAAAAGTCTAATTTAAAGTTTGTCACAACCCACCTGGGAGACATACCAAACATGTGGAAGAAGTGCTCTGATCAGATGAAACCAAAATAGAACTTTTTGGCCACAATGCAAAACGATATGTTTGGCGTAAAAGCAACACAGCTCATCACCCTGAACACACCATCCCCACTGTCAAACATGGTGGTGGCAGCATCATGGTCTGGGCCTGCTTTTCTTCAGCAGGGACAGGGAAGATGGTTCAAATTGATGGGAAGATGGATGGAGCGAAATACAGGACCATTCTGGAAGACAAACCTGTTGGAGTCTGCAAAAGACCTGAGACTGGGACGGAGATTTATCTTCCAACAGGACAATGATCCAAAACATAAAGCCAAATCTACAATGGAATCATTCATAAATAAATGTATCCAGGTGTTAGAACGGCCACGTCAAAGTCCAGACCTGAATCCAATCGAGAATCTGTGGAAAGAGCTGAAGACTGTTGTCCACAAATGCTCTCCATCCAACCTCGCTGAGCTCCAGCTGTTTTGCAAGGAAGATATATATATATATTGTAGACATTACAGTAGGTTTGATGCCAGATTTAAATCACTGTTTCTCTTTTGAAATCATTTTAGTCACTTGTTAACATGGTGAAACATTCATTTTGATTGAGGAATTATTTGTATCCTGCTGCTCCCTTGAATGTACCGGTTCCCACATAAACTAACTGATTCTTCAAATATCATCTGAACTAAAAAAGCCATATTGTTGTCATTTACACCACCTGGAAAAACAACCCAATTTAGATTCTTCACACATGTACATAGATGTAACGTCTATTATGTAAGTGTAAACAAGGAAAAGGACAAGTCACTTCTGTGCCACGTGACGAAACGAGACAGAAACCAGATCTAATTTTTAGGTCATACAGTTCTCTTGGTATGCCGACCCTCTCTGGAGTCTCCCAAATCACAGCAAGGGAGGGAACTGCTAGTAGAGCCCCACTATGGGTTGCAGGCCCCAGCCACTGCTCCAGCTGACCCTCCAAACCCAGACCCAGCCTCTTAAGAGTTAACCCTAACAGTTCAATCTCCAGTTTCAAGTATAATTCCTACTCTGTTTTCCATGAGTTATAGATTACTTATTCTTACACAGCCTTAGTCGTGATTTCTTTACAAATGTGAGGCCGTTTGTCTAACAATTAAAATTTGACTGAAATTTGGTCATTCAACAGGACGAGGATACCAATACACATCAACAGATCTAAAACAGTGGCTGAAAAAAAAACAAAGAATCACAACTCAACTCCGGTAAGTATTAAATATTTTGGTATTAGAGTATCTCCTGAACTGTCAGGACTTTTCAATCTTAATTACACCCCTTTACTAAAAACAAAAAAAGCCCCCCCAAAAAATCAAAACAATTACGACAAGATTTAAAACGCTGAACCAACGTTCCTCTTTTGGGTCAGATAGGTACAGTTTAAAATAAAAAGCTTCTGCAAATTAATTGCCTATTTTCAGCATGCCTAGTTACTCCTAGACATCTGGTTCAAGTCAGTTAACTTAGTAACACAATTCTACTGGAAGAACAAGAAACCCTGAATTTGTCTATCAACACTGCAAAAGCAAAAATCACTAGGAGGGTTAGAAGGTCCCAGCTTTCAATATAAATACTTAGGGTTAGGGTCCAATCAGCTGCAATATTTAATAAAAATGGATCCAAAAAGAAAACCACAACAACTCAGAGATAGAACTAGAGCAAAACCAATGCAAAAATCCCTTTTTTTCTGACTTACCCTTCCTTCCAGTTTCAGTAAAAAGTTTGAACTACAGCCTGATAATTGACTCAACTCTGACAGCCAACTCTGGAAGGCAACCAAAATCACATAATCCTCTTTAACATCATGTAAATTCACCCTAATCTGGCACAGTCCAGATTTCAAGTTATGGAAGAACCCCTCAACCATTATATCATTCAGTTCAATAATCCAGAGATTTGGTACTGGAGAAGAACACTTACTTCATTACCAACCATTCAAATCTGTAAATCAATGATAAACACATCTAATAACCTACTGTTGCCCCCAAGATTTATTGAGGAAATTATGAAAAATGCAGACTCTGAAAAACTCTCTAAAATGTACAAACCTATATCCAATACTGAGACAGCATCAGCCCTCCCAATACTCAAATGGGAAAATGATTTAACTACCCCATATCCAATCCCAATTTCTGGACAAAACCTGCAATAACATCTTCTCTTTGATGAATTTACAACTCATTCAGTATCACCCAACCAAAATATTTTTAAAATGGCAGACACAGACATCTGCTCACAATGCATCATTGGTACCACTGACAATTATTTTCACGCCACATGGACCTGCCCACCTGTTCATTCTTTCTGGTGAACAGTAACAGAGAAACACTTCACCATTCTGAGCTGCAGAATCCCTTCATCTTTATTGTTGTGCTTACTAGTTAACTGTACTGAACTTGACAATCTTCAAATTAAATACAGAAACCCAGTTCTTATTTCTCTATTGGCATAAAAACAATTCTCCTCAATTGGAAATCCCAAAAAAATCTGTTTGCAGATCAATGACTGGACAAACCTTCTTACTGAACACTAGAAAAAGTAACATTTACTTGTAGGAATGAATTAGCTGTTTTTATAAATATCTGGAATCCATTTATTACCTACTTCAAAGTAAAATACAACTTAGCCTGTAACTGCACACATTTCTGAAAGTAAATTTAGCATTTAATACACTAGATGTGACAACACTATACTGTGAAAAAACCTATAATCTCCAGATGATGGACCTTGGGGGTGCAGTAGCCAGGGGGGTGGGGATCCTGGGATGCCAGTGTGAGTGGGGGCGCCCCACCCCATCCACAGTGTTCCCAGACTGTCCCGGTCAGAGGTCTTCCCATGTGTTTTTTTTTTTAATGCACAAGAACACCTGCACACAAGGCGTCTTCTAAGATGAACGGACAATTCAATTCAGTTCAATTCAACATTATATAGTCTATTACAATACAAATGATCTCTAGGCAGTTTTCAGAGACCCAGATCATGACCCCAAATATTATTAACAGCAAATAATATTATTAAATCTTAATTAAAGAAACAATGGAAAGTTAAAAAAAAAAAAACAACAACAAAAAACTTCCCTTGCGGGTGAAAAAAGCCTTTAAGCCAAACAGTGGAAAGGAAGGGGAAGAAACCTTGAGCAGGACCTGGCTCATATGGGGGGGACTTTCCTGCTGAAGGCCGGCTGGGTAAAAGAAGCAAGAGGAGGGAGATAGGACAGAGAAGATGGAGGACAGAGAGAGGAGAGGCACAAATATATTGGCAATATTTTGTAGGACAAAATATATAACAGTAATTTATGTGTAAGCTAGAGAAGTAAGAATTCTATAGACTTACATTATGACTGGTGCATTGCTAGTACATGCACTACAGATGTGCATGACACATGGCAGGTATGGGGGCTGGTGCCCCCCCCCCTCCCTGTCCTGATGCCATGCCTTTGGTGCTGCAGGTGTTTTTTGGTCCACCTGATTCACTCCCTGGATTCTGGACCAGTCTACTTTCACCGTACCTATGTCCACGGGGAGGCTGTCCAGGCTGGATGGTTCCTGATGGGCTGGAGGGGAAACCAGTGCACTGGTGGAGATCTGTTCCATGACACCGACCCAATACACTTGTGCCAACTGTGATTCAGCCTGAAGTACTGGTTATCACCAGTTGTTACTGAACAAGTGTTAGAGATCAACATCACTGCTATATGTCTGTCTCCTGAACTGCTTCAGCTCTTATATGAATCTGGGGGTTACATCCAATATAAACTCATTCTCATACATGACACCACAGTACACAAACACCAGATGCATCATCAAACATTGTGGACCATATCTGCCACTGTCTCTTTGTGCTTCACTGTGATTTTAGTCCCGTCTGACAGAATCACTCTGTGGTCCCAATAAAGTATGATAGATCAGACTGTCAAGAGGGCTGGTGAAGGACACACTCACTGTAATTCTCACATAAGCACAAGAAAACTTACTGCTGCAAGATCAAATTGCATATTGCAATTGCATACTATTGTTACCTCCGCCAAGGAGGTTATGTTTTTGCCGGCCGTTTATCTGTCTGTTTGTTTGTCTGTCTGTGTTCAAGATAACTCAAAAAGTTATAGATGGATTTTGATGAAATTTTCAGGAGTTGTCAGAAATGTGAAAAGGAAGAACTGGTTTCATTTTGGGTGTGATCCGGAAGAAATCCTGGATTCTGGATCACTTTCAAATTTTCGATAACATTGCGGTCAATGGGGCTGGAAATTTTGTTTCTCAATATCTCCATTAATTATTGTCCAAAACTCATGAAATTTGACTCAGGGATTGACAATGGGAACCTCTATCAAATTTCAAAGGCTGATCCGGATCTGATCCAGAAACACGGATTTTATCGCAATCTGTAAATCGCTTTATGGGGGAACTGTTGTGCTTGGCGGAGGTCTGCGCTCTCTGAGTGCTTTTCTAGTTGTTAATGTTCTGTTTATCCAGTAAGACCTAGTAAGGAGCAGGTGATTTTTAACATTTTTTTCAATTTTTATTTCCTGATAAAAACTTTTTTTTAAAAGAATGTATGAAATTGTACTTTTCTTTTCACACAATTATGTTTAATGTATATTTAATACCACAAGAACAGAAAATCAATTTTTAGATCTCCTTTCCAAGATAAGATATGTAACAAATTTTTGCTTCAAGTGCCCTTTAACTATGGTGCAGACAGACAGGAAAGCAGGGCAGAGAGAGAGAGGGGAAGACACAATAAAGGACCACAAGGTCAGGAGTTGAACCTATAACCACTACAGGATGGAATTGTAGCCTCTATATATGAGTTGCCTTCTTAAACCACTGAGTTATCCATCTGCCCAATATGTAACACAACCTGAAGTGATGTCTGATTTTATGAGTAATAGTAAATCATTAATTATCACTGTCTTAAAGTTCATGGAATGGGTGTTTTTGGCAATTTGAGCAGTACTGAATAAATGTATAAAATTGTCTCAGAAAAATTCATGTAACTAATGTCCAGGAAATACATTAACACCATGTGTTATAGATATTTGCTCAAAGCTGATTGCATTTCGTCCACTGTGACAGAGTTGAGTACTTTACTTAAATGTAACGTATTACTAGCATGCCTTTAAATTTCAGATAGTCTTACACATTCTTGTAAGTTCAATGTTTTCTCTCACATTCTCAAATCTTGTTGCATAAAACACAGGATCTTTTTTTTAATGAGTGCTTAGCTCACTCTGGCTTTAAGGATTTTGCCCAGGCTAATTGTTTTTATTGAGGTATTAATTGTACGTTTTAAGTCTCAAAGCTCTTTGTGCCAAAACAGAGTGGAAAATTGGTCAAGAGTGTGTGTGACGATTCAACAGTTTAAAACACAGGATCACTTGATATGTGTCAAATTAATTATATTTGTATAACAAATGAAATATTTCCTTCCCTGAAGAAAATCAAAGAAGAAAAACCTCACTTGTTCTTTAATAGAAACTACAAAATGTAACTTTGCTAAAGAGCACAGATGTGACCAAAAAAAAAAATCCTTGTACAAAGAAAGTTGAACATGTGAGATTGGTCACTGCTGTGACTACTGTGTAGATTGTTGTGGTAGATTATGAAACTAAAAGTCAAAAGTCCATGAGGACAAGCAGACTAGTCCACCACATTAGTGGACAATAGTGGATTACCACAACAGTCCATCAGGACTACTGAGTCCTGATGGACTGTTGTGGTCGTCCTGGCATCTTTTTGAGTTCAAAAGATGCCGTAAAGAAATCATTTTGGTTGTGCATGACACTGTGATTGTCTGTGTGTATGCCCCAAACACTGGTAGGCAAGATGACCACGACGCTAGAGGTTCACATGAAGTTCTTCTATAAATAGCATTGGTGGTCCCAAATGAAAATTGTACAGGATCCAGAAAAAAAATTAGAAACACTACCTAAATCCACTTTACTACAACACATTCTAATATATATATTGTATATATATATATATATATATATATATATATATATATATATATATATATATATATATATATATATATATTAAATGAAAGCACAAAAAATTAATAGGCATTTAAGTTTCAGAGAAAAACATCAAGCAAATGTATTCTTTTTTTTTTGTCTGCATTTACATTCAGGTTAGTGCCATTGTCTAGCAAAATCATCTAGTATAGCAGACTTTTTTTTTTGTGGGGGTGTGAAGGGTGAATGTGTCCTTCACCAGTCCTCTCTGGGAGTAATTTCTAACATTTTTATTAATATCTTAAATCCTGATTTTGTCAGAGAGGACCAAAAAACACCAGCGGTAAAACATTTAAAGACAGGACAGTTAAAGAGGCAGGACAGTGAGGGTGTGGTGTGTGCTGGGTTGTGAAGTGTGAGGGGTGTTGTGTAGTGGATTGTGTTGTGACAGCAAACAAACTCGGAAGATAATATGTAAGAAGCAGAAACTACTAACAAGAAAACTGGATGAACACCTTCTACCAAGCTATAGACCTGTATATAATAATAGATAATAGATAATAAATAGATAGATAATAAATAGATAATAAATGTGTCCGTGCCCATATAGACCTCCCACAGCCACGCGTCACACACTTTGATGACAAACACGGCGGCAAGCTGTTGCGGCTGCAGTGCGCAACGCCACGTGCAGAAGGTCCGTACACTCACATGTGAGTTACCCAAGTACCAAGGAAACTGTTACCACTATTACCATCACCACTCTCCTTATCTTAGTCCACCTCAAGTCCTCCTGTGGGTGAGAAACGCCAGCTAACTCCCATCGCCCCAGGGCCAGACTGGCCCAAGAGGGCCCCTTGCCCCTGACCCGAGAGGTCATGGGGCAAACTTCCCCGTGATATACGTCCACTGACAGGAGGGCCAGGCAGGGCAAGAAGGCCAGAACCGCAACGAGGCCCTCCCACCACCCAGCCCCCACACCTACCAGGCCCCAAGCCCACAGCAGCAGCACCGCAGAAAATGCAGACCCGGTAGCCGTCACCCCATGCAGCCCAGGGGCAGCCAAGCCCCCCACTCCACCAACCGCTGATAGGGAGCAGAAGGGGGAGATGGGCAGGGCAGAGAGAGGGAAGGAGAGGGAAACCAGGGGGACGCGACCCCCCCGAGGCCAGCCGAGACAGCCGCCACCCGACCCCGCAGCACAGCAGCGGCAACAAACGACGGGAAAAGCGGCCCGCACCAGAGGGCCGCGCCAGGAAGGCCGCACAGCACCCCCACATGCCGCTGCGCACCAGCCTGCAGCAAGCCAACACCCCCCCACACACCCAAGACCCCCCCCCCCCGAGCCACACCGTGCACCCAGCCCACCAGCCCACCAGCAGGGGCGCACCAGGCCCACGCATCGGCGCAGGGAGGCCACCACCGGCGGAGGGCCTCCCAAAAGCCGGGATACGCTCCAGTGGGCAGGACCCACGACCACACCCCAAATCCCCCGCAGGACAGGGAGGGACAAAACAAAACAACAACAAAAAAAAGACAATATGGCCGGTCAAGGCCCCCATCCCCCCCAACATGTGTGTTATGTGTATGTGTGTGTGTCTTCTTCTGTGTTTTTTTTTGTTTTGTTTTGTTTTGTTTTTTAATTATTTTGTGTGTGTGTATGTGAGCTAAATGCATTAAAATAAACTTAGGGTGCAGAGGGTGGATGGTCCCTCTGCATCCAAGCTGCACTTTCCCTATGTGTAATAAATGCATTAAAATTGAGCCGGGGTGGTCATGGGGTGGTTATCTAGGGTGGTCATGGAGGAGTCTCCCAGTAAACAGAGGGAAGGTGATACTGGGATGTTACAGTCCAGAAGTTGGGAGAGAGTTTTGATAATATTGAGCCAGAATGTTTTAACTGGTAGGTGTCAACTGCTTTCTGTGTACAATGTGAGCATATTTTTGTTTCTTTAAAGCCCATTTTAAACATTTTTTCCCCAGTAAAAAACAGAGTGCACTTTATCCAGTAAAGTGCACTCTGTGAATACTTTTATATTGTATGAGTTGTAGATTTGCATTAGCAGCTGAATGAAATATATTTTTGCAGATTTGGGGCCAGAATTCTTCGTTGGTGGTGAGTTCTAAGTTCTGCTCCCATTTGATTGAAGGGACTGAGATTGTACGGTCAATTGTTGAAATTAATTTATATATTTTAGACAAGATGTTTTGGTGGCTAGAGATTCTAGTGAATTCTAGGATCAATGGTGGGAGACTGAGGTTAGGTGTTTTATTCATTTTGGCCTGTACCGTAGTTTTAACCTGAAGATATTCTAAGAATTGCTTTTGTTCAATGTTGTATTTCTGTACAAGATGAGCAAGTGTGACCATAGAATTATTTTCATAGATATGATTAAGATGGGTGATGCCCTTGTTAATCCATGACATGAAATTTAAGGGTTTCCGGTTTATTTGGAAGTCAGGATTATTCCAGATCGGTGTGTATTTATTTGGTGAGATGCTGGTATTAGCTATCTGGTGAAAATCCCACCAGGCTATCAAGGTTGTAGCTATGATTGGGTTTTTAAAACAGGAATGGCGAGTAATTGAGTGACCTATGAAAGGCAAATCAAAAATATTGATTTCTTTGCAAAATGATTGTTCTAAATCCATCCAAGAAGAGTCACACTGCTTAGGATTTATCCATTTATAAATATATTGGATTTTGTTTGCAAGGAAATAATAAGAGAAGTTTGGAGCCTCCAGACCACCTTTAGATTTGGATTTCTGTAGTATGGATAATTTAATTCGATTTTTCTTATTTTTCCAATAATATTGCGAGACTATAGAGTCTAAAGATTTAAACCAAGAGCTTGGAGGTTTAATTGGGATCATTAAGAAAAGATAGTTTATTGGTAGGTTTATTAGGTTTATTGGTAGGTTCATCCAACGTTTAAGGTTTCCTTCTACTGTTTTTAATAGAGGATTATAGTTAAGGCCAACTAATTCTGACAATTTAGGGGATTGTCTGTTTTAAATGATAGAAGTACTGTATTGGCAGCCACATCCCAACTACTGAGGTTTAGTGGTAGGATGGTGGATTTAGCCCAGTTAATAGAGTAATCTGAGATCTTGGCGAAGGAATTTATTAGATTGATAGTTTGGGGAAGGGATGTTGACGGGTTTGTAGGTATAAAAGAATGTCATCTGCATATAAGCTAATCTTATGTGTTGCATTTTCCTGTCTGTATTCCTGAAATTTTACTATGCTTACGTACAACTGCTGCGAGAGGATCTATAAAAATAGCAAATAGGGATGGAGAAAGTGGGCATCCCTGCCTTGTACCCCGGTGTAAAGTGAAACGCTGTGACATTATGCCATTTGTGGTAACTGTTGCCATAGGTGAGTTGTAGAGAATACTTATTCAATGGATGAATGAGTCACCAAAACCAAATCTTCTAAGTGTTTGAAATAAGAATTCCCAGCTAACCTTGTCGAATGCTTTTTCTGCGTCCAATGAAAATATTGCTGTTGGTGTGTTTGTGACATATGATGAATTAGATTAAATAGTCTGCGTAGAATATTTCAGGACTGTCTCCCTTTGATGAGATCTGTTTGATCTGAGTGGATAATAAGTGGAGTTATTTTTTCTATTCGGCGTGCCAATGCCTTACATATGATTTTTGTGTCCATAATAATTAAAGACAGTGGACGATAACTTGATAAAGATGTGGGGTCTTTACCAGGTTTTAGTATTAAAGAGATAGTAGCAGTGTTCATTTCTGCAGGAAGCTGAGATTTTTGTTTGATGTCATCTGTCAGTCGTATAAATACTGGTGCTAGGATGTTCCAAAAGTGTTTATAAAATTCAGCAGGGAAGCCGTCTGGACCTAGTGATTTATTATTAGACATAAGTTTAAGAGCCTTATGGAGTTCTGTTATGGTAATTGGCTCCTCCAGTTCTTTAACTTGATCTTCTGTCAGGCGAGGCAGGTTAATTTCATTTAGGAATGTATTAATATCTTGTAGATTTGATTTATTTGGAGAGGAATAAAGGCTCTTATAAAAGTTCCTGAATGTTTCATTTATTTCTTCTGGTGTCTGTACGATTTTGCCTTCTGGGTTTATAATTGTGGATATTGTCGATTTTTCTTTATTCCTCTTAATCTGATTAGCCAAATATTTACTGCATTTATTGCTGTATTCAAACTGCTCATGTCTGAGTCTCTGAAGGAGCAATTTCTGGTGAGTCGTTAATTTCAAGGAAGGATGCCCGTTTTCTTTTAATGTAATTAGGCTTGGGCGGTATCCAAATTTTGATACCGTCAAACTTCCCTCACATTTTACCGGGGTATACGGTATTGCCGTGACTATTAAGGCGAACACACACCGTGGGGCTTTACGCCGCTGTCCTATTCCCAGCGTTGACGCGCCTGAAAAAAAAGGCGAGTTTACCTCGAAACAGCAGTTCAGTGCTTCAATATATAGTTGGCTCAACTACAGTTGTTATTTATTTGTGTATTTCTTGATTTTCACTGTAGTTTTAACTGTTCCTTCTCTGCTCCAGGTGTGTTTGCTGAAACGCGCTTTATAGGAAAGTGTCTGATGCTGGACGTTTCACTTCCTATAAATTCTTCAACATAAAAGTCCAACATTATTAGTTTAATTAAGAAGCTTTTATTATGAAGCCGCAAACTTCAGGAAGTGTTGTTTTCATTCGTCAGTACCTTAACAGGACGAGTCAAACCGAGATCACCTGCAAGCGAACATGAACAAACGGTAAAATAAAGCAGAACAGACAGTACACACAGCGATACAGGAGAGAAACTAAACCTTAAACCACAGAAATCATTCATTGCATTTTTTTATGACGGTATTGAAACTGATACCGCTGCTATTTTTAAATACCGGAAGTATACGGTATTACCGTAATACCGCCCAAGCCTAAATGTAATTATCAAAGTCAGGATCATCCAGTAATGATGTGTTAAAACACCATCTGTTGCTGGTTTTGACATGTTTAGAATCAAAGAGATTGGTGCGTGATCACTAATAATGATTGGATGTATCACTATGTCGGCTGTTTTTGAGATAATGGAGTTGCTAATCAGGAAATAATCAATTCGAGAGTAAGAGTGATGGGACTTGTGAGTAAAATGAAAATTCTTTATCTTTTGGGTGTTTTAGTCTCCAGCCATCTCCAAGACCCTTAGATCAGCCATAAACTCTTTAACTGTTTCTATAGATTGATAGTTATAGGTTTGATTGATGTTATCAGACTTATCAAGCGCAGGGTTAAGAACTGTATTAAAGTCTCCACCTATAATTATTGGTGAGCTTGATAAATTGGAAATAGCAGTAAAGAAGGTATGAAAGAAAGCAGAATCATCTTTGTTTGGCTGTTGTCTACTGTGATTTTGATAATTATAAATCGTCCCTAAGGGTCCGTGACTGTGTCATTATGAGTGAATGAAACTTTTTTGTGGATTAAAATTGCTACTCCTCTTTGTCTTGAGTTGAAATTAGCCATAAAAACATAGCTGAATTGAAAAGTTTTTAATGTTTGATGATTTGATTTTAAATAAAAATGCGTTTCTTGTATCAGACAAATGTCAATTTGTAATTTATTTATATGGTAAAATATTTTAGTTTTTTTTACTTGTGAGTTTATTCCTCAGATGTTCCAACTTACTAACTTTAATCATTTCATAATGTTAGAGTTTTGTAGCCTGATTCATGTTGTTGTATGAGATATGATCATATTCATAAAAGCCTGAGAATCCGTTATATAGAAAGGTGTTCAGTAAAGGTGTAGAAGATGGATATAAATTAGTCTGTGGTGGGTTGTTTGTCTGAAAGAGTGTCTTAGAAAGGAAAGAGAAGTGAGAGACAATGTGAGAGGAGACATATGAAAGAAAGTAAAACAAAAACAAAACAGGAAACACTGAAATACATATGCGGAGAAAAGAAAAATAAGACAAAAAAAAAAAAAGGGTTGGGGTGGGGGGGATAAGTGTTTTTAGTGACCTGTGTGCAAATTACTTAATCATTGAAATATATAGATGTATTTAACTATTAACAATAGCTTTCCTGAATGATTTATATGAAGTTAGAAGAGCCAGGGGGTGGTGTTCTTATCACGGTACAGTTGTCCATCGATGTACAGTCTGTCAACCGATACGATGGCTCTTCTTCCTTCTTTAATGGATCGTTTCCTGATCTGGAAAAAAACTTTCCGTCTGTTCAGAATTTCACGAGGAAACTGATCATTTAGTCCAAAGTCTGTTCCCTTCAAGTTTTTCCTATGGCGCTGAACATGTAGATTCTGCTTAAAATGTTCAAACTTTGCCACAATGGGACGTGGACATTTGTTCGCTGGATTTTTATAACCGATCCGGTGGACACGGTGAAAGCTAATTTCCCGAATCATTTCCGCAGGGATTTATAAGCTGCGTAACCATAAATTCCTTAATCAGCTGTTCAGGATTCTCGTCTTTTGTTTCCTCTGGGATGCCGGAAAAGACGAGGTTGTCTCTCATGCTACGTGACTCCAAATCTTCCAGGGTGATATGTTTTAACTGTTGGCTAGTAATATGTTAAAGATGTTGAGTTTTTTTTTTTTCCCTCAAAATAGTTAAATAATTTTTACTTGCGTGTCAAGTCAAGTCAAGAAAACTTTATTGTCCCCAGGGGGCAATTAACAGTGCATTAGCAGCAAGACAGTGACAATAACAATAACCACAACAATAAAATGCACAACACTGATAAAAACAAGACAATTAAAAGCAATAAAATAATAGAAACAGAGATAAAATTAGTTTAGCTTAGATGCCCACAGTGCAGTATGTCTTAAAAGGGGGGTAAAAACTATTCAATTATTTAAAAGGCCAATGGCCACCGGAACCCAGGATTTTTTAAATCTGTTAGTTCTTATTTTTGGCATCTGAAATCTCCGTCTGGAGGGGAGCAACCTGAATTCAGATGCCAGGGGGTGGCTCGGGTCAGAGGAGACCAGCCTTGCCTTCTTCAAGGACCTGGTTCTATGCAAGGCTGAGATTTCTGTCAGGGGGGTGCCAACAATTCTACTGCACACTTTGATAATCCCCTGGAGTCTACTGCGATTTTTAAGAGTAATTAGCCCGAACCAGCAAATAAAAGAAAATGTCAAGACAGATTCAATAAAACAAGAATAAAACATTTTCATAAAACGTGTGTCAATGTTAAAATTCCTGAGTTTCCGGAGGAAGTACAGGCGCTGATTGGCCTTTTTGCACACGGCATCAATCTGGTTGTCGAAGGACAACCTGTCATCAATTAGTGTCCCGAGGTATTTGTACAGCTGGACTGTTTCTACAGCTAGACCGTTGATAGACAGGGGAGCGGTGGTTGCACGGGACTTCCTAAAATCAATGGTCATTTCCTTGGTTTTGTCGACGTTAATGGTCAGGAAAGACGATTTGCACCACCGAATGAAGTCCTCCACTACAGGGCCAGTGCGTGTGTCTTTCTAGCAGCGGGCTGCCATCTTGGATTTCTTGCACTGGCGGTCTGGTCTCGTGATCACAGGTGCATCACGTTCCCCACACCTGCATCACGTCTCAAATTGATTATCTTTTTAAAGACAACAAATTAAATAAATCCTTGTAAAAAAAAACTGAGAATTTGGAATTGTTTTTTGCTTAAACTGTTAATCAGCAAAGCATTTATCAGAAATG
The DNA here is from genome assembly GCA_018398805.1 of Hirundichthys speculiger. Classification (NCBI taxonomy): domain Eukaryota; kingdom Metazoa; phylum Chordata; class Actinopteri; order Beloniformes; family Exocoetidae; genus Hirundichthys; species Hirundichthys speculiger. The sequence continues at coordinate 1,286,479 of JAGFBZ010001548.1, read as the reverse complement.
TAATTAAGATGGATAGTTCTAAATATTATTGGCTATATTTCAGTGAAAGTTATGTAGTTGACAGATCAGCCTAACTTCTAATGAGCTACACATGTGTTGTTTTAGAGTTGGATATTTATTCTTCTGATGTGGTTAGAAGTAGTAAAGTCGTAATATATTCCTCTCTCTCATTAATTGATTACCTCCCTTTCAAACGCAACAAGCAGTTGCACAGTAGTGCTTGACTCTATCTGTTGCTGACTTTATGACTTTATGTATCTTGCTGTCGTTGCGTTTTATGACTGTTTCATGCTTAATGTTCATAAAAGCGCATATATATCTATATATAGATATATATTTAAAACTAAAATCATCAGTTAGTTTTGCATCTTTTTTAACCTAAACCTTGCTACAGTGAGTACTTGTCTACATAATCTTATGAGTAAAATATTCTGGACAACAATAAAATATACATTTATGTTTGATAGATTATGGTGTAGTTCTGAACTTTTTAATAATATATAATGTTATTCTTTTTGTGGCTTCAAAACAGCTTTGAATATTGGATTAATGGGAGGTAATTGTAATAAAACATTGTTTGATTAATACACAGTCAAAGTCCAAACAAAGGTCACGCTAATGCAGACAAAGTAACTTGGAGTACTCAACCGCCAGACTTAACTGGACAAATCTGAGTGCCAACCGACTTGGCTTAATGTTCTAGTGAAAATGAACGAGCTCCTTAAAGATCCATGATGCTTGTTTTTCTGCTGTATGTATTATATGGACCCAAGTTATTTTTCATCTTTCATTTAGTGTGGTCTAGAGCTGTTGTCTCAGGTCCCTGGATGCTGTTCTTAATGGTTTATATGTGTGTTCTTTTTGCTGCAAAACAATTAATACAGTTTTGATCTTATTAGTAATAATAAAAATCATCATCATCATCATTCTGGTAGATGAAGAAGTTAGCTTGCACACCATGGCTGACCAACCATGTGGCTTCATGATGACAAGGCTGCATGGTATGCCTTTTAAACATTGTATTCCATGCCCTTCACATCGACCTCAGTTTATTCTTCTTGTTAGCTCTTTGTCTGCATTAATTGTTTCTTTGTTTGCACCTGTTTGGCATTTGGTCATTCCTAGTTTATCAAAAACTTGTACTAGTTCGAACAGCTTAATTACCAAAACATTATGTGGCATAAATAGAATGAAATTTCCAACTGGTCACTTTTTCAATGCACATGCTTTTAGCCCCTGGACCATGACAGTTAACTAGTTCAACTGACAAGTTAACAAGTCTATTAAATAAATCTAGTTAATGTTTGTGTGGCAGTGAGTTGCAAAAGTGCCTTGAGGTGTCCCTAGACTAGAAAGGTTCTTTATAAGAACGTGGTTGTTGTTGTAGTTTAGTCTAGAGGGTCGTTAGTCTTCCAAAAACCTGACTAGGTAGGTAAAGCTGAGTAGTTTGGTTCTTGCAACACTTCTGCTTGAACTATTTAGATAAAAGTGCCACTACCTGTCAAAAAAAAAGTATGAGTAGAGAAAAAGATTTTAAAGTGGTGCAATGAAATGCCAATCCACTACAAGTGAATGTCTATAGCTAGTTTCGACAAAGAGCAAACCAGTGGGAAAACAGGTCTGATATCAAGAATACTTAATAAATGCTCAAAAGCCTTGTCACAGTCTTGCATTGACTTTCCTTTCAGCAGTTGCCATTTTTCCAAGTCACAGTACATAATATAACTAATATTTGGTTCTGCTCTCACAAACAGTGTTTACAAAATGTGACTTAATGGTTGCAGTTTAAAGCATTGCACTCTCCAGAACCTTTAGAGCAAAAGAAAGAAAAAAAAAAATTAAAGCACATTCCCAAATTTAAACACCAATGTGTAAAAGGGGAAAAAAAGAAAAACTTTGTTGCTCAACTGGAATCCAATAGAACGCCTTGGGGATATTTTAAAGAGAAAGGAAAATCAATGCATCCTTTCCAGACAGGTGAAGCTTAAAGAACGTAAGGAACCTTATTCTTTGTTGAATTTTCGCGCTTTTTGTTTTTTCAGGTGACCTCTGCTGAAGCAGTTCCCTTTCCAATTTCATCCTACATGTAGCATTATTGCTGAGAGCAACGTGCTGTTATCTTTTCGGACTATTTCACATACAGTAAGGCAATTTTGCTTTTGTTGAATACTCATAATCTTTCACTCTGTGTTGGTTGGGAGCAACACAGATGGAAATGTACATGTTAATATAAATCCTGTTTCACTCGCATCGGTCTTAGAGGGAAAGCAGATTACAGTCAGACAAAACTGTCATCTTTGGGCCAAACCTTTTTAACTCTTTCAAGACCAGCGCCCCTGGCAAAGGGGGTGCATGACATTGTTGAGAGGAATCTGAGAATGTGCTGGAGCTTAAGAGACTGAAAAAAGAAATTGGATATCAGGATTTGTTTTGAAAGTCAAAGTTTGTGCATTTTTAATATCCCAATACTCCTCAGGGAAATAGAAGGAATTTATCACAAAATGTAAATAAGTAATAAAACAATACTTTCATGTGATAACTTGTCAATATCATCCATTAAAACACTCAAACAAAAGTATTATCACTCATTTTTACACGTGACAAAAATGTAAAGAACAATACTACTGTATCAAAAGAGAGAACATAGTTTTACTTTCATTTTGTTTCTGCTTTTTTTTTTTTTCGGATGCTCAGTTCTCATCGTCATTGTGTGATGTACTCACCATTCAGCAGTTACAACACTCTCATAACAGAGCAGCACCTGACTGCAGGCCCATTCATTTATCCCCACTGGTTTCCCATTGATGCCTCGCCTTATGACTGAGGCCCAAAGGAATCTCCACCCAGGGGACCTTTCAACAACAAGCGCAGCCAGCTACGACAGCAAGCTGCTTCTCTGAATGAATAACAATGTCATTCCAGCAGTGTGTGAGTGAGACTGTACTGTATGTGTGTGAGTGTAGTTGAACACCACTGGCTAGTAGCAGCAGAGTGACCAAAGCCCTGCAATGACAGTTGGGAGCAGACTTTCAGTTCTCTGCTTTAACCTGAAAAGGAAAAGTATGTATCTTCATCATGACAGGAATTTCTGCTTAAGTTGGGACATAATGTCAACAGATCTTATATAAATAAAGTTGAATTGAATTGACTTATCAAAGCAGATTCTTGATACACAGCGATAAATGTTTGAGAGAAGTGAGTGTAGCCTGATATCATATCACTTTCATGTCAAATGATTCAGAACTTTGTCTTAATACTGTGGTCATTTTATTTCCCCTTATGCACAATCAAAGTATAAACTTAATGCAACACAAGTGAATACAGCTAGGATTACTGACATTCAAGTCTGAAAACAAAATTGATGAAGCAAAACTGAATGAAACTGGGATTCCCAATTTCTCAATTTTGCACTATAAACTAAGATTCCAAAAGGCCATGCTTTTCGTACAATTTAGTTAAAAAAAAATAGACAGCCAAGTGTCTGGGATGTAGCATAAAGATCCTCAATGGAAATCTGAGTTGTTTTGAAGAGTCAGGCTGTGTGAGTGTGTTCTCTGCATGTTCTCTGGTCAGTTGAGGCCAAGATGCCTTTGTTTGGCTGAGATGGAGTCCAGGATGACTCCAAAACTACCACAGCAGTAAAGTATGAAGTGTGAGTGTGATGATATGGAGCAACACGATTGCCAAAAGGTGCTGTGAAGATGACTTGAAGCTTGGCAGATTAGGAATCGTACGATTACAATCAAAAGCACACTGCCAAACAGTTTTGAAAAAGAGAAAAAGTGATTCCAATTTAGTTGACTGAATTGAAATGAATAGAAAGCTTTTTTTGGAGAAAGAGTGTTGGAGGAAGTGGTGTTCCTCTATGCTGACAATTAGGTCCGTCATCAAAAAACAAGCAAGTATTACAATTAGGGCCAATTGTAATACAAGTCTAAAAATGAAATATAAAAAAACAGGCATTTTTTTGTTTTTTGTGTTAGATTAAAAACCGAAAAATGTAATAAAATGTCACTTTTTAATTTTTTAAAATTTTTGATTGACAATTGAAAATGGAAAGAATGAATGATACATGGATTGGTAAAGTTACTGAACTTTAACATGGACATTTTCATTTTAAAGTTCTCCCAGACGGAGGATTCAACAGAAACAAGGTTATTTTTAACCACTGCCAAGTTGAACTCCCCCGTTAAAAGTTTCTGCTGTTACCTCAGAAATTACCTGTTTTAATGTTATGTTTGTGCTGAGCCACAATCATTTTGTTGGATTTTGTTTGTAGACTTTTTAAATTTTTTTCATAAAAAGAGGATGACATTAATGCCCTGGTGGTGGCAATAAGCTTTATTTTATTATACATTTTTTAAGATGAGATTTACACTAAATATGTGTTACTGACAAGTGCTGATGTCAAAAGCGTTATGTTATGACACTTTAGTTCATATGGCAGCAGAACATTTTAATAAAAGTGCAATTTACACTACAGTTAAATACTTTATTTAATTTTGGATATACAATGCGATTAATTGTGATTAATCAGGGAAATAATGCGATCAACCGCGATTTAAAAAAATTAATCGTTGCCCAGCCCTAATTACAATACAAAAAGGATTTGAATCTCAATGAAGAAACATATACAAGCTTTAGTTGTAAGGATTTAGTTCCTTTTTGAGTCTTGACACCCTGAAATATCACTGAGCTAGAACTGTGCTACCATGAGGAGACACATGAGGCAACTCTGCTCTGATTTTTCATGTTGGTTTGGTGCAAAAGGGCCATTTATCTTTAAATAGGTAATTTAGTCAATTAAAACACATAAATTACCCTTAGCCTCAGGTACAATGATTACTTTAGCTTTACCTAAAGTTAGCAGCTTTATCATGCTCAAATACTAGCTCAAATTGTTTACTAGCTACATGTAAGCTTTTATGATAACTATCGCATTCTAGTTTTTACATGAAATATTTCTAAACAAAGTGTTTGCACACTATAAAGTCTGCGTAGATCCAGTAAATGTGTGTGTGGTGGTATCTGTTGAAATCTGTTGAAGTGAAATCTCTAGAGATCTCTACAGTTGCAAGATTACTTTCTTTATTTATTTGTATGTTGTGAATAAGTCACAAGGCATTCATTTATCTGTATGATCTATAAAATTGTGGACAGAATAATACAAACAAACACAGATTCCATTTATGTCTCCAGATACTACAGGTCAAGCCACAGACATAGTATTTCAATACATGGTGCACTTCGTCTCAGCATTTATGAAAACCAAGAAGCTGTAAATAGTTTGCATGTTATCAGCATCAGAGTGATTTTTTTTATTTTTGGCAGTGGAAAAATGGGTCAGAATAACTGTAAGATTTCTTTCTTCTTTTTTTCTTCTCTCTTTTTTTTTTTTTTTAAATGCAGAGGTAGGCTTCCAGAGATCACCCAGTAAGTTCCCATCAGTTTAGCATTGCACTATCTTTGTCACTGCTCAAATATTTGGGAAAAAATAGGGGGAAACCAAGAAAAGAAGGGGGCAGTGAAGAGTGTTTCACAACAGATACTGACCTTTTTCACTCCCTGTGCCTTAAATGCCTATTTATAGGAGGAAAATTGCGCTATGGAAAAATATGACAAAGCTGCATTCCATAAATAAGCTGGGAATGGTGGAAAAGAGCACACGATTTAGTCTCTGAAGGCCTGAATGAAGATTCTCAGGCTTGGCTTTGGGGGATGGATGGATGGATGGATGGATGACTTTTATTTAGGGTCTTCACCAAACCGCAGCATAAAATAAGCACATTAAATTTTTTTATATAAATGTATCATCAGTTAAGTATTTTCCACAAAAATTAGAATTTGTCTTTGACAAAATTCTTTGTTAGTTTTTATTGTCAAGTATTATTATTATTATTATTATTATTATTATTATTATTATTATTATTATTATTATTATTATTATTATTATTATTATTAATAATAATATTTTTTGTGATAATGATGTCTTTCACTCTACCATGGCCATACACCATGGCAGTTGAGCACCAGGCCTCTTATTAGCTTTTGGGGCACAGGTCATGTTCTGTTTTTATTTTTTTCTTGTTTTGTTTTGTCTTTTTTGAATTGTGGGATTTTCACAATAACAGTTACACAGACTTATACCAGTATTAGTCGTGATAGTCGTGAAGGTTTTACATTGAAAACATTGTTCATTTGTTTGCTGGCATAATGATGGTTCCCTTTATATTTTAAATGTGATCAATATGAAACACAGTCCTCTTTTTAGAAATGCTGATAGATTGACTTTCAAACAATCAAAGATATGAAACAAATTTCATATTCCATACTTTTCAACACTGTGTAAGAACCTTGCAAACTGACAGATCTTCTCACAAAGTCATGCCTTAAGCATGGCGCATGTCCAAAAACCTTCATGACAAAAATAACATCAAAGGTCATCAGGCACAAGCTGTAGTGATGCAAGGTCAATAATGGCAGCAAAAAGAAATTATCCTCCCCAGGAGAGTTTGACCAGAAAAATCACTCCAAGAGGGAGGCGTATAATATTCGAGATCATGGGCGGACTGGTAATCGTGTGCATTCTGGAAAAGTTCAGATTGGCCGTATGTTCAGTAACCAAAATTTTCAGTCTACCAACTAACAGCAGGGGACACTAAGGGGGCACTAATTTATCAGATATAGGCCTTAAAACCAACAAAGCAGACTAATGTTAGTGTCTGTCAACAGAAAGATGGCAAGCAGAAAACACAAGGAGAAGGTGGAATGGAAAAATTAAAACTAAAGAAAGCCAAGTCACTTGATGCTTCGAAATATAGAAAGCTAACGGAGCTTTTTGGCAGCAATGCAACTGCAAGCAGCAGCAGTAACGTTGATGTTGACTTAGACGACGATGTCGACCAAAGCACTAAAGTATTATCACCAACCGAGACTGAGAGCAGGGTGGACATCCAACCTGACCAACCACAGGCTGATGATGGGCAGGTGGACAGCTGAGGGAATTCCACCGGAGGAGGAGGTAAGATAAGTGACAAAGACATAAAACCATAGCATTAAACAGGTTACGGTTCTGGAGTTGTGGTGTGACGATGAGAAATATGTGGCTTATTGCTGTCAAAACTAACACGAAACAACCAAGCACGCCAGTTATAAATAGATAAGCAGCACAAATGTCCGCAATTTCATATTCACATGTGCATAAATCATGTAGATTAGGCTCTTTATGTTCAAGAGAACCAAACGTTTGAGGGGGAGAAGTGTTTTCCATTTTGGCACTATTTATCTTTGTCTTCTCTTTCATGGAGCGGTGGTGGTGCAACATCTGTGGAATAGGCTACAAATGTTGTTTGAAGGGTGATTGGTTGAATGGTACCCTAACTAATCACTGCTAACTACTGCTGACCAAATGGTGAATAATCTACTTTGTTGGGTTCATAAATTAGTAAATTCTGATTTTGATAGAGTGAGTGCCTCACCAGCCATGAATCTCACCACATTTCACTGGTTATGAGGCATTATTTATGTTTACATATAAGAAAATATTCATTTCAAACAGAAAAGGGATGTTTTAAATAAATGTACGGATTATAAAGCTATTTTGTCATCTTTGACTATCTTTGAGTATTTTTGCAGTATCAACAAGAGGCCGGTAAGGTGTCCTCTTTTTGGGTTTTTGGGTCACCCTAGCATAATATTAAAACTATAAAATGTGTCAAGCAGGCTAATTCTTAAACAGAATAGACCTAAAAGGCTAAAAATGTAATGGGATTTCAGAAAACCAACATATGTTTTTTTCTTCTTGTCTGTAGCCGAGGTATCAAATCCAAAACATTAGAACTTTGGCGGTATAAGTACAGTTTTAATGGCTGCCATTTCAAGTAATGCTAATAAACAAATGTTAATCAAGCATATGTGATATATATATAGATATGGATATTTTTTCTGTTTAAAATGCAAGCATATGAGTAACTGTAAAATAGCAGTGTAAAAGACAATGTTTATGTCACTTGCATCTCTTAGACATTTTTGTCTAGGAGATGCAAGTGATGTTTAGTCGTTCTTTAATATTAGCGTTCTTGAGTTCTTGAATAAACAATTATAAATAGTACGTATGTGTGGGTGTTGTCATGACAATGACAATATTTCCTATGGCCCCCCGGTTATTGGTGGGCCTACTTAGGAGAAAGTCCAGAGCCGTTTTTATTCCCAGTCCGTCCCTGGTAGAGATCACTGAAGACAACTGGAACTTGAACTGAAATGATCTGAATTTCGTCTATCAGCAGTCGTGTTGTACAGACTTATGACACTAGAGCAACGAATTGGAATAATATTAGGACAAACAGTACTTTTTAATACACTTTTTGTACACATACAATGTTAAAATTACCTTTGTTCATCTGTAGACACCATATCTGTTATGGTTTGGGTAGCCATGGCAGGCACTTTTGGTTTCTTTTCTTATGTCATGTTGGAGTCATTCCCTGTCCCTCGTCTACTTTACTTTAAAAGGTCTGTCCTGTCTTTGATGTTTTCTGCTTTGCTTCCTTCCCCATGTAATCCTGATTGTCTGCACCTGCCTCTCGTTTGTCCCTCTGCCTATTTAGGTCTTGTCATCTCCCCTGTCTGTGCTGGTCCGTTTTCTTGCATCCCTGTGAGTTGTTTTGCTGGTTTTTCTACTTGTGTTCCTGTCAGTTTCTCTGCTGTTTTTTCACTTGGTTTTTCTGTATGTTTCCCTGCCTGGATACCCGCCCCCATTACTTTGTGGATTTTCATTTTTGTTTGGCCTTTGTGTTTTTTGTTAATAAATCATTCCTTTTGTGAACTTCTGTGTTTGGGTCCTCCATCACCTCTGCAATCATGACAACATTCATGTTATCACCAAGTGGAATGACATCAGAGGCTTAAAATAGTAATAGGGGCTACCCAAGTACTGCGAAAATGGTATCCACTAGGTGGCGGCAACAGTCGAAACCTGTTGTTACTGCTGGATTTTGGGCTATTGGAAGATTGAAAACTTCTGAAAACTTTTGAAAAAAACAACACAAAACTCTCACTGATTCGGAAAGCACTGATTTAGCGTGAGGATAAGGACAAAACAGGGAAGAATGTTGATGTACTGAACTTCTGAAGAACTTCTAGGCTATGTTCCCGTCATTTTGGCAGGGAAAAGATCATCACTGACAGATGAGTGGTGATCCTGCCTGGTGTGCCTGGAATAACTGGAGGAAACCACTATCCCAGAAAGGTGCATGTCTACAAAGTCCCAGAAGAATGTTAGTCCGAGATATTCCTTGGTACCTGGGTAGCCCCTATTTATTCTGCTGTCGCTACTTGCCCTCTAGGCCAGGGGTGTCCAAACTCGGTCCTGGAGGGCCGCTGTCCTGCGTGTTTTAGATGTTTCCGAGGTACAACACACCTGATTCAGTTGAATAGATCACCACCATCTTGTCATTCAGGTCTGCACAAGTCTGTTAATGACCCATTCATTTGAATCAGGTGCGCTGAAGCAGGGAAACATCTAAGACTTGCAGGACAGCGGCCCTCCAGGACCTAGTTTGGACACCCCTGCTCTAGGCTAACATTGGCTGCGGTTACATGATGTTTTTTAATTCGGAATTAATAATTAGGAATTAAATAATTCCGAATTAAACTATTTTCCTTCGAGTTTACATGGACATAGTAATTCCGAATTAAGGTTCACATGGAAAACACGTTTGTTCGGCTTTATCTAACTCCGCTTTAGGTCTGGGGGTTGGGAAGGGTTCTGATTGGATGGGGGGGGGGGGGGGGGGGGGCGGACGTCTTTACATCTACCGGAAGAAAACAAACTTAGCTAACTCGGTTAGCAACAACATTTCACTTATTTTTGACCTGGGTAGCGTCTCTATCTGCGAAACCTCCTTCATTTAACCTGACCGCTTTGAAAAGCTCACAATTTTTATGTTTCCTGCCATCTGTTCTTTTAATTATTTCCAGTTCCTCCAAGCTATTTATTAAATAAATCGTCTCTGCTCTTGAACACCGTTTACTGCGTGCTGCCATTTTAAAACTTTGTTTTGAAAACAAGCCCAGCGTGGAATATAAGAGTCATCGCGACAGACGGGCAAGAGAACGAGCATGCGCAGAAATACGGGAATTAATTTAAACAGGAATGAGTGTATACATGACCGCGGAATTATTTAATTCGGAATTAAAATGGGAATAAACCAGCCACTTACTTCGGAATTAAGTTAATTCGGAATTGACATTTTCATATGGAATTAAGTGTTTACATGGTAACTTTTATTCGGTTTTTACTTTAATTCTGAATTAAAGAGGAATTAAACTTCCCATGTAAATGCACTGATTAATAGCCATTATGTTCTCAACGTATATTCAGTTTGAACTCAAAACTCTCTAATGAAAGTTGACACTCATTACCATCTAGTAATAGACCTAAGGTTGATTTAGGTCTCTGATCTGGTATTGGGTCTATGTTATAGAGGAGAACAAATTCATCATCTCTGCATTTTGTGTTTTCTTCAGACAATTAAAAAAGTAAAACAGGACTGCTATTTACAAGACTGGTGGCCCAAATATTGAATTCATAGTCTTTTACAAATGAGCAATTTAAAGACAAAACCTTTGGTTTTAACACAAGTCCTCAATAGATGAAACTGAAAGTGAACTGACCCCTGGTCCTGTTCTGTACTGCGTGCCTGTGCGCTGGACTACGCAGCATGGTTCAGCCTCAGCCCAGCTAGACAACCCCAGATGTCAGACAGCAGTGGTGGGTTATAGGACCCTAGGCGACTGGTCTGCACAAGGACACGGTCTCCTCAAGGCCACTGTCAAGTTCCAGGCTCCAGAGGTTCCAGAGGGTCAGCCTCTGCTCTCTACCTCCAGTCCTCCCTCACAAAACCCTTAACAGCAGTTAGTAACAGTTATCAGTAAACAGGCTGTCATTGTCTTGTAATATATTTCTGGAAGACAGAAGCTGCATTTTTTTCCGTTGGTGATGTGGTATTATGTCTTTGTGGGAAAATGGAAAGAATGCACCATTTTGTGGGACAGCAAGACAAAGCGACTTGGAGTGGTGCTACTGTGCGAGACTATGTTTATTTGTATATGTGTGACACAGGGAGGCAGATATAAACTTAAGACTGTAAAAAAAAAAAAGAAAAAAGAAAGTTCACATGGGTCCAATATTGGTAACCCTTTTGTGCTATTAAAGCAGTTATGCATGTGGTCGAAATTAAGTGGATTTTAGTTTTAATGCTTATTGTAAGTTACATAGGGGACATAAGGGTTCAATTGGGATACATCATTTAAATAATGTTAAATAAAATAAAGCTGTCACATCCGTCTGGTCTGTACACCAACCAATCAGCCATTATATAGACATGGGAATGCACAAAGTTGATGAGAATAAAATGTTTCTATAAGACAGTGGTTCCCAAACTTTTTTGTAAGCACCCCTTTGTATGAAAAATATTTTTTCTGGGCTGCTGCAGGACACGCTTCCATTTAACTTCCATTACACGTCATATGGAACTTGAGCATGACACTTCAGTGTGTGTCATTTTGCAAACTTACCCATGCTAGCAATGTAGTGGGGCTTTGTTGCCCCCCCGTCTTCCTTCAGTCAGTATGTCATTACAAACTTCAAAACCATCTTGAAAAGTGAATTTGTTACAGAAGACCCATATGGCTTCAGCATATGTCCAATGTCCAATTATCTACTGTATGCAAAAATGAAAGTATGAAAAAAATTAGGAAACTATTATTAAATAAATTGGTGTTTCCATGAAAAGCTAGAAAGCTAATCTATTTACAGTTGGAAACAGGTTAGTTTTGATTGCATTTGGTTCCTGTCATTTTTTGCAGTAAGCTTACTCAATTGAAAGCGCTACATACAAAGTGAGAGGATTAGTAGTTATTAGGATTTTTAAACTCAAATTCAAGAATCGCTGCAATTTTCTAGTCCATTTCCTGTTTTCAGTAAAAGAAGGGAAAAAATAGCTTGTGTTTAAAAGTCCATGTTTTAATTCTAATGGTGTTCTTCCATCATTAAACCTGATTGCATGCCTTGTTTGATCATATATATTCTTTATATTTAATTTTTAAACCCACGAGTAACATCCGTTACTTGCAATAAAGAATTATTGTGCGTAGCCATGAATATTCAGGCTAAACAAATTTGATCTTCTATTTCTGCCCCCAAACAAAATGTGTAAAAATAATAATCACTCTCTTTCTTGTAATTGTGGCTGTGGCTCAATGTTCCCTCAGAACATATCCCTTAAAAATATGTAGCCGACTGACTTCCAACATGCAAAATGTCATTAAGGAAACACTGGGAGTCTGATTTTCCTTTGACCTCTGTTCCATGGAATTTGTAAATTTATATCTCTTTATATTGCAGTATGTGGAACAGACTCTAGGATAAACATTATTACACATTGCATAAACATGCTCTTCACTGTCATTTCCACTAGCTAGTTTCAGTTTGAATCTGTTTGTGTTATTCTTTTTCTTATTTTAAGCTAATGACCTATGATACCTCTTCTGAAACACGAACAACAGTGCTATCTCTTTCCCTTCTTTACAAAGTCATGAAACTATTCTCGTAAAAACATTGTGAAGATTAAAATGATATATAATTTCTTATGTAATTAGGACATTTCTTTGGAATATCCATAGCTATTCCTGTTGGATATGAAATACTATGTGATTTTAGATTGACATTTGGATCTCACAGCAAGCAAAGGACAGCAGTGTTGAATGATATTAATAATGGCAGTGTTTCTTGTACTCCTCGATTAAACCTTGACACTGAGCCATGATGCTCAATCTTCCTGTAAGTCAATGGTTCTCAATTATTTTCTCAATTATAGTTCCCATTGTGTTCTCTCTCTTCGCTGCAGATTTAGAAGGGCTTTTGTTCCTGCAGCAATTAGACTTTTTAATTCTTATTTTTAATTTTTTCATTCTATTTAAAATATTAATTATGTTATTGATGAGCTGATGAGATTTTGAATTTCCACCTTGGGAGATGAATAAAGTACATCTAATCTAATCTAGTCTAACCATTTATATAGTGCTTTTCCATTTTTGTTGACCACTCACAGTGCTTTTACTCTACATGTCATTTACCTACAACACTCTCTTACACTATAGAGATACAGATACAGTAGTTTTGTCTGTTAGTCTATGTTGTGCTTTTTCTTTCATACATACACAAGCACAGACCTTTGATTGTGTAAGTATGATACACTGAAGTACACAAGAGTGTATCATACTGGAAGGACACAGTATGATACACTCCTGTGTATCATACTGTGTCCTTCCACTGACCCACCAATTAGCAGCCAACTGTTCTGCCTTCGAGTCGCCCAAGCCTTGTAGTAATGCAGGAGTGATAACAATATTTTATCAACATGATAATATGTGCAATAGCTTCCATACAGAAAAGAAGGGTATTTTCTATTTGATACATTATGAGATTAAACCTTTTGTAGAAAAATCATCATGGTGTGAAATATAAAGCAAATGAGTAGTTAAGTGCTATTTGCTTCCTCATATTTATTTGTGTACTTACATCTGTGAATTTTTTGTTGTCTGCACATCTCATACATATATCAAACAGAAACAGTCTAGAACTCTAATTTCCAGAAAATGATTGGCAACTTCACTTGTATGCGATTGTCTATCCCATGAGCCCTGATGCAACCTCATACCCCCATTTGTGGTATTTATGACTATTTTTTTTCACTTCAAACCTAAACCTAATGTGATGTGTTTATTGTCCTGGATAGGAATGGGCAAAAATGTTGTTAATCGAAAAACATTTCAAAGTAAAGTTCAAGATAATGTTATGGTTAGTATGTCAAAATGAGCTACACAGTGTATTCTCAACATTTATCAAATTAAAATCCTTTATTTTTTGGCATTCAAAAATTGCAAACTCAAAAAACTTGGGAGTTTCTAACAGTTATGTCCACTGTTGCCTCATAGTCAGGAAGGTTCAGGAGGTTTCATGTGCTGACTGGTGATTCTGAATTTTCCCACGGTGGCCCTACAATGGACAGGAGACCTGTTGTACCCCACTTTTTCAATGAATGCAACTGGAATTGACTTACTTGGAGAGACGTTGTAAATTAGCATACAACCAAAGACAGTGGTGTAGGTTGAGACACCTTTTTCTTAAATGTAAACTACACCTTCCGACTGCAGCATAGCAGATTTCTTCCTTTTAACAAATCAAACTAGCTCCTGACACAATACAGTATTGTAGTTAAAACAACACTGAAACACTTGCTCCTTTCTATTCATTGCATGGCCAATGTTAGGCTGAAAGTCTCAAGCTAAATTCTGTTTCGGCCGCTCCCTGTTTGGGGTTGCCACAGCGAAATGATCCGCGTGAGCAGCTTGGCACAAGCTTTACGCCGGATGCCCTTCCTGACACAACCAGGATTCAAACCTGGGACCTCCTATGTGGTAGGCAACAGCAAGGAGAGGCACAAAAGTATCAAGCTAAGTGTTAGCCCAAATTTTAATTTCTAACTTGCTTTAGAACAGTCTGTTTTGGATTTCTTTTAATTAGTTTTTAATTACATCTGAGCTTCTATAAAACATGAAAACCGAAATAAAATGGCAAAGAATGTTCCAACGGTTTGCTAAGTCGATGAAAACCTGTGGTTATATGTTACTTACCTTCGCTGGAGCAATTTTCATGTAATCTGCCTTAAAAAAGGTTTCTGAACAACAATTCAGAGGCTACATCCATCGTAAAAGCATTTGTTGTTTCTTAGTGCAAAATGAAAACAGTACTTTGATAGAAAATATCAAACATCATTCAATGCTCAAATACAAATTATATTTTTGTTTGTGATATGTATTTTTAATACATGAATCACAAATGCCACCTATCCGTGGTTAACCTGAGTGGAGGGGATGTGATGACAGAGGAGGAAGTAAAAGCATTGATCTGTTTCACTCTACTGTGCTGGTCGGTTCCATTTCTTTCTCCTTCCCTGGGTAGTTTCAAGATTGTATGAGAGAGGTTCCATTTCTATTTGTCTTAGCTAAAGCTAACCTCTCATTGACGGAAACAATAGCCTGGACTGTAAAAGTCACTGACATTTCAAAGGAAATGGGAGGTTTTAAACTATTATTAATCCATGAGCTGTATTCTTCCTGAGATTTCCTCACTGTTCTTGTCAGTGATGTCTGCACTTATATTAACGGATTTCTATGAGGTGGCAGTCTATTTTGTGGCATAACCACAAAACAGTGCCGTGAAAAAGTATTTGCCCCCTTCCTGATTTCTTATGTTTTTGTATGTTTGTCACATAAATATTTCAGATTATTAAACAGACTTAAAAATAAGACAAAGGTAGCCCAAGGAAACACAAAATTCACTTTTTAAGTGGTGATTTTATTTATTAAGGGAGAAAAAAAGCTATCTAAACCTACATGGCCTATATGAAAAAGCAATTGGCCCCTAAACCTAATAACTGTTGTGCCACCCTCAGCAGCAACAACTCCAATCAAGCGTTTGCAGTAATGAGCACTGAGTCTTTCACATTGCTGTGGAGGGATTTTGGCCCACTCTTCTTTACAGCGTTGTTTTAATTCAGCCACACTGGAGGGTTTCCGAGCATAAACCACCTTTTTAAGGTCATGCCACAGCATTTCAATTTGATTCAAGTCTGGACCTTGACTAGGCCACTCCAAAACCTTCATTTATTTTTATGTTTTTTAAATCTATTCAGAGGTAGACTTGCTGGTGTGTTTTGGACCATTGTCCTGCTGCAGAACCCAAGTACACCTCAGCTTGAGGTCAGATGATGATGATGATGGCTGGACATTCTCCTTCAGGATTTTTTGGTAAACACCAAAATTCATGGTCCATCAATCACAGCAAGTGTTCCAGGTCCTGAAGCAGTAAAGCAGCCCCAGACTATCCCACTACCACCACTATATTTAACTGTTGGTGTGATTATCTTTTTCTGAAATGCTGTGTTACTTTTATGCCAGGTGTAATGGACTTACCTTCCAAAAAGTTAAACTTTTATTTCTGCAGTCCCAGAATATTTTTCCAAAAGTCTTGGTTTTTTATCAAGATGTATTTTTTTTGGCAACAATGAGATGAGCCTTTGTTCTTTTTGGTCAGCAGTGGTTTTGGCCCTGGAACTCTGCCATCATGCCATTTTTGCCTGGTCTCTTTCTGATGGTTGAGTCATGAACTCTGACCTTAACTGCTGCAGGTTGAGGCCTTAGTTCTTTAGATGTTGCTGTGGGTTCTTTTGTGACCTCTTGGATGAGTCGTCAGTGTGCCCTTGGGGCCATTTTTGTAGGCCGGCCACTCCTGGGAAGGTTCACCATTGTTCCATGTTTTCTCCTTTTGTGAATAATGGCTCTCACTGTTAGCTGGAGTCCTGAAGCTTTAGGGATGCTTTGTATCCTTTTCCAGACTGGATAGATGTCAATTACTTTGTTTCTCATCTGTTCGTAAATTTCTTTGGATCGCATGATGTTGCGATCCAAAGAAATTGGATGCATTTTGGGGTCTTTTGGGCTTGGTCAGATGGTGTTCTGTTCAAGTGATCTCTTGATTTGACAGGTCTAGCAGTAATCAAGCCTTGGTGTGCCCAGTGACATTGAACTCAGCTTTCCAAAAAATGTGATTTACCACGGTTACTTTGTAATTTAACACGGGGGGTAATTACTTTTTCACATAGGGCCATGTAGGTTTGGATAGTTTTTTTTTTCCCCCATAATAAATAAAATCACCACTTAAAAACTACATTTTGTGTTTACTTGGGTTCTCTTTGTCTAATATTTAAGTCTGCGCGATCACCATTTAAGTATAACAAACATGCAAAAAAAAAAAAAAAAAAAAGAAAGAAATCAGAATGGGGGCAAATACTTTTTCACCTCACTGTATACTTCTCAAAAGCATCAATTATGCATCTCACTCTCAAAACATTCTCACATTCAGGCGCTGAGGCCTAGTCCACCATCAGGCCCAGTCCACTTCACATCATTGTGCTGTTGTAGTATTATGAAGAAGCAGAGGGCTGCAGTCCAATATAACACTGTCAGTGATAGCCAGAAGCCCTTTCTGTCTGTGCTTGCCTACACCACAGCAGCCAACACATTAGCTCAAACAGCATGTACAGTGATATACCTGCATTCACAAAAATAAACACCAATACGCTTGCACACATGCACACCCTGACACATGTGCACACTGACATCCTCCATTTTTTACATCCAAGTATATCAGCATGCAAATGGCCCATTCTGAGACAATCTGATCACACAGTGGAGGTTTGCCCAGTCTGCTCCTTTGCTTGGTGAGAATATCGCCAGGGCGGAATGGAAACTTCATTTTGCTGGGGCTAATATTAGCCTGGGCCTCTGGAAAATTCCTTTTAAATGATCACAAGCTGAGAAAAGGCAAAGAATTTGTTTAGTGTTTTGCCTGACAGTCTTCTCTGCATACACAGCAGTTTGTTTCTTTTTTTCAGATGGTACAGCTCACAGGAGGGTCCTGGGAACACAGACATGGAAGCAAGGAGGGCAAAAAGGGCTGATATGATGAAATATTCGGCTGTCTGTCTTCCCTTTCTGTCTCTTTGACTTTTTCCTGGCACCTTTAATAGTTTGAAGCTTAATTAGCATGGCCTGTGCTCTTGTCATGGAGCTGGCATTAAAAAAAGAAAACAAATACCAGTTATTTCTTCAGAAATTCTTTGTCATCTGCCTTTTCTATGTTTTATCTGCAATTTTTCAGCCTAGTGCAATAGTTCAACCTACTTACGATCATTCACGCTCACGACAGGATCTGACATTTATTTCTTCTCTTTCTCTAAAAGAGGAACTACAGTAATCCCCAACACTTCGCGGTCTCAGTACATCGCGAAAGTTTCAAAAATATTCATAGAAAAAAAATAATCGGGAAAAAAAAAGAAAATAATTGAAACGAAGCGCGCGAGACTGAAGCGAAACCCATCACATCAAGAACAAGTCTTGGGAAGCAACAAGAGCCGACACGGGAGGCCCCATGAATGAATATCGAGGCCTGTGATTGGCTGCTACGACGGGCATTACTCGTTTTTTTTAGTGAAATAAGTGGCCATGTGCCTCCTCACTGTTTGTACCCCAGTAACCTCATGCTCAACTATATTTAGCTTTCTTTATTGTTATATGACACTAACACTATAACCTGTGTGTCAATATTTTGCTAGGAAAATCCCATCTGGCCATAGTTCAAAGAGTGAACAATGAAGGTGAGGGAGATCCTTTCTACGAGGTTCTTGGAATCGTCACCCTGGAGGATGTCATTGAAGAAATCATCAAGTCAGAGATCCTGGATGAAACTGACTTGTACAGTAGGTTACTCTCAAATCTCACGATCCTTTGAATCTAGCAATCACATGAATGAATGGAATGTAAAACAAGTCATTTACAAAGGTAAAACTTCAGAAAAACACCCCAACTACACTGACCGGATGGTGTAAATATGGCTAATGAACACCACCATGACTAGGAACCATCAGCACCTGAGCACTTTAGCTATCACTCCATAGCAATGATAGACTGGATGTGGAGGACATAGTCAGTTGCTGTCCAAAGTGAATTCAATGCTAAAGTTTTTTTCTGAAAATAAGAAGATATTATGCTTCCAGGAAACAGACTTTCATCCAGTCACTTTACAAGTATCACTGTAAAGTTTCACCCTTCATATCCAAATTTAGTTACTTCCAGCTCGGTCTAGGCCAGGATAGTGATGGCCAAATGCCATACTCAGACCTCTAACTTGCAGTTCACAACCATAACATCTCTTTCTATATTTCATTTCCAGTCTAGGCTTTCCGCACCTTTTTGTGACTATGCAACCTCAAATTCTGTTTTCTACCTTCCACCCTTATTGGTTTTGGTTAAATTATATGGTTTGGATCATTTTGATCATTTTGACCAACAAAGTGTTGAGAAAGCCAGAAAGACAATAGCAGATTACAGTATATGCTTGCTTGTCAGTTAAAAGCAGAGCTGACATAACTGAAATGTCACCTCTAAGAATTGTGATTGGGCATCTTTTTATGCTGAGTTTAAGGTGCACAATATATAATGCCTCTGTGGAACAAAAACATAAAATATGACCAGCTGTTATCCTATCAGGACTGCTCAAAACGCTAATAAAATCACCATTTTCTTTCTGGGTAACTTTGTTTTCCTTTTCCGTGTTTCTATAGTTACTGCAATCTAACAATTAGTTAGCCATGCACTTATAAAACCATTGTTTCATCAAGCAGTGTTTTGATTGTTTGAAACGCATAAAAAAGTAGCTACATTGAAACCCTGCCATTCTAAAGCATTATAACTTAACTGCTGTGTCAGAGACCCACAGCTGCAAATAGAACACTGTAGGTCACGTTTATAAATATGTCTACATAAGCCTTTTGTAGAATTAGTGCACAACCATATTTCAAGCTCTTAAATACAAGCTGATGAACATCTTTATAAGAGTTTCACAGGAGTTGATTAAATCCAAAACGAGAAACAAAGTGAGATAATTAATTTTACATTTCATTTGATTGGGAAACATACAATCCCAATTCCAGCAAAGGTGGGACTCATGGTAAATCATAAATAACAAACGCAGTGATTCGCAGATCTCATAAACCCATATTTTATTCCCAGTTGAACATAAAGAACATATGAGATGTTGAAACAGACATTTTACAATTTCACGGAAAATATTTGCTCATTTTGATTTTGTCAAAACTTAAACAAAAGGCAGCAACGCTTTTCAGAATGAAACAGCATTCCTCCCCTGAAAGTCCAGCAACTGGTCTCCTCACCTCCCAAATGTTTACAGACAGTTGTTAAATGAAGTGAGGATGCTACACAATGACAAACATTGCTCTTTTCCAAACTGTATGAGATGTGTTGCTGCCATCAAAGACAAAATGAGCTAATATTTTCCATAAAATGGTAAAATGTCTTAGCTTCAACATGTGATGTGTTCTTTATGGTAATATAATATGGGTTTATGAGATCTGCAAACTACACAAGACCCAATTTTTTTTGGAATTGGGGTTTTATAACATGGTATTAATTATTGGCATGAAAGACAAAATTAAAAAATTGCAACAGGTCTACAGTGATGACTTTCACTGGGCTCATACCTTTAAGTGATAGTTTCATCATTACATGCCAAAGACTGATTATGCTTAAATATAAATGTTGGCCAACCTTTAAGGAATGCCCTATTTATGCTTCCTAACTGCAGGAATTATTATGTGTGAGGATATGTTCTTTAAAATTCGCTACCCTCTGATGTGGTTTAGAAATACACTGCCTGACCAAAAAAAAAGACGCCACCAGAAAAAAAAGGTCATACACTCTAATATTTTGTTGGACCGCCTTTAGCTTTGATTACGGCACGCATTTGCTGTGGGATTGTTTTCGATAAGCTTCTGCAATGTTACAAGATTTATTTCCAGCCAGTGTTTCATTAATTTTTCACCAAGATCTTGCATTGATGATGGTAGAGTCTGATCGCTGTGCAAAGCCTTCTCCAACACATCCCAAAGATTCTCAATGGGGTTCAGGTCTGGACTCTGTGGTGGCCAATCCATGTGTGAAAATGATGTCTCATGCTCCCTGAACCAGTCTTTCACAATTTGAGCCTGATATATCCTGGCAGTGTCATCTTGGAATATAGCCGTGTCATCAGGGAAGAAAAATCCATTGATGGAATAACCTGGATCATTCAGTATATTCAGGTAGTCAGCTGACCTCATTCTTTGAGCTCATACTGTTGCTGAACCTGGACCTGACC
Source organism: Hirundichthys speculiger (assembly GCA_018398805.1). Classification (NCBI taxonomy): domain Eukaryota; kingdom Metazoa; phylum Chordata; class Actinopteri; order Beloniformes; family Exocoetidae; genus Hirundichthys; species Hirundichthys speculiger. The sequence goes on along the minus strand of JAGFBZ010001548.1, from coordinate 1,265,640 downwards.
AACTGCAGCAACCCCAGATCATAACACTGCCCCCACAGGCTGGTACAGTAGAAACTAGGCATGATGGGTGCTTCACTTCATCTGCCTCTCTTCTTACCCTGATGTGTCCATTACTCTGGAACAGGGTCAATCTGGACTCATCAGACCACGTGACCTTCTTCCATTGCTCCAGAGTCCAATCTTTATGCTCCCTAGCAAACTGAAGCCTTTTTTCCTGTTAGCCTCACTGATTAGTGGTTTTCTTAAGGCTACACATCTGTTCAGTCCCAATCCCTTGAGTTCCCTTTGCATTGTGCAGGTGGAAATGTTCTTACTTTCACTATTCAAACATAGCCCTGAGTTCTACTGCTGTTTTTCTTCGATTTGATCTCACCAAATGTTTTAAGTGATCGCTGATCACAATTATTGAGGATCTTTTTCCAGCCACATTTCCTCCTCGAAGACAATGGGTCCCCACTATCCTTCCAGTTTTTAATAATGCGTTGGACAGTTCCTAACACAATTTTGGTAGTTTCTGCAATCTCCATTAGATGTTTTTTCTCTCCTTGATGCAGGCCAGTGATTTGACCCTTCTCAAACAGACTAACATCTTTTCCACAACCACAGGATGTGTCTTTTGACATGGTTGTTTAGGAAATGAGAAGCAACTCATTGCACCAGTTGTGGTCAAATAATTTGTTGCCAGCTGAAAGATAATTCGCCCATGCAGTAATTATCCAATAGGACAGTGGTTCTCAAACTTTTAATACTGCGTACCACCTGAGAAACTGTTCAACTCTCTGAGTACCACCATGATGACTAATTTTAAAATATAGCCATATATGCATCTCAATTAGCTTTAAACACACAGAGATGTTTATTCCTTATTGTGGTTATTTATTGTTACCTGAATTGTTACTTTACTGAATCAGACATCTACAACTCTGACCAACAATTCTCACATACTCATGCTCTCACAGACTCAGAAAAGTTGTTACATCTGCACTGCAACTAAATATGCAACAAATATTTTTTTAAAAACACAATTTTAATTATCTCAAGCTACACATTTCTTTTGAAATGTATTTATAATGCATTGTAGTTTTCCAATTTTTTTAAAAGTGAAAATGTGGAAAAAATGTGGAAAGTCATGACGTTCCCCGCGTACCACCAGAGAGTGCTCGCGTACCACAGTTTGCGCACCACTGCAATAGGAGTCTTGTACATATTTACTTAGTTAAATCCAGGTGGCCAATTTTTTTTTTTTGCCAGGTAGTGTATTTACCTTGATGGGGACATTTATTACTCTATTTCGGTTAGAAGATAGAGCTCTCTATGTTTTCCATTGGTTTGGTTTTGTTCACAGTTTTCATCCAGAGTTGAACTTTTGTTAAGTCACAATTTATTTCTCACTTGTATTTGTTCATGTATCACACCATACATACTAAGGGCCTATTTTTTTTTGTTCCTAGAGGCAGTAAAAGCACACATACTGTACATAGAGTACTTGCCAGTCTGTTTGTTGCCCTTATACATACAGTGTTAAAAATGTGGTAAGGAGGTTGTAACAATATATCTTGCCATAGTTCTCTTTTTTCTAAGAAAGACACAACTGCTGTGATTCCAGTAAAGACAATGTGCTTTGGGTAACTCAAGTTTAGGCACCCTATGACCCAGGAAAACTATTTTTACTGTCTGGAGTGTCTTGGACTGATCTTTTACTGATGGAGAAAACGTTTCTGGTCGTATCCTGTGTCTGACTTTTCATTTTCTCTCTTCAGCTGACAACAAAACAAAGAAGAAAATCACTCATCGGGAAAGGAAACAGGATTTCTCGGCCTTCAAGCCTACTGACAATGAAATGAAGGTTAAAATATCACCTCAGCTTCTGCTGGCTACCCTGCGTTTCCTAGCAACAGGCAAGTGGACTGTGTTGCTGCTTGACTTCCCCCAGTGTGCCCTCAACCCCTCACTGTGGGGAAAGTTTATGTGAGTCTGTATTTGTGTGTTTTTGTGTTTGTATGGGCTTTGGATTTTGGAAAGTGGGTGTATGGGAGGAGGTGCAGAGGGAATGTGTGTAGAATGACTGCTGAATGAGATCTGCTGTATATACGTATACGAGAGGGGGTGAGTTGTGTGAACACTCTCAACAACCATGTTGGTATGCATGTGTGTATTTGTGTGTGTGTGTGTGTGTGTGTGTGTGTGAAGTGGTGGAAAGCTTCTTGGGAGCGTGGCACGGGATTTCTGCATACTGTGCACAGATCCAAAAAACAGGTGTTTATTTGCTTGCATGTCATGCACTGAAGGTTACACATTGTGATGTTAGCTCACAGCTTTAAAAACACCACCCTGTTTGCTTACACTCATTCCTTAATGACATCACATCCAGCATGTTTGGCCTGTGATTGTAGTAGTCACACAAGTAGACATACTTATGTTCTTACTAGTGTAAAATGTGAAATATTTCACAAGCTTTTCCTTGAGAAATGGAATAGGGAATGGAATAATCAAGTTTTACTACAATAACAACAGTTGACTATGCCTCATTGCATTTGGATTTGCTTAAGAACTTTGACCCAGCAGCTAAACGTTGATTAAGTTCCTGTAAAGACTGTTAGGGAGTTTGATTCCTCTTAGTGGAGCCTGAAGCTACCTGACACATATCACTGCAACTGAGTTAAAGGAGCTGATTGGCCCAACGGGTGGTTGAAGCTCGCCATTCACCAGTAGGATACACTTCTTTTTTTTCATTTTAGTTTGTACGAAGACAAATCCAGCAAACTGCAGCAGCAACTTATAATATATATTATTTGTAGAATATGTTGTAATTTATTTTAATCAAAACAACAACAACAACAATGATAATAATAATAATTATTATTATTATTGTTATTATGATTACAATGATAATAATAATATTTATATAACATGTATTCCCTTGCTGTACTCTTTGCATTAAGGATTGAACTATTGAAGAAAGATCAGGAATGCATGCCTGCAGTCCTGATTTGTCCTCCATGCTACCTTAAAGAGGAAAAAGACAGATGTTGTTCTACAATCTTAATATATTGTACATTTCTGCATTAATGCTGCCATCACAAAGAGGTTAATGACCTTTGATATAATAACAGACCCTGGCTTTTCAACTTGCTTATAATAATCTTGATCTTTGACTTTGGTCATGGGTTATTATGGTCAGACTAAAACAAATTGGATCACGTTACATTGTGTGATGGTTGATGCTACTTGATATCCTGCTCACTGAGGGATCGGAGATAATGGGTGTACAACTTTTGCTTGAGCGCTTGCACTTAAGTACAAAAATTTCTTCTGATTCCTTGAATTGTTCCATAATTTGTTTAGTACATTGTAGAGGGAGAAATAAGCATTGATATACAGTGTATGTGTTTGTGAATATTTCTTCCATCCTGTTGAGTGTTCGGGAGAACAGTCAGACACAGGATACAACCTGAAACGTTTTCTCCATGCTGCTTTGTTGCTCTCTCATCAGTTTGTTCATTCTGCATCACTCGTCATAAACACACTGAGGTGCTGCTCTAACAGAGCAGAGGCTTCACTCCTTAATACTTAAGATTAAACCATGTTTCTGCCATAGTCTATGTCTGTGCACTGTATGCTGATGTTGTCTGAGTCAGGGTTTTCAACATTTTGCAAGAGTAACAGCCAACAGGAAAACTTTGCTGACATCACATTTCTGGCAGTCATTCTGGAGGATTTGTGGATTAGTGGCTGGCCAAGCCAAAAATGTTTTATGAGAATTGAAATAATTCCTAGTTGAAGGAAACATGACTGGACAACTAGGTAAGACCTTTCATTCAACTGAGAACAAGAGGGTTTGGAAGAGGGAAAGAAAGGATTCCTGATTTTTACATATGTTAAAGAAAATGTATCATTAACTACTGACATCATACACAAAAGAGCAGGTGGGCTTTCTTCGATCACCCACTGTTTTCTGCTACTCAAAAGAAGCTACGCTGCGCTACGGAAGGCCAAGAGCAACTTTTTTCACCAAAGTAATTGAAGAGACTAATGGCAGCAGCTCTAAACTGTGGCAGCAGATCCATATACTAACAGACACAAGTAAACAAAAACACCCTAAAATAACCGGTCTTAAAGAAGACAATACATAACAGTAATGAGTCAGTTGCAAATATTTTTGATGACTCTGTACACGAACTGGCAAGTCATTTTAAATTAACTGACCCCAAGATATCCCCTGAAGACTGTGATAATGCCTCCTTAGATCATCAAAGAAGTATCCAGTGATACAGTTAAAAATGTTATTACTAGCATGAACAACTCAACGTCAAAGGATATTGAAAACTCAAATGCTGGTTTAAGAAATACCAGAAATATTTGTTGCGGCCTATCACTTACTTAGTGAACCTCTCAATAAGAACAAATACATTTCCAGAAAGCTGGATTTACAAGTCGGGAGACAAGGACGTGGCAAGTAACAATAGGCCTATTGCCATTCTCCCTACAGTCTCAAAAGTCCCGAAGAAGATTGTTGCTACACAACTGATGGAACATTTGGAGACCAGCCAACTGCACAGCATACACAGCAATTTGGATTTAGCCCTTTAATATTCCACAAAAACAGCTAATTGCTATCTTATTGAGAGGGTCAAGGGATTGTTGGTTCAGGAGACAAGTTGTGGGACAGTGTTATTGGACCTCAAAAAGGCTTTTGACAATGGTGACCACAGTGTCCTCCTGGCCAAGCTAAAATGTTTTAAATTGCGTACAGATCAGTGGTTTAAGTCATATCTGGAGGAAAGACAACAATGTGTCAAGGTAAATAGGGAAAAACCCCAACTTCTCACCAACAACATGGGTGTACCACAGGGAGTCCATACTTGGACCACTGTTGTTCACTATGTGCATTAATGACCTGCCGCTAAGTTCTCCAGGTGTCAGCTGCCAAATGTACGCTGATGATACTGTCATCTATGTATCTGCTAAAACAGCTAGCAAAGCAGCTGAACTCCTGACACAAGCACTTGAGACAGTCGCTAATTGGCTTGAGTTGTCTCATTTAACCCTGAATGTTAAGAAAACTGTTTCTATGTGCATTTCTATCTGCAATAACCCTGTGTACGACTTGTTTCAGGTGAAGATTAAAAATGAAATAATTACTAAAATAAATGAAATAATTTATCCGAGGAGACCTGTCATGCAAAGCTGCACAACTCTACATGCAGGCTATGATTCTCTTCCATTTGTCATAGTGTATCACGTCATGGTCACAAGCTTCTCAAGTCTCTCTGAAAACCGTAGTAACAATATATAAGCAAGCAATAAAAATTGATCAAAAACCATAAGATGCCACCACTGTGGCATCCTGAGAAAACACAACCTTCTTGCATTTGAAAATTTTATAATTTAAATTAATATCAGACTGGTTTTTAAAGTCTTCATAACTACGTATCACCCCTGTTTTCTGCACTGATAAAAAGATGTTTGACCTCAAGCCAAATGAACACACGAGCCTCCTACAATGGTAACTGCATTGTTCCCAGGTGTACAACACCATTTGGACAGTGTACCTTCTCAGGAAAAGGCATTAACCTATGGAACACTACTCACTCACCTGAAATTGGAGACTGATAGAAATGCTTTTAACAGAGGACTAAAAGCATGCTTAAAAGCAAAACAACAATGTCCATATGTATAAATATGGACTTAGCTTAATATTGTTACTAATATCATGGTTGCGATCATGTATTTTGTTTGTTTTATCTCCTATTGCTGATCATATGCTCTGTGATCTTTGAATATTACTGTTTGCAATCATAACATCTGTTTGTTTTATCCCAGTTGTTAATCATATGCTCTGTGTTTTTAGAAAAGGCGCCCCTGAACTGGTGTTGAAAATTAGCACGTGTGCTAAACACACCTAAGCAAAGGCATTTTGGTCTGTCCACATGGACAATCTGCATGTATTTGTGATGTCCATGTCAAATAAAATAAACTAACTTAGCTGAGGAAAAAATATGGAATCATCACCAAACATCATCAAATCACTTTCTATTTTGTATTTCTAAAACAAATATCTGCAGATGTCTAAATATGGAAATTAGACCGCAGTTCACAGCGTGTTTGCAAACTTAACAAGCTTTTAAACTACCTTTAGAATAAACTGGGCTCCAACAAGAGAGTTGTTGCTTGAAATAAACTTTTTATTATGATTCAGCACAAAGTGTTGGCAAAATATGTTGGCTGCTCTAAAGCAGTTTTTAATTTGAGCAAGAACAAAGAAAATAGGAAAGTTGCAAAAAGGAAACGTGTCAGTAGACTAAGGAAGGAGTCAAAGCACTTGGACAGAAAGTGAAAACGATATACTATGAAAATAGAAAATGCATAATATGAGAAATGAACAACAATAATGCGACAATGTTGAATTTCCCTTCTGGGATGAATAAAGTATTTTTCATTTCATTTCATTCAATTCAGCAGAAACAGGGCTTCAGGCTTTTTTGTTCTCAAATACAACGAATATAATGTGCATTATTTTTTACTTTGTAAATCACTATATTTGCACTATTGCTAAGGGTAGAAATGTTTTAGCAGTGTACTCTATCCCACCACTGGTCTTCATACGCAGTACAGCTGGCCACAGAGTGTTCCACAACCGTCTGCTCTTGTGGTTGGATGTCCTCAGGCCCTGCTGACCTGGGTTCTGCAATTTGGTGCTCCCAAATGCCAATCTGTAACAGCTGCATACCTTGGTATGCACTGTCACTAAAAATGCTCCTTTGTTTTGTGTGGCCACTGTACATGGAGGCTAGTGTTTTTAGGAAAGCAGTGGAAGCTCATAGGGCTGTCGTATGAACTTGAAGTCGAGCACACTGACGCACAGCAGGGCTCATTTGAGCCTCCAGTGGTTCTAAGAAACATAAAAGAATTGCACATATTGGATTTGTTTTTTTTTTTTTAATTGTTTGCCGGTAGCTGGTGGTAAAGCTCAATGAATGTTTTCAACTTGAATGGTTTCTACTGTACTGTAACACATTTCTAGCCGTAGGATGAGAACTCCAAATTGTTAAAACACTTAAAACACTCGCCAGATTGATGCAATCGTTGCTTTTCTAAGACAATTCCTGATGTCTTTCCTCTTAGGCAATGTGTTAATACATACCTGAATGCAACAGACCAGCAGATTACCAAAACCAGTGTTTTTATAGAGGTATTAACAGAAGTTGGATATCAGTCAAGTTCATTTGATTAGTAGTAGTCTGCTGGTCTGTTGCGTTCAGGTTTTAACACATTGCTTGGAGGAAAGGGGTGAATAGACAGATGGCCACAAACACTTCAAAGAATGATGGGTTTCATTTATTTCTTTTAACGATAGCAGCAACACTCAATGTAATATTGTATTATATTGATAAATATATAATAAATATATTGTATTATTAATACTATATATTTATTTGATGACACCCATGCTCTTTTATGTATTCCTGAACAAGACATGGCCATACATCTTTAAATAAGATTAATAACATCTTAATAATAAAAGAACAAGGTTAGACCGGTTCCACAGGAAAGGTAACCTTAAATGACTTTTGTTGTGATCTGGTGAAAATAAAAAAAAAACTAGAAAAGCACTCGGAGGGCGCAGACCTCCGCCAAGCACAACAGTTCTCCCATATAGTGATTTACAGATTGCGATAAAATCCGCGTTCTAGATCAGATCTGGATCAGCCTTTGAAATTTGGCTGAGGTTCCCATTATCAATTCCTTAGTCAAATTTCCATGAGTTTTTGGACAATAATTAATGGAGATATTGAGAAACAAAATTTTCAGCCCCACTGACCGCAATGTTATCGAAAATTTGAAAGTGATCCAGAATCCAGGATTTCTTCTGGATCACAGCCAAAATGAAATCAGTTCTTCCTTTTCACATTTCTGACAACTCCTGAAAATGTCATCAAAATCCATCCATAACTTTTTGAGTTATCTTGTACACAGACAGACAGACAGATAAACGCCGGCAAAAACATTACCCCTCTTGGCGGAGGTAATACAATTAAAGAAAATAAAATTAATTTGACTTTCTTGGGAGGCCAGGGAGTGCAATGCCTCCCTTACCCGCCAATACAATAGTAGGGAAACACTGCTTTCTTTTTCATACGACTCTCTGCTCCAGACATCACCCTCTAAGACAGAGTTAAAAAGGTGGGGAAGCAGTGGTACGAACATGAACTTAATGGGTCATATTTTCAGACAGTGTCTTGTGGAAGACACTTGCTGTGTTGCTAGAGAGAGAAGTTCAAACTCCTCACCCCCACACAGCTGGCCAGATCCAGCGAGACATGGGTGTGTTGGGTCATTGGTGTCAGGAAGTCTGCGAGATTGTTGGGCACAGCCCCCTTATGAGTTTCTTCAGCTTTTTGAACTACTAAAACCAATTGCTTCTAAACTAAGTGTTTTTCAAGTCTCAGACAGCGATTATCCCTTCATATAAAGTTTGTATTGTGAGACACCGTATGTATTCCTTCTCTTTGCTTAGTTTTGCTAAATTCTTAGATGTCTGCAGGATTATGATTATGTTGTTTAATACCATGCACACAAAGCAATTTGGCCAAAGTGACCACATATTGCTATTTTACACATGTAAACTTGCTGATTGACATATCCAGAGCACACTAAAATATCTGTTTGAGTTACTCATTTCTGACTAGGAAAACAAATCAAATTTCCACAGTGCTAATGTAATCACCCCATCATAGGTACTTAAGGTATTCTTTTGTTAACTAAAATAATATCCCTCCTCACATTTCTCCACTGAGCCCCCCCCAAAACAGTTTGGAGCCCTTTCCACCCACACCCCTCCCTCTGGCAGCAGGGAAACCCCACACTTTGAAAATGTCTGTTCTAGACAAATCAGACACAGTGTAAGATCACAGTCCTTGTATATTTTACTCTTGTCTTGAAACATGTTAACAATGAGAATACCAAGCTGTTTCTCTCTTTCTCTGTTTGTCTGTTTAGAGGTGGAGCCATTCGCACCAGTGCAGATGTCTGAAAAGATTCTGCTTCGCTTGTTGAAGCACCCAAATGTAATCCAGGAGCTGAAATATGATGAAAAGAACAAGCGGGCACCAGAACACTACCTCTTCCACAGGAACAAGCCCGTGGAATATTTCATCCTCATTCTTCAGGTGCGCAACCAAATTCAGGTGTAAAGATGAAGATAATCACTGTAGTTTTCTTAAAGAGAAAATTATTTTCTTTTTAAGAAATTGAAAATAATTAAAAAAAAAAATACAATATTGGAAACAATCAATTTCTGAATAAAATTCAGTGTTGCTGACAGCACAAAACAGTTACAGTCTGTAACTTACTCATAAACAATTTTTAGTTAGTGTTAACATGAAGATCACACATACACTGGTTACATTTCTTCTTATGAGTTTCTACATCATTGGTATGACTTTTTTTTTCCCTCTACAACATAAATTCTGTTATCACAGCTGCTGTACAAACAGCACTACCCTGTATAATCACACTAACTGTTTTTCCACACTGTAAATCGAAGTAGTAGAGCTGTACTGCAGGGATTTGTTCCCATCGACACCATGCATCCTTTAAAAGTATACATGTTATGATTGTACCAGAGGACAGTTCGGACTGAAAGAACCAAAAACCATTCAGGTAAACGGCTTCTTAGTGCTCATTATTTTTCCAAATTAAAACATGTAAAACTACCTTGAATACTTTAGGAACTGAACCATTCATGATTAATTGATTACTTTAATATTACTGAAATTTATTGAAATGAGCAAAGTCTATTACATACTTTTATGTCTCTCAACTTTACTCTTAAAGTAAGCAGAAGACCTTTCAGCATTTAAGCGAATATAAATGAGAAAGCTCTCATTCCACCTTCGCACATGTTTTATCCTTTCTTTATTGAACAACACTTCCGATACCCACAATACCTTACAATAGTGCTCAGTGGTATGTTGACCATGGACATGATATCCCTCATTGTCGTAGAACTTCATTCTTAGTTAGGAAAATCAAACTCAGGTGAACTTGGGATCAGCTTCTAGTTAACTTACAACTGCTTGTAAAAGCAGTTGTAAAAAGCTAAAACAGACATAGAGAGCAGTAAAAATCATCTGTGTATATATTACACTCCTGCTCTCAAGATGGGTGATACTTCCGCCTTTGACTCATTTGCTTTGTCTGTCCAGTCTCTATTGGGGATGTTAAGGACTCTTGAGGGCCAAATTGGATACGAGCTCCACTGTGGTTCTCATGTAGATCGTTTACTCAGTAAGATGCCTGCTGCTTATCGTGATGGCTTTGTAGAGCGTTGCTTGCATCATGGGATCCTGCAGACTGGCGCAGATAAAACCTACACTCTTGAGGACTTGGCAACCTAGCTCCAAACTAAGTCTCAAGCAAAGCACATCTCCAACCGAGCAGCAACCTTGTATCAGGTGGATGCTCCCCGTCCTATAAGGAAGGATCAGAAACTGGGCCACTTAAAGAGAAGTCACCAACCGTTTGCTTCAATGTTGCTGAAACGCTAACCGGGGAGGAGATGTCTACAGCAGAGCGTAGACAGGTCAAAACCAAACTGAAGCCCAAACCTTACTGTCCATATTGTGACAACCAGGATCACTATCTTAACTCCTGTGAGGAATTTAAGAAGTTGGACACTGACAGGACCTTAAGGTGGCTTAAGGAGGGCAAATGGTGTCGGAAATGCGGACGCAATCACCCTGCACGCTGAAGCGCCCTTGTAAAACCTGTAAAGAAACGCACCTCACTGTCTTACACGAGGCAGCCCAAGAAATCAAGCAGAGGGTGTATGCCATCAGTCTGCCTCCTACAAAGGTGTATCTGGACAGGCCCAACAGATCTTGAAGAGTAATGTTAAAAGTAGTCAATGGAGTCCTCCTCCATAACGGGGACCGAAAAATGGAGACTTATGCTGTGCTCAATGATGGGTCAGACAGGAGCATTGTTCTTCCTCAAGTAGTGCAACGGCTCAACCTCGTCTGTCACCCAGAGACTCTCCCTCTGCAGACTGTGCATCAGAGTGTGAGGCAGCTCAGTGGCGCATCAGTCACTCTAGAAGTGTCTTCAGTATATATATATATATATATATATATATATATATATATATATATATATATATATATATATATATATATATATATATAGGGCTGTCAATCTCTCAAAATAATTTATCAGATTAATCGCATGACTGTCGAATAGTTAATCAGTTAGTTAATCTCAAATAATCACATATTTTTATCTTTTCTAAATCTACCTTATACAGATCTTTTTCAAGTTGTATTACTCTTATTAATACGAGTCCTGACTAGAACCAGGAAATATGACCATATTAGTCCTGTCCTGAGGTCTCTGGCTTCCTGTCACTCAGAGAATAGACTTTAAAACAGCTCTACTTGTGTTCAACTCTCTTCATGGCCCCAAAGTCCATCTCTGACATGTTAGATCCATATGAACCAACCTGGACTCTGAGAACCTCAGGTAGTGGTCTCCTGCTGGTGTCCAGAGTCAGGACTAAACAAGGTGAAGCTGCATTTCAGTTTTATGCTCCTAAAATCTGGACCAGTCTTCCAGAAGATGTGAGAGAGACCTGAACTCTGACAATGTTCAGATCCAGACTGAAAACAGTTCTGTTTAGATGTGAAGATTGAGACTGGAAGGATTTTATCTGCACTCTTCATTTTTAATTTAATTAATTAATTTTTTTCATTAATTAATTAATTTTATTTATTATTGATTATTTTTATGCTTGTATGGAATGATTCTATTTGCCTTCCTGTGACTTTCTGCATCTGTAAAGCACTTTGAATTGCCTTGTGTACGAATTGTGCTCTACAAATAAAGTTGCCTTGCCTAATATGAGAGTACACAAATGCAAAAGAATTCATGTTTATTTATTGCTACAATGCCAAATCCATATATATATATATATATATATATATATATATATATATATATATATATATATATATATATATATATATATATATATATATATATATATATATATATATATATATATATATATAGTATACTCAATATTTTCTCTTATGTTCTTTATACAAAAAAAAATATTTTCGCGGTTTGCTTCAAACCATCTAGTGGCACAGATGTGTAATGACAACAGAAAGTCCAGTCCTTGATTATAAAATAAATTCAGTTCTGTGGCCCGTTTTTTCATTTCGTATTTTTGGAATCCTAGTCTAAAATTGAAATATAAAAAAACAGGCTTTTTTTTTCCGTTTTTTTCTTTTTGTGTTAGATTAAACAATGAAAAACATAATAAAATGTCGCTTTTTAATTTTTTTTAATTTTTGATTGATGATAGAAAATGGAAAGAATGAATGATTGGTAAAGTTAATGAACTTTAACATGGACATTTTAATTTTAAAGTTCTCCAAGACAGAGGATTCAACAAAAACAAAGTTATTTGTAACAACTGCCAAGTTGAACTCCCCGTTAAAAGTTTCTGCTATTACCTCAGAAATTGACCTGTTTTAAAGTTCTGATTGTGCTGAGCCATTTTTTTTTTTTTTTTATAAAAACAGGGATGACATTAATGCCCTGGCAGTGGCAATAAGCTTTATTTTATTTTTCATTTTTTAAGATGAGATTTACACTAAATAATGTGTTACTGACAAGTGCTGATGTTAAAAGTGTTTGAGCAACAAATGTTATGACACTTTAGTTCATATGGCAGCAGAACATGTAAATAAAAGTGCATTTTACACTACTTTTGAATTCATTATTTGATTTTGGCGTATACAATGCGATTAATTGTGATTAATCAGGGAAATAATGCGATTAATCGCGATAAAAAATGACAGACCAATCCTGTGAATAGCAACCTGTTAAAAAATATATCTTTTATATTCTGCTGTAACTATGCATGTATAGTTGTAGTTTGTTTGTTTGTTTGTTTGTTTCGTTTAATTTAAATCATTTTTGTTTCTTTCCTTTGATCACAGGGGAAAGTGGAGGTGGAGGCAGGAAAAGAGGGGATGAAATTTGAGGCAGGACCATTCTCCTTCTATGGGATGATGGCCCTAACAGCTTCACCTGGTAAGATCCCCTGATCATGGTCTTCGATTTGAGCTGTTATCTAGTTTCTTCTAAAATTAAATCAACTCAGTAAGAAAACACAGGAATGGAAAAGTAATTATTTGTTATTATTTTTGAAATAACTACAGCTACAGGAGGCAGTAAAAGATCCTTTCCAACCACAACTCTTGTAGATTGTTTCCCATAACAAGAAAATGAGCTGGATACCAAATCACAGTGTCATCAAGTGGTGAACACAGTGATTGTATATTTGTTTCAGTTTCCTATCCTACAAAGTTTCTTCATGCAATGCTCATTATCTGACTATACATGTATTTATGTTTTCATTTGATAATAACATTTTAAGAGATTTGGGAAAGTGACATCTTGCTGCCTTGTTGGTGTATCATTCAAAGGCATCTGATTCAGTGGACCAGCTGTTCAACAAACTCAAGAATGCTTGTTTCAGTCCTAAGGATTAAAAGTTTTAGAAATTATCTTGTGGGCCGAACACAAATGTATAAAGTGTGTGTGTGTGTCTAGTATGGAGGGTGGGAGGGAGGGGCTTTCTTTCTTTTTTTAATTGTGATAATTGTTTTTTTAATTCTGTAAAGCACTTTGTGTTGCATGTCCTTGCAGGAAAAGTGCTCTATAATTAAAGTTGATTGATTAATTGATTGATAGATGGAGAGCTACAAGTCTCATTTTTTAGAACTAACTAATCCCAGGGTTCCATTTTGAGAGCCATTCTGCTTTTCTATATTTAGAAATTATTTGGTGCAGTCAAAATACACCTTAAGACTGATGACACTATCGTGCGTGAAGCATGCCAAAGCCAAGCGAAAGTCTTGTGGAGTCCACCTTTGTGCCTTTGATTATTATTCTTATGTACAGTGCCTTGCGACAAAGATATAAAATTTCAATTTTTTGTCAAGAATCAACAGCAAGTCGGACACAATCGTGAAGTGGAATAAAATTTATTGGATATTTTAAACTTTTTTAACAATTAAAAAAACTGAAAAGCGGGGCCTTGCAACATTATTCAGCCCCTTTACTTTCAGTGCAGCAAACTGACTCCAGAAGTTCAGTGAGGATCTCTGAATGATCCAATGTTGTCCTGAATGACTGATGATGATCAATAGAATCCACCTGTGTGTAATCAAGTCTCCGTATAAATGCAGCTGCTCTGTGATCGTCTCAGGGTTCTGTTTAAAGCTCAGAGAGCATCATGAAGACCAAGGAACACACCAGGCAGGTGGAGATACTGTTGTGGAGAAGTTTAAAGCTGGATTTGGATACAAAAAGATTTCCCAAGCTTTAAACATCTAGAGGAGCACTGTGCAAGCAATCAAATTGAAATGGAAGGAGTATCAGACCACTGCAGATCTATCAAGACCCGGCCGTCCCTCTAAACTTTCATCTGGAACAAGGAGAAGACTGATCAGAGATGCAGCCAAGAGGGCCATGATCACTCTGGATGAACTGCAGAGATCTACAGCTGAGGTGGGAGAGTCTGTCCAGAGGACAACAATCAGTCGTACACTGCACAAATCTGGCCTTTATGGAAGCGTGGCAAGAAGAAAGATATCCATAAAAAGTCTCATTTAAAGTTTGCCACAAGCCACCTGGGAGACACATTAAACATGTGGAAGAAGGAGCTCTGGTCAGATGAAACCAAATTCAAACCTTTTGGCCACAGTGCAAAAGGATATGTTTGGAGTAAAAGTAACACAGCTCATCACCCTGAACACACCATCCCCACTGTCAAACATGGTGGTGGCAGCATCATGGTATGCAGGGACAGGGAAGATGGGTAGGGACAGGGAAGATGGGTAAAATTGATGGAAAGATGGATGGAGCCAAATACAGGAGCATTCTGGAAGAAAACCTGTTGGAGTCTGCAAAAGACCTGAGACTGGGACGGAGATTTATCTTCCAACAGGACAATGATCCAAAACATAAAGACAAATCTACAATGGACTGATTCACAAATAAATGTATCCAGGTGTTAGAACGGCCAAGTCAAAGTCCAGACCTGAATCCAATCGAGAATCTGTGGAAAGAGCTGAAGACTGCTGTTCACAAATGCTCTCCATCCAACCTCACTGAGCTCCAGCTGTTTTACAGAAAGAATGAGCAAGTATTTCAGTCTCTCGATGTGCAAAACTGATAGAGACAAACCCCAAGAGACTTGCAGCTGTAATTGCAGCAAAAGGTGGCGCTACAAAGTATTAATGCAAGGGGGCCAAATAATATTGCACGCCCCACTTTTCAGTTTTTTATTTGTTAAAAAAGTTTTAATATCCAATAAATTCTATTCTACTTCACGATTGTGTCCAACTTGTTGATTCTTGACAAAAAATAGAAATTTTATATCTTTATGTTTGAAGCCTGAAATGTGGCAAAGGGTTGAAAAGTTCAAGGGGGCAGAATACTTTCACAAGGCACTGTACATGCAGCTTCTCTTTTATGTGGCCTTTTATTGTACTCTGCAACCCTATAGGACAGTGGTGCGCAAACTGTGGTACACTGGTGGTACGCGGGGGAACGTCATGACTTGTCAATGCATGACAATGCATTATAAATACAACATTTCAAATGAAATTCAGGTAACAATAAATAACCACAATAAGGAATAAACATCTCTCCTGTGTGTTTAAAGCTAATTGAGTAGGCATATATGGCTATATTTTAAAATTGGTCATCATGGTGGTACTTGGAGAGCTCAATAGTTTCTCAGGTGGTACACAGCATTAAAGGTTTGAGAACCACTGCTATAGGATATTTTACTGCCTTCTATATTGTATACATTTCATTACAAATACAAAGTCTTTTGATCTATCACTGTATTCTTTATGACTTGGTGGATTGATCATCATTGGCTGCTTGCAGACAGAAATACCAGGATATTTTCTTGTCGTTAAAGCAAAGCTGGGTAAACTTCCGTCTTATACCCGTTCTCATTTTTGTCCTGGCTCTAGTGCTTTTCAATGACCTTCTGCCATTTCGCTTTCCTAATAAATGCTGGATATGGAGTAATCTGCTGAAAGTACTCAAATTAAAAACAAATTCAATTGATAAATGAATTTAAAGGTATCAGAACAAATATGATGAGGAGACCTCATATTTATCTAGAAAAGTCATTTAAATAACACATAATGTTGTAAGTTCAATTTGAACTGTAAATAAACAAAGTTCATCATCAAAAAACTTTTACATGGAAACACTCCAAAAGGTGTAAAAAAAGTTTTGAACCATGTGTGTTTTTGCACATTATTGTTACCTCATTAGGTCCTTTTTTTGGTATAACTGCTGCCCTTCTTTGGACTAGTTGTCTTTGTGAGGACAAAAGCCCGGTAATTCTGAGCCAAGATATCCTACTTGGTGTGTTGGGTGTGATCAAGATTAGGTTAAAGTTAATTTTAGGTGTAATCGGGTAATTGTTAAAAGTCTGGATTATGGTTTGGGTTAGGCTCCATGGAATGAATGGAAGTCAATGCAATGTACTAATAAGGATAGATGCATAAACTTGTGTGTGTGCGCAAAGCTCCAAGCACGAGTTTGTTAGTTACACCATGAGAAAACATCCCCTAGAGATCCACTCAGGCTTCTCAGGTCATTCATAAACTGCTGCACTATTTGTAACTTTGCTCTTCTGCTCTGGCTCACTGTGGTGGTGGGATCTAAGAGGCACCTACTGGTGAAACAGTAGAACATCTTCCCTGTGGTGTGTGAGGTATTCAGCGGTCTAAGTTCAGAAATCAAATCAAACACCCAATGATGAGACATTATACTGTGACAGGCTTCTTCTTCTGTAGCTGCTCAGAAGCAGTAAGGCTGATTGATGCTTTGCTCCTGACTGACACTTATCTTTCAGAGTTAATCCAAGATGATTATTTGTGTATGCATTGATTATTTCTGTTCTGACTGACTCCTCTTTTTTCTTTGCTTCCATTCCCCTTCTCTTGTGTCACACCTCTCTGTCCCAAGTGCCCTTGTCCCTGTCTCGTACATTTGCAGTCAGTAGAGCAGAATCATTAGCAGGATCTCCAGGTACAGTGGCTTTTCTGTTTATAAACACACCTATCACACTAATATAATCTGATCTCATGAACTAGTGAGAGTTTAAAAATGTGTTTTAATGAAATGAAAAAAAAAATCATGATTGACTGTTTACACAATTGAACCTGCATCACTGGCGTGGTGATCGGCGACCTAGTCCTCTGGCCATCTCACCTCAGTGCTGCTACCTGCATCTGTTTACGTTTATGTGGTCATTATATTTAGTCATTTGTGTGCTCTCCTCTCTCTGTCCTGTCTCCCCTCTTTTCTTTCTTTACCTGGGTGGCCTTCGGCAGGAAGGTCCCCCCATATGATCCAGGTCCTGCTCAAGGTTTCTTCCTCTTAAAGTGGAGTTTTTCCTTGCCACTGTTTGGCCGAAAGGTTTTTTTTCTCCCTCTGTGGGAGTTTTTTTTACCTGCCATTATCCTTGTTAAGGATTTAATATTATAATTTTAGTTAATGGTATTTGCTCGGGGGTCGTGCTCTGGGTCTCTGTAAAGCGACCTAGAAACAATTGACATTGTAACAGACGCTATACAAATAAAATTGAATTGAATTGAATCACTCTGTCTAAAGTTACACAAGTGTCAATTGTCTTATAATTAATTGAACATGTAGTAGAAACCCTATCTTGTGGAAGTGGAAATAGATAAACAGAAGAAAACATACTCAGATAAACACAGAAAAACATACTCAGACTGAGACTGAGACTTAACATCCTCATCTCCTGAGAAATTAGTCAAGTGGCTGAATGGTGTTGGAGACTGGGGGCCCCAGAGTGGAACCGGGCTCCACCCCTGTTGCCCCTGACCTTTAACCTTCTGACTACATAAACAAGACCTGCAGCTACAGCCCCCTGCTGGACACCACTGAGCACACATACAGACACAGACTTGTATATGTTCACATGCACAAATGCATGTAGACAAAGTGCAAACACATAACTGCAGACAGACCGCCTTTAACACAAACACACACTCATGTTTGTGGAAATACTATTGAACAAATACACTCTCTTTCTGTCTTTAGCAGTGACCCACATTGTGCCTGTTTTTTTTCCCCACTCAGTTTGATGCTGTGTTGTTCATGCTGTTGAGTGTATATCTGCGTGTGCAAAAACATATTATTTGTGTATTCCTGACAAACCACATCAGTTTTTTTGTTTTGTTTTGTTTTTTTTTTTGTCACCCCTGCAGACCATAGAAAGTGAAGTACTAATTCACATAAGTTCACATGCCAGGTCTTTGGCCCTCCATGCTCCATCTGCCAACACACACACACACATACTCCAACATGGGATTATATACATTCCAGTCCACATAGTAGCATTAGGGTTGGTCAAGCCGTTTCCACTTTGTTGTGTCACTAGGCTTCACTAGGCTTCTTTAAGCAGTGGAAAACATAATCTGACTTTAATTAAAAATTACAGAAAAAGCAGAACAAGTCTTCCGAGCAGTAGCACTTAGAAGGAAGCAGTATTACCTGCCATATGAAACTCCCCTAACTAGAAGATTTACATAGAAATGAGATTTCCATACATCACAGCACGCCTCTGTGCTAATATTTAACACAGCAGCTCAGTTACAGTAGTTTCAGAGAGGTAGGTATTGTCCGTGTTAACATTAAAGTGTGGAAATCATCTTAAATCATTTCACTCAACTTTTAATTGTAATATTTAGCTTTATTGTACAGTGTACAGAAGGCATCACTATGGACTAAATGAATATTAATTATTTGCTACTCTAATGTAAATTTTAAGCTACAGTATATTAAACTAGAGAAGCGGACCTTTTAGTGATCATCATTAGTAAATATTTAAATGAGAACAATAAATTCTCATATCCAGATAAGACCATGTTAAACTCTGCCTATGACAAATCACATGAAGTCTTGCTCTTTGTTTAAATTCTCCTCTTTATGCTTATTTAGATTTACATGACAGCGCATTTCTAATTCATCTCATTAGCTATGTGCAAGTATTCACAGTTCATAAGACTCATAAACTAGCTCATTCTATGTAAACATAAGTCATCTGAATTAAACAAGTCCCTCATGAGAGTCGCTACAAAGTTGCAGTCTTATACTACTGATTCCATGTATCACAGCAGATTTCACTGGTATTTATTTTTCTGTCCATCTTCCTGTGAGGAACTACCTTAAATGATCATGACATTGCCTATACTTTGGATTTAGCTTGGTTAGACTTCTGTTTTATAACCATCTTGTCCTCCTTTCACATCATCACAGAGAATAAGTCTCCTCCACGGCCTTTTGGACTGAACCATTCAGATTCTCTGAACCGGAGTGATCGTATAGATGCCATCACACCAACTTTGGGCAGCAGCAACAACCAGCTCAACTCCTTCCTCCATATCTATGTACCTGATTATTCTGTCAGAGCACGATCAGACCTGCAGTATATAAAGGTGAGAACACACACAGCACAGTTTAACAGGGGAGATTAACCAAAGAAATGGGCATGTATTCACAGACGTAAAGGTTTGATCATCAACAGACCTTTACAAGCCAGCACAGTGTTGCTGATTATTGACCTCCTTGAAGAGTAATAGAAATGTCTTAATGTCAGTTTATAAAACTTGTTTCTGAATAACTGAGACTGTATAAGCTGTAAATGCAAAACAGAATTATGGGAGTTTCTATTATTTTAAATGTTTCAATTGTTTTAAGCTTGTGTATTTGAAAACGGTGTTTCAATCCTTTTGGAGAGGGTGTAGATATAAAGATAGATAAAAGATAAAAATTACATAGGACCACATGGTAAAACTTTAATACATGAATTTACTGTTAAACACATTTAGCTTTAAAGCAGTTAATCATAACTGAGACATCATGGATCAATAACCTAATTAAAAAAAAAAAATCAATTGTCTTACCGTCTGTCAAGTAATAAAACAGTGTTCAATGTTCCAATATACAGCTTTAGAAAGCAATCATTTTTGAAATAGACAAAATAGAGATTACTGGTAGATTTTTATCAGAATCAGAATCAGAATCAACTTTATTGCCAAGTACGATTTTACACATACAAGGAATTTGTTGTGGCGATGATGGTGCATGTAATTAAGGAAAAGATGCACCTTTCAATGGTTTTAAATTAGGAGTGGACAAATCCAGTCCTCGAGGGCCACTGTCCTGCAAGTCTTAGAGGTTTCCCTGCTTTAGCACACCTGATTCAAATGAATACCTCATTAACGGTCTTGTGCAGACCTTGATGACAAGCGGATGGTGATCCATTCATTTGAATCAGGTGTGTTGTGGCAGGAAAACATCTAAGACATGCAGGACAGCTGCCATTGAAGACTGGGATTACCCACCCCTGTTTTAAATAGAACATACATGAAATGAAAAAGGCTCTTTGTGGAAGCTATATAGCTTTTAAAAGTTAAGTGTCATGTGACAGCTGTAACCACTATGCACTGCAGTAGCCCATTGCAATGCAAGGTAGACGTTGCAGATTGGAAATTTTTCCATAAGTAGTATGTCATCCAGGTATTTGTCACACTGATTTCTGCAGATTATGCAGATGTTCCTGTACTGAATACTGTGTGCCATATTTTGGCAAAACCAGCACCTGTTGGTAGCGTAGTCTCTCTGGCTGGATTTCAGTCAATAAGGGTAGACAGAGATATGAAGAGGAGCAGGGAAAAGCAAAGGTGGTGGAATTGTGGTGCTTGTCAACAACAGATGGTGTAATCCGGGGCATGGTACTGTGAAACATAATTTCTGCAGCCTGGAAATTGAACTGTTAGCTGTGAGTTTCTGCCCTTATTAAAAAAAAAAAAGAGTTAACCAGTTTTAATGTTGTGGCACTTCACATCCCGCCATCAGCTGGAGCCAAAGCTGGCATCATCAACTCCGTTGTTGCTAGGCTACAGACACAACCACCTGGCGTGTTCAACCACGTCCCTAAAATGTTGGATTTATTTTATGCAAACAGGGATACGTACAGCTCCTCTGCACAACCTGCTCTGGGCAAGGCCAGTCTTGTTGGTGGTAGTGTACCGGTACCCTGCTGGTGCTTATCTGGAGTTTCTGTCTAAGTTCTGTCGTGGCCCACATTTAGCCCAAAAGAAGACGCTGAAAACCTGTCCCTGTTTCGCCATTGTTCCCTGGTCCAGATTTAGCCTAAAAAAAGACAAGAAAATTTGAAGAAATTTTTTCATATGGAAAATTTGTCTCTGTTTTGCCAGTCTTTTTTCTTCTTGGAAAAAAACAATTCACAACTCACACTGATTTGGAAGACATTTGTGTGAAGGGACAAAATGCAGAAGAATGTAGACGTGCTGAACCTTACAAGAAGTTCCAGGCTTCGTTAACATTATTTTTGCAAGAAAAAGATCAGCACTGATGGCATAATAAGTGGAAAGCCTGTCTACTTCTACTTAAATAACTGGAGGAGACTACTTTCACAGAAAGGCACAGGTCTGCAAAGCCCCAGAAGAATAAGTTATACCCCATTGTACACCCATTACCTGTGGTTACTTGGGCAGCCCCTATAAAACATGGGCAGTATATCCTATGTGCTCTATGCATCACAAATAATTTGCTTCAATCCTAAATGCTCTGAAAGTATTTTTTGATTGTGTGCATAGGTTGTGAGGATGTGTTCTCAAGGAAGATGTCTACAGTAAATCAGTCTTGGACTGTGGTGCCAGATTATTGTTACTAGCACTTTTCACCAAGCTCACTTCTCAGAATAATGGAACAATCTGGCCTGATTGGTTCTGGACAGGATTTACTGACCGTCCAAGTGTCATTTAAATTGCCAATTTCTGAAGTGCTCAGTTTGCTTATTAGGGCAATTATATGATAATTAAATTTAAAAAAAAATCTCCTGACTCCGACACCTTGGACAGCCCCTATAAAACGTGGGCAGTATATCCTATGTGCTCTATGCATCACAAATAATTTGCTTCAATCCTAAATGCTCTGATAAAAACTCACGTTTAAAGTTTGCCACAAGACACCTGAGAGACACACCAAACATGTGGAAGAAGGTGCTCTGGTCAGATGAAACCAAATTCAAACCTTTTGGCCACAGTGCAAAATCATATGTTTGGAGTAAAAGCAACACAGCTCATCACCCTGAACACATCATCCCCACTGTCAAACATGGTGGTGGCAGCATCATGGTTTGGGCCTGCTTTTCTTCAGCAGGGACAGGGAAGATGGTTAAAATTGATGGGAAGATGGATGGAGCCAAATACAGGACCATTCTGGAAGAAAACCTGTTGGAGTCTGCAAAAGACCTGAGACTGGGACGGAGATTTATCTTCCAACAGGACAATGATTCAAAACATAAAGACAAATCTACAACCGGATGGTTCACAAATAAATGTATCCAGGTGTTAGAACGACCAAGTCAAAGTCCAGACCTGAATCCATTCGACAGTCTGTAGAAAGAGGTGCTTTTCACAAACGCTCTCCATCCAACCTCACTGAGCTCCAGCTGTTTTACAGGAAGAATGGGCAAGAATTTAGTCTCTCAATGTGCAAAACTGATAGAAACAAACCCAAGAGACTTGTAGCTGTAATTGCAGCAACGGGTGGCGCTACAAAGTATTAATGCAAGGGGACCGAATAATATTGCACGCCCCGCTTTTCAGTTTTTTATTTGTTAAAAAAGTTTTAAATATCCAATAAATTTTGTTCCACCTCACGATTGTGTCCCACTTGTTGTTGATTCTTGACAAAAAAAAATTGAAATTTTATATGTTTATGTTTGAAGCCTGAAATGTGGCAAAGGGGTTGAAAAGTTTAAGGGAGCCGAATACTTTCGCAGGGCAGTGTACCACAGGTTCTTAAAGTTGCAGTAATAAAACTTTTGCTTAAGAAACCATCTCTTAAACCAGACATTTTAGCAAATAATAGATCAATATCCAACATTCCATGTATCTCTAAAATTCTGGAAAAAGTAGTCGCAAGCCAGTTAGGTGACCACCTGCATAGAAATGATCTATTTGAAGTTTTTCAATCAGGTTTCAGAATAGGTCATAGCACAGAAACGGTGCTGGGACCGATCCTTTTCACTTTATACATGCTGCCCTTGGGAAACATTATCAAGAGCCACTGCATAAATTTTCATTTCTATGTTCAAGATACACAGCTGTACTTATCCATAAAACCAGAGGAATCGGAACCGTTGGCCAAACTTCAAGGAGATCTTAAGAAGATTAAGACCTGGATGTCCTCAAAATTTTTGCTTTTAAACTTGGATAAAACAGATGTTATTGTCTTTGGTCCCAAACACCTGAGGAACGGACTAGCTGGTTTTATATTGGCCTCAGTCATTTTTGATCAGGATATGTTGTTTAAGCGGCATATTAATCAGGTTTGTAAGACAGCCTTTTTTCATCTCCAAAATATCATCAAGATTAGGAGCATCCTCTCCCAGGGTGATGCTGAAAAATGAATCCACACGTTTGTCAGTTCTAGACTGGATTATTGTAATGCGTTATTAGCAGGATTTCCGAAAAATTCACTTCAATTGATCCAAAATGCAACAGCGAAGGTTCTGACAGGAATCCACAAGCGAGATCCCATCTCTCCTGTGTTAGCCTCCCTCCATTGGCTTCCCGTAAAATTTTGAATCAAATTCAAAATTCTGCTTCTCGCATATAAGGCCCTCATTGGCCAGGTTCCTTGTTATTTACAAGACCTGATAAAGCTTTATGCTCCCAATAGAGCTCTCTGCTCTCAGAGTGCAGGTTTACATGTCATTCCTAGAATATCCAAAAGTAGATTTGGAGGAGGGCCTTCTGCTACCTGGCACCTTTATTATGGAACCAGCTACCAATTTCGGTTAAGAAGGCTGACACCACCTCCCTCTTTAAAACAAAATTGAAAACATTTCTATTTAGTAGAGCCTATAGTTAGTCTAAACAATACAAATTCATATGCAAATAGACTTTATTAATCCCCCAAGGGGGAAATTCAGGTTTCAGTACACCAGTCTGGTGTACTTGAGGAGCTGCCGGCGTCCAGCGCTCCTTTTCATGCCCGGTCCCGTGGTCCGAGTGCTAACTCCAGTTAACAGCCGTTCAAAACAGTTAACAGCCGTTAAAACCAGTATATCTCCATAATGATGACAAGTGAGATATCTCCAGGTCAGAGGAGGAAACACCGATGAACCAGACCGTCTCCGTCGTCCATCCTCTTTCTGTTCTATCTCCCTTCTCTTTTGCCATTTTCTTTGATTAGGATTTAATATTATAATTGTAGCTAATGGTATTTGCTCGGGGGTCATGCTCTGGGTCTTTGTAAAATACCTAGAGACAATTTGCATTGTAATAGATGCTATACAAATAAAACTGAATTGAATGAATTGAATTGAAATGGTTAAATGTCTCAGTTTCAACATTTGATGATTTTTTTATGCTCTAATGGGAATAAAATATGAGTTTGATTTTCTATTTATGTTTTACACAGCATCACAACCTTTTTGGAATCGGTGTTGTAACTGTAACTTCATTCTGTTTTGTTAAACAGCCAACATAAGAAATTATCGCTTAAAGACAAAGGCAAACTGAGCATTGAGACAGTATAGCCTTTGGAGAACCTTCTGTTTATATTACCAGCACCAATTTTGTCAACTAGCAACACTGACAGCTTGTAAAATGGTGGCAGAAATTTCATTTTTTTTATATAAAGGGGACATGGGAACACTTTTTCTCTAGCGCCTGCATATGATTTGTTGTAGATTGAGAGGACTGCTGTACAGCCGCCATGTTCCCAAATTAATCTCAACAAATTAATCATAACAATTAATCCCAACAATTAATCTTGGGATATGGTGGGAAGGGTCCACTTGATGCAAATGATCCAAATGGTTCAAGTGGCCAATAACACTCTTACTAAGAGACAATATTTGCCACACTTCATTTAATTACTGCCATACTTAACTCACATCATTAAAAGTTGCTCAAACATCATTTTGATTTCTCAGTATCTTACATAGTTCAGAAGTCACTCCAATGACATCCATCAGCTGGCAAATATTGGACAGGCAGACATGGGTTTAAAGAATTTTTGGTAGCACTCCTTAAGGAGCAGCATTTATAACATCAAAGTCCTTAAGCACTTGACCCAACACAATTTTTTTTTTTTTTTTGTTTGTTTCCTAGGTAACACGGCAACAGTACCAGAATGCAGTGATGGCATCACGGATGGACAAGACGCCCCAATCAACAGACAGTGAATTCACTAAGATTGAGCTCACGCTGACAGAGCTCCATGATGGAGTGGAGACCCCAGTCGTCGTCACCACCACAGCTAGCATCACCAGCACTGTCCCTGCCGTGGCCAATGAGACATCCCACCTGCTCAACCAGCAGCAAAACTGTGTGGGCCTGAGCAGGAGCAACCACAGTACCCATAATGAGGGACCCATCTAACTCCCACCAACACCACTGAGCATGGTGGAGAGCCACACCCTCCACCCAGTCTCATGGACAAACATGGAGCGGTGGCGTGAATGAAGATGAGGGAAAGTGGGGACGGAGAGGCAGGTGGAGTAAGTATTCTGCTTCAACCTGTAGCCCCGGTCAGTCAGTCAGTCAGTCAGTCAGTCAGTGATACCCTTTCAGTAGGGGGGGGGGCAGGCAAGAGCAAAGACAGGTGCTCCGTTGCCATCAACACCCCACCTGAATGCCGTCAGAATCCCAGTTGTACTACACCCTTTTACAAAGGGTGCACCCAGGCAGAATCTGTGACTGAGCGGCTTGTTTGGGACAGTCTGACACTTTCATAGTGGTGACTTGGACTAAATGACAGAGTGCAGGCACACGCACAACGTGACACCATTCTCACTGTTCTCTCTCCTCAGGCCAAAGACATTGGTCCGACTCTCTCCAGCCCCATCTTACACCATTTTACACAAAGTTTAGCATACATTTACTTTCCCACATGGCTACAACTGCATCTCCCCCTATGGTGCATCTTTCAGTAAGGCTCAGGCGACTGTTGATCCCCTGTTGATCAGACTCTAACCCAAACACACAGACGGTTAGTCAAAGAGTGCACCGAAACTGCTTTGAAAGAAACCGTTCAACAATGAACCAAGAATGTTTTCCTGTATTTATTTATTTTTTAATAATGTATGTATATATGTATGCGTGGAGATATGAAATAAACTGGCATTTAAGCATGCACAAGTGTCATATCAAGAAGAACATGCTACATATATGAGATGACCAACCATTCTTGTATATGAAGAGGGGAGGAAGTTTTACAGATAAAGTATGTATATTACAGATTTTATTGTTTTTACTATTATCCTAAATCAGGCTGATGGTACACTATATTTTTCACCTTTAAAAGAATCACGCTATTGCCTTTAAAAGAAATCAAATTATTAATTATTTTAACAAAGTGCAATGAACCACAATTTATTTAAGAGATGATTATGAGTAATATAATTCACTGTATTGTAAATTGACAGATATGTTTGTATGTATGTACTGTATGTATATTTGTTTTTGAAAGATGCTTAACTGCAGCCATCCACAAGCAGGATCTAAGTCAGTGTCTCTTTGCCTGTTATGTTTTGCATCCTTTGACCTCAAACAGATCTATTAGAGTTCATATGGGACTTAAGGTGCCTTGACTGGTCGCTACAGTGTAGTCCTGGTGAGTGGTGGAGCAGGGAGGGGTGGGTGAAAGTGCCAACAATGTATCTTTTCATGTCTTTATTTTTATTTTCATTTTGTTTTTTGGGCCAATTTTACACATAATCAAACTTGTTAATTGCACAGTATTAATGACCTCATCTAACATGTTGAGCACCATCAACATCACAAAGAGGAACCTCGACATTAAACATGTCCATGAATGATGCACAGCTCTGCTTCTCCAACGCTTATGTCTAAATATGTGCATTTGTTTTGATTCGTTTTTTTGTCTGTGGGATGTAGCTTGGTCATTCAGCTCTACTTTTTTTTTTTGGACAGCAGTGAATATGAAAGAGAATAGACTGTACTTGTTTTGGCTAGCTTTATATTGTAGTTTATAGCCTAAGCTTATTAATTCTTGAGTTTATTCAGATCAGAATCTAAAATAATATTTTTTTTGGCTGCTATTAAAAAAGATATATTTATATTGTTTTGCCTTTATCTTAGTTCCATTGCAGAGTTTATTTAACCCTTTCAAAGACACATTTAAAGAATAGTTGCAGATTTTTGGGGGGAACATTTGCTCACCCACTTGTTCAGTAAGATGAGAAGATCTCAGCTCTAAATTATTAATTAGTACTAATCTTTTATTAATCTTGGACGTTCCTGTGCTGAGCCAAGAACTAGTCCTCAAAACAACCCTAAAACAAAAGAAAAATATCTTTCATTACTTTTCATGCACCTTGTTCTTTTGAATCTTCACAACCAACAAACTGCTTCACACCAAGCATCCAGGCATTTGTCTTCTCATCTAACTTGAGCATATGGCAAGTAAGCTTATTTTCCAAAATGTTGAACTATTTCTTTTGGGGTTTTTTTTTTTTCTTTAGTTGTTTCATGCTCTTACTATTTTACCTCATAAAGACAAGAATGCATTTTGAGATAATTTATACGTGCTGGAAAGTTTTCCAAAAGCTACACGGAGTAGAATAATTCTGTTCACTTTATATCTATAGGGTTGTATATTTTAAGCAATAAGGTTGTGTTGATGCCACTTCTAAATCTGTTCATTTACATGATACGTTCTTTGTGCTTGCTGTTTGCTTGCAGCAAAAGTGTCCTAATGCTGAATCTCTTTTTTCAAACTGTAGTTGCAAATTATAACCAATAGTAGTAGCCGTTCCCTCACATATATCACAGTGTGCGCGCGTGTGTGTGCAAGTGTGTAAAACAATCTCTGAAACCTGCACACATGGACCTGCAGTCCTTGCATTGGCTCCACCACGCGGGGACGTTCCTGTTGCATAAGCAGGCACAGAGTGCGTCTGCATTGTTCACAGCAGTGCTCGCTGTGGTTAGATATTTACTTGAAAGTGCTGCTATGCAGCAGTCCAGCTCTGCTCTGCAGGGACAATCACTCCAGAGGTGGAGCACTGAACAATGAGTCAGACTGTAAGATTGTGACTTACTAAATGTGGAAGTTGTTTAAGCCTGTGGATTTCAGTGTCTCACAGGATGACAAGAAGCATCAAGTTTGAAAATAATGTACGGGCACAACAGGAAAGGCTGTGGGCAGGGGAGCATCAGCTGTAACTGGGTCATTTTAAACTCACACATGGACTTGTCTTTTCCTTGTTGTATGCTCCATCCTTACACTGTGTGAGTACTTGACAGGTGTTTGTTTACCTGATGTTTTTTTGTTTTGTTTTTTTTTGCCCATCCCAGTGCTGCCTGTGTATACTATCCATAATGCTTCTTCTACCTGAACGCATTTCCATTGCCTCCTCCAGCTGGTGGTTTAATAAAAAAGTGAATGATTAACAGATAAGACAGGTGGTGGCTCCATGTACTACATGTTCGCCTTAGCTTCTTTTCACTATTTTTTGTTCATGTTTTTACATAATGTGTTTGTGCTTGTGCTTAAACGTAACCTCACTCACATACGGTGTACTTTGTACTGATGCACCAGATTAGGTCACGATTTTCCAATCAAAATTTAAGGAAATGCTCTTTTTCAGATATAAAGTTGAATTGAAAATTCCCATTCTCAACTCATTACGCTCAGGGATTTTGTTGCTACAACCTTACAGATATTTTCTTTTTTTTTTTTTTTCTTTTACTGTAATATCCACATGCTGTATTTTAACAGCATGTGTATTTTAACACATGCTGTATTTTAACATCCAGTCATGAAAACTGGCTGATTTACTTCTAAATTAGCAGCCTTTCTCGAAAACTTAGCAAAACATACCAGCCCAGCAAACTGGGCTGCAGACATGAGTGTTCCTGAATGTGGTATAGCAGCAGCACACTCTGAGCTCCATGTTTGTCATATGATATGTGAAATCGTTCTGTAGGTACATCCTTTTTCAGGTTTTTCCTATGAGGACATTGTAAATCAATTATATATTCCTGACCAAGTCATAAAATTATATAATTGCAACCTGAAATGAACAACAATACAGTGCCTTCTTACACCATGCCATCATTCCTTTGAGAAAAATTGGGCCAAAATGTAGATGCTGTGTCTGAAAAATTAAGCACATCCCATGATTTAAAAGCTTCCATGAAACAATTTAGCAACATTTTAAGTAACTGTTTTGCTTAATTGTCCCTCATTGCTGCCCAGGAACTGTGGCCCACTCTTCTTTACAATGTTGCTTCAGTTCATTGAAGTTTGTGGGCGTTCGTTTCTACACCCATCACAGCATTTCAGTCAGGTTAAGGTCTGAACTTTGACTGGGCCATTGCAACACCGTGAGTCTTTTGTTTTTCAGCAATTGTTCTTGAATTGCTGATGAGTTTGGGATCATTGTCTTGCATGACCCACTTTCAGCCAAGGTTTAGCTGTCAGACATATGGACTCAAACTTAGCTCTAGAATACTTGGGTATACAGATTTGTTCTTGACTGGCTGGATAACTCCAAGGTACTGTGGCAGAAAAACACCCAAATAGTCGCCCTCCAGCACTATGCCTGACAGTTAGTATGAGGTGTTTGTGGGTTTCCTGTTAACTGTTAATAAAATGTCAGTGTTAATTCTTGGTGACCAGTTCACCCGAATGCTTTACACCAGCAAACTGCCAGAACCTCTACTTTCACAGAGGTAGGCCCCCTTTTTGGTGGTTAGTTAGTCAAGTGGATTTGATAACCAGCACCTGGCTGCTAGTGGCAGTCATCTAGGAACTCACCTGAAGCATAGATACCTACGTAACTTCCTTTTACCTTCTTAATTCATGTGGAAGCAGCAAGGGTGTAATTCATGTATTATTTCTGCATTTTGGCTTAAGTTTTGTTAAATAAAGACAGTGTAACATCTGTATCTTGTGTTGTTGTTTATCTGAAGTTAAATCTAACCACGCAAAGACCTGTTTTTTTTTTGTTTTTTTTTTTAAAATATAAAAATGATGTCCGGATACATAAGAACCTTATGGGAACACTGAATTAACAGTGTATTTTGTTTCCAGCCAAAGTCAGGAGGGCAATTTCCCCACAGACAATGTAAATTACTGGTTGGTATAAAAAAAAAGGCATTAAATCTGTGTTTTTAAGTCATATCATTTTCAAGCATCTATAATATGATCTTGTGTTATGTCCATCATTAAGTATGTGTGTTTAAATCAGGTCCCCTAGGGACAATATAAGTAAAAGAGCAGCAGCAAAAATATAACAAACTAGTTTTATTTTAGATTTTCATGTAATTTTTTTTTTTTTACCAATGTACAGTCTGAAAGATAATTTCTGGAAACTAACAAAACACTGTCAAGAGAAACAAATTGTTATGAATAAAAGATAACATCACAATGGTTTAGAAAAATGGCAGTTGGCTGTTATTCAGCCTGTTAATGCAGA
Organism: Hirundichthys speculiger; assembly: GCA_018398805.1. Classification (NCBI taxonomy): domain Eukaryota; kingdom Metazoa; phylum Chordata; class Actinopteri; order Beloniformes; family Exocoetidae; genus Hirundichthys; species Hirundichthys speculiger. The sequence goes on along the minus strand of JAGFBZ010001548.1, from coordinate 1,235,018 downwards.
TTAATTCTGGGCATCATGACTGATAAAAACTGTCAAAAGCACGGAAAGTATTTTACCAAGCTTTAGCTAGTACAAAAGCCTGGGTTACAGACTTAAGCAATATGTATAAAATTAAGAATGTTATTTTGGAGAATGAAAAAAAAGATAAGAAAAGAAAATATAAAGGTCTATTTACAGTTCTGTAAACCAAGACCATTAAGAAAAAAAAAAAAAAGCTTAGAAAAATAAGAACCCCATGGTGTTGATCACAAGTAACATTGGTGTCTGAGATTAACAAGTTATTTACATTTCCCTTCAGTTGAAGATTTTGTTGTTTTTTTTTTTGGTACAGGTTTACAGTTTTCTTTCCTCTCTATGTGTAAACTACACTGACAAATAAGAAAGAAAAAAAAAGACAGAAGTCAAAATCATGCTACAATAACCGCTGCAGCAGAATGGATATCATTTGTGCATGCATATGGAGATTATACAGACAACTTTTGTCCATTAGCAATCCATCAGCACTGTGTACCATATCCCGTACTTATACTTTATTTAAAAAAAAAAAAAAATCACAAAAAGCAGTATAGGATACAAATATAACAAACATTTTGAAAAGAAATGAAAAAAAAAAAAAAAGCTGTAATCATTTCTCACTGTCCAACAAGGTCTAACCAATTAACTGTCGTACGAAACAGCAGTTAAAGCACATTTGCTTCCCCTCACTCCACATCAAACAAAACCAAGAGCTGGAAAAATAGACTGTATGTTCCTTTGCTTCTGTGGCGTAAATCTGAAGGCCAGTTCAACATTAACAAAAAATACAATATGCCAAAGCTCTATACAAAGGTCAGGGCAAGCAGATGTTAAAAAACGGAGAGAAAAAAAAAGTCATCTTCAGTGTGTAGAAAAAAGGATGTAATTTAAAGCCCTGAAGAGATATTTCCTCCATAAGCTTCTCTCTGTACAATGGAGTTTGCATTGTGAAGAAATTTAAAGTTTAAATATAATTATTACCATCATGTTTTGTTCTCTGCAGTTTATGCTGGTTTAAAGTAGCAGGATCCCATTATAAAAGTGATGCTGATCAAGGTTTAGCCAAGTCAAAATCTAACGTAAAGATGATGGCTTTGAAAGGCAAAAAAAAAAAAAAAGGAAAAAAAAAAAGTTATAATCTACTTGCAAAGGCAATTTCAGTAATACTTTTTTGCGTTTTGTTCCAAACATCATACCAATTTTGCAACAATAAAAAAATATGTGTATTTTTAGCAGTGAGGTTGCAGATTGCAGCTAACTGAATACACCTAACTTCCCTTCCAAGTGCGCAGGTGAGACTACAGTGGCTGCTAAGGCTCTCCAGAGCCAGCGTTTGGTTCATTAGTTCCAGGCTGCTGTAGAAGACAAGAGTGGTGCAGCACAGCAATGTGACGATGACAACCAGCAATGTTTACAGACATAAAATCGGTCACTCTGAGGTGACGTAAACAGCTGGGACAGGCTCCAACTCTTGCTCTTGACCCAGATCATTATCAAGTCATTATGGAAAGGTATTGAGTGAATGACGAAACATTTTTACCAAATTTTAAACCAATATAATCAAAGCTTAAAATACTGTATTGTGTTTCTGTTGTTAAATCCACATAATTTTTACTCACAAGAACTATTTTAATGGTATCAAATTTAAAGTAAAAAGCCTTTAAGGGTTTCAAACATTTTTTTTTTAGAAGCAAGATCAAAACAAATGCAAAGTCGAGCATGACAGCCTGAACGTACACTACTATGAAAAGATCACTTCACAGTGTTAAGAGGCAAACAGAAGAATACTGCACAAACGTTGTCAGCTATCTTCAACCATGGATGACACTGACACTTCTGCGTCAGTGACAGAGTGGAAACATCTTAAAACCAAAGTAATAAACATCAGGCTACAGTTAACTTCTGAGCCAAGACTTATACTTACATTTTTTTTTTTTTTTTGCACCTTCTGGACCTTCAACACTTGACAAAAATCACTTTGTACATCTCCAAGTTGCTCTAAATTGAGCAAATATTCCTGTACCATACTTCCAATCACCATCACCCTTACACAAACGCAATATTCATTCAATCTTCTAAAAAAAAAAAAAAAAAAAAAACTTAGAAAATACTCCATGTCTTATAGCTATTTACAGAAACACTACTGTATGACAAGGTTGTCACAGAGACAAGATAGACTGTCTACTCCCTCCTCATTGTTAATTGGTAACAAAATGTAAGTTCAACTGCCTCTGGCATGCACCACATTTACTCCCAACCAGACGTCTGACAGAGAATGCATATGGATTGGTTAACACCAGCTTGTGCTTTAATGTTTCTGTGTGTCAGCTGGTTTAATACAAGACACCGTCACCAGGGCTGCTACGGTCTGAGTTGGACTATTCTGGCAGACGACGCAGGCCCCTACACACAAGTTTATAGCTATAATTCTTTCATGAGTTGATAACAATTAAAACAGGTTAAAAAAAATAACAATTAAAAAAAAAAAACATGCTCCCAATGATGCTCTGTAGAATAAAAAGGTCTGCTTTAAAATGTGAATCTTTTTCAGCTCTGACAGACAAAATGTCCTCTGATTTTACTGTGCACTATTTATTATTCTGTTTTATAGTTAAAGTTACATGTAAACATGACTACGACTAATTCTTTTATTATTTCAATAATCTTACATAATGTTGGCTCAAGTGTCTGATTTTTGATTAGAGGAGCAAGCATGCATAGAGTCTTCTCCCTCCTCCAAAGGGAGACAGACAGACTCTTGGGAGGCTTTTCCTCCCTCAATATTAGACTACCGGGAAACGTATGGCAACAAGAACAGAAATACAGCTCATCTCAACAGGTCCATCTGGTTACTCTTCTTCCTCTTCTTCCTCATCATCATCCTCATCATGGCAATGAGTGATTTCCTGGGGAGTCTGAGGGAACAGGTTGGGAGGTTTGATCTCACTGAAGGAGCGGGTCAGCTGGTTGCGTTTGCACTCCAGCTCATGGCAGTTACTGCAGTGGGAGCGGTTGCGCGTGGCCAACGGTGACTCTGTGTCTATGTCCACATGTGTGTGTTCTACTGTCGACTCATGGGGCATCTAATAAAGACCAAAAATAAATTATCAGGTGGAAAAAAAATTACAGTTTGCTTACAAAATCTATCATACTTACTGAAAAAGTGTGTTCTTCAATTAGAAATAGTGTTTTAGCATCAGACTTTTTGTTTGGGTGCTTTAGAGCAAATTCATTTAACAGGTATATTTTTGTCAGTTACTAAATTACATACAGTCATAGATCCTAGCCTGTAAATAATTGTGTTATCTTTAACACATAAATGTGTTCACAATAATCATAGATGACAAACATCAAACAATCGCAAAAAAAAACATTGAAAAGCAGTAGAACTTTAGACAGAAGGAAATACTAGAGACTGCAAATCCAAGAACAAAAGCTAACTTTACCAACTATAAAATAAGATTTCCTCCGGGGGAAAAAACCCACCAACAACTGGTGCCTTTCGTTAATGTGAGATGGTACAACTGACATACAGTCAAGCAAAAGTTAGTACCCTCCTCTGCTGTTATGTTTTTATGTGTAAAAACATAGTTAAACAAAAGTCTGATCAAAGTGAGTGTTAGAATTAGACAAACACCGATGGAGAAAAATTTCTAACTTTTCACAATGCCGTATTAATGTCAAAAAGAAATTAAAAAAAAAAAAATCGATCAACTGCTTGCAGATCCATCATCCCATCACAGCAACTCAACTGGGTTAAAGTCTGGATTTTGAGTGGGCCACTGCAGCATCGAAATTCTTTTTTTTTCCCAACTATTCTGTTGAAAATCTCCTGGTGCACTTAGGATCATTGTTCTGCTTCATTATACAATTTCAGCCAAGATTTATTCAATCTAGATAAATCTAGATTATCTATCTGATTCAAGAATACTTTAGTATACAGTGACTTAATTACTCCAAGTTACCCATATCTAGTGGTTTCAAAATAAACTCAAATCCTCACCACTCCCCAACTGTGCTTGATAGTTGGTATGAGGAGTTCAGGCGGATATGACTAGGGTTGGGAATCGAGAACCGGTTCCTGTAGAGAACCGGTTCCGTGTGTTTCAATTCCATGGAATTGTTTGGCAGTTTATCTAGCGATTCTCTTATCGATTCCAACCAGCACGAATCTCACGTAATTTACGCAAGTTACGCACAGTCAATTCCAGAAAGCACTTACGTGATTAAGTTACGTCGGTTTAGCACGCGCATTGCTGTTGTAAACAACAATGGCGCCCACCAGGTTCAAACGCTCCAAAGTTTGGCTTCACTTCACAAAGAAAGATGGCAACAAGGCAACTTGCAGTCATTGTAAAGTGGCGATAACAGCGTCGGGAGGGAACACGACTAACATGCAGAAACATTTGCGCACACAACATGCGACAACGAGTGTTGTGTTTTTGATGCGCTTCGGACTGATGGATCTCAGCCCAGTAGCAGCGGCAGTAGCCAACTATGATCACCTCTCCGGTTACTACGGAGGGCAACTCTGCTAAGTAGCTATGCCACTGCCGATGTGCTTCTTTGTAAAACACGCTATAACATTACTGCTGTGCTATTAAACGAATGCCTTCTGCATTACATTTAGAAGAAGACCGTGACGAGAGAGAGAGTCTGGCTGGCTCAGAGGCTGGCAGCACTCGCTACTGCTCACTACCTACCTCCAGAAAGATCATGTATCCTTCCTGAAAAAGACATGCATATTTTTCAGCAAAAGAATAGTTAATTCTTCATAGCATTTGCAGATTTGCACTATGCACTGTTCTGTTGTATTTGATAGTATTTATCTTTCTTTATGATTATTTTAGAGTGCTTAGTGAGCTCATATATCCTTTTAAAAAGGAGATTTTTTTATTTCTATTAGGAAAAATCTGTTAGTAAAATGTATTACACATTCTTGTGTATTTGCACAGTTACATACTACAACAGTTAACACGTTATCCAGGCTTTGGGCCTCTTTTGATCTCGCTGTTGAGTTTGTAAGGTTGTGACTTTTAAGTTAAAAAACAAGATGCTAATAAAACTGTTTGTTCTCCTTTTTCCCCAAAGTAGAATCGATAAGAGAATCGATAAAGAATCGAATCGTTAAACAGTATCGATAATGAAATCGGAAAAATCTTATCAATTCCCATCCCTAGATATGACGCAGTCTTTTTCTATACAATGTTAATATTTGGGTGGGCAGGACAGGTATATCAAGGGAGACCATGTATATTTACTCTTCTTAATCTTTAGTCTTCTTTCAATGTAGAGCTGCATGCAGTTCAATGTTTTACCCTTTCTCTTACACACACACACACACACACAACTGTAGTTACTCAAGAACTATCAGGTTTATTTAAATAGCAGAACTCCCTTAACTCTTATAGAAGCAGTATAGACCACATCTGCATTTTGTCTTAGTAAAATAAATAATGACAGTTTTATACGCTTGATTGTTCATCTAAAGGTATATTTTTCAGATGACTGTGTCATGGCCTCATACAAAAACCTTGGAACTACAAGAAGGTGTGCAATCTTTTCCACTTACATCTACAGTCTATGATACTGGTTTAAAGCAATTTCATCTTGCTGAGTGTCATCAGTGTCATATATATCTTTAACATGATTAAAGACCAAGATGACACTCATGTTATACCCCACAATTAGGGTAAAATGTCTTCACATTGAAAGACTGTATGATTTTTAGTTCATTCTTTTACATTCATTGTTATTAGATAAGATTTTGGCATTCACATCAGTGAAATGAAGGCCTGGCACTGAATCTAACCGTATACAACTCCTGATACTCACTAGTACATGTGCTGCTCTGAAGAGGTAGCTGAAGGGATAATACAGCAGGTTGATGAAGGAAGCAGCGTACAGGTCAGCATAACGCATCACTTGCGAGGCAAACAGCGTCTGTCTTGAGCCACTACGGAAAAGGCTACCCATCATGCCATAGCACATGTCCATATCGTGTGTCACTTTCTGTATGGAAAGATGTAGAAGAGATAATTGAGAAAGGAAAAAAAAGTATGGTATACCTTAATAAGCAACAATTTAACCAACTTTTAAGTGAACAATCTCACTCTTAACAGAAAGAAAAAAGGAATAGGCTTTTTGCTGAGATGATATTTCGTTGATGACTAGACTCCAGTCGACGTTGTGCAGTAAAACTGCTAAAAGCATCCTGTAAAGTGATGACATGTCTGGAAGCTAGTGTTCAAAGCATGTGTCCAAGAATGAAATGAGGCTGTACCTTGACTCTTCTCTGAATGGTGCTTATGTCTGGCCTCTCATTACTGCTGCTGTCCAAATGTCTGAGGAGAAATGAGGAAAAAGACGATGACGACAGAATGTGAGGGGGGGGGTATCAATCTTCCACCTGATCTCCTAAAGCCACTATTAAGGGATAGCGGGAGGGGCGTTCCCCCGCAAAGATTGCAATCTTCCACCTTCCTAAACCCGCTATCCCACCGGCGCTACCCGCTATATTATGCAAAGGAGTGGTTAGGACGTTCCACCTGTTAAACCAATCAGTGCGTCAGTAGCCATTGCCTTGCCGCTACCCGCAAACCGCTATGGAGCGTCTTTTCATCCAGATCGGAGCAGCTCTCAGGCGCAGCTCGTCTGGGACTCTGCTGTAGAGCTTCCTCCTCTTCCTTCCTCCTCCTCCTCTGCACTGATATATACAAATAAATATTCTTACACGGACCATTCCTATCGGCTATCTTAAAGTCCCAGATAGTGGGTGCGCTCCCGATAAACACGCTCAGGTAGAGCCGTGGGAACATATTGTCAGCAGGGGGTGGTGAGTCTGAGACAGCTGTGCGTGAGATGTAAAATGGACTTTTATTTAAATGTTCTGCTGCCATATGAACTAAAGTGCCATAACATTTGTTGTTCAAACATTTTTAACCTCACCACTTGTCACATATTTATTTATTACATATTTAATGTAAATCTAATTTTAAAAAATGTAAAATAAAATAAAGCTTATGGCTACTGCCAAGGCATTAGAGTAATCCTGTTTTTATGAAAAATAAAAAAAGTCTACAAACAAAATCCAACAAAATGATTGTGGCTCAGCACAATCAGAACATTTAAAACAGGTAATTTCTGAGGTAACATCGGAAACTTTTAATAGGGAGTTCAACTTGTCAGTGGCTACAAATAACCTTGTTTCTGTCAAATCCTCTGCCTGGGAGAACTTTAAAGTGAAAATGTCCATGTTTAAGTTCAGTAACTTTACCAATCCTGTGTATCATTCATTCTTTCCATTTTCAATTGTCAATCCAAAATTTAAAAAAAAACTTAAAAAGTGACATTTTATTACATTTTTTGTTTTTAAATCTAACACAAAAAAAATGCCTGTATTTTTTCATATTTCAATTTTAGACTTGGATCAAAAATACGAAATGAATAAACGGGCCACAGGAACTGAATTTGTTTTATAATTGAGAACTAGACTTTCTGTTGTCATTACACATCTGTGCCACTAGATAGAGCCTGCACTGAAGTAACCAGTAAGAGAATAATACGACAGTAAACACTTGGAGGAAATCCGATATAACATTGAGGAATGACGCAAAAGTTTTGTAGTTTTGTAGTTAATATTACTACCTGAGTTGCTAGTCCCAACTGTAAAGTACATAGATTTTTACCGCTCTCCATGTCCGTTTTAGCGTTTCTGCATGTTTTTCCACCAATTCTCTTCCAGTTCTGCAGCAGCCAGTAACAGACTTTTCAAAACAAAAGCATGTGAGCAGCATACGTTAGATGTGCTTTTTAAAATACTGCAGAATGAATCACTGGATGAGCATTTCTGCCTGTCAGGGGTGAAAGAGTTTTTTGACTCCATTGAGCCAGAGGAACAGGTATGATGACATCTTACTTTCTACTACTGAGCGCATCTCAGGTGTTTCAAGCGCAAGGAGAGGGCCAGTGCACGAAGGGATTCGCACACAGTACAAGAAACTCAACGACAGTGTTCTGGAAAACCTTATCTGCTAGTTACAGAACCGATTTGAAGGATCACGAACAATTAATGTTCCTGTCCTCCTCGACCACCAGCAGTTTCAGACATATTGGAAATAAATTCCTGCATCCAACCTTTTCCAGCTTCACACCAGAACCACGGAGCTTATTTGATGATCTGACCTGTTTAAAAACAGAAGTGACTGTGAAGTAGGCCATGACCGATTTTGAAGGGAAATGTCCCAAAGATCTCCTTGGTTTCCTACTAGGGCTGTAGCAATACACTAATCTCGCAATACGATACGATTCACGATACACAACACACGATACTCGGCTCACGATACAATATATATCGATATGTGTCTTAAGATACATTTACATAATTTTCTGAAAGATTTCAACGGGACAAAGTGATTTGGTGACATCTTGTGAGTGTTCCAATTACTTTGTTTGAATTCATTGAACTGAAAGGTAGATGACCGCAGACTGAGAGAGAAAGGAGGCCTCTGATTGGTCAATTCTACATCCGCTTCATCGAAGAAAAAAATGAGGAAGTACCCACATCTGTACGATTCTAGTTCTCCACACTACAAAGACAGCACATATTCTAGTAATTCATGGAGGGAGATTGCGAGTGAGGAAGTGGAAAAACACAAGAGATACATTTAGTAAGTTTAGCTAGTTTAGCTAGTTCATGATTGTCCCTCTTGCAATGTGGCGTGGAATAACATAGTGGAGACGCGCTTCAAAATTGAGCATAAATCAAAAGTAACTGCAGCATACCAGCGACAAGATAACTGCGACACATTGCCGCGAGAGTATACACCGCCCTTAAAGCCGGCGTTTTCCACCACTGAATGCGGTCTCAAATCCTGACAAATACAGTTTGGCTCGCTCTCAGTTAGCTTTACCTAGTGCGGGTAGTAACGTTTCAGGTGGGCTCGCCTCGCAGGTTGGTGGTATTTCCAGAGTACTTAACGTTTGTGTGACACAGACACAGACTTCCTGCACTTTGCAGGAAGAGCACCCGTGCGGGACACAGGGGTTTTGAGGGGAGTTTAGAATATCGATATCCGCGGCTGAAAAATTGATACTCTCTGGGGAAATAAAATATCAATATATATCGCAGAATCGATAAAACCGCCCAGCCCTATTTCCTACACAGCAAACATCTGAATGAGAGCTGCCACAGCTGTACAGACTGACGTGTCTGGCCGTGACTATTCCCATATCCACCACAACTGCTGACCAGACATCCTCTGACCTAAAGAGAATAAAAACGTATGCAAGTAATACGGTGATGCGTAATCGAGAGGTAGAGCCGTTTATGCACGTACACATGTGACCAGGTGGACGCTCATTTGTGCCATTTGGGCGTGCTCTTTTACGCGCCAACATGCGGGTTGCGGGTAGCAAGTGGTCTGACCACCCGCTACCCGCTACCGCAAGATACCGAGTTTGCGGAAAGGGCAAAAGACACGCCCATTGCCACACCTACAACGTGAGTACAGGAGTTGGCATAATAGGTAATGGCTTTAGGTAGGCGGAAGATTGCATTAGCAGTTAGCTGAGGTTCCTAAACTCGCAATTTGCGGGTAGCGGGAAGTGTACGATCGGGGCTTAAATGTATCAAATACATTATTCAATACTAAGTAATGTCATGCTATAAATACTGTCAGTGAGTAAACCTAGTTATCAGGCAGCCTGCGTGAGCCAACCCTCCAGACTTTACACTATTGACCCTGTTCTCTCAAATATATGCTCACATGCCTATAAACATGTGCTGCTCCTGCAAAGAGCAAAGTATCATAAGACTGGTGCATGAGATAGTGGGGAGGTGAAAATGGAAAATGGTAAAAGGGGGGCAACTTTCAAAGGTCTTACTTGTAAAGTTCTGCTAAGAAAATGTCCAGGCCTTGCAGTTCCTCAAATAATGCTGGAAAACACAAAAAAGCATAAAACTTAGGTTTCAGTTGCATTTTATTTGTAACTTGCCTGTACCCAATTATGAGTTTATGGCCACAGCAAAACATCCAGTAACCACATGATGGAGACATGCTATATACGGTAGATTTAAAAGGAAACACTAATACATTATCAACCAAACAAGACGGATCTTAAAAAGTAAATCGCAAATTTTTGTTTTTTAGATCAAAAAATAAAATAAATAGCATGGCTGCTATCTTGGAGTTAACCTTGAACAACACGTGGTTCACTTGTGTCCTCAACAGATAAAAAAAATACAAAACACCCTACAGGCAAAATTGGCTTTGATAAATTTAGTAACTGGAACAAGAAAAACAATCACTGTGGAATTTTTTTCCCCTCAAAACTGTTGAGTCAGGTCACCAGAGGTAGTTCATCCAAACATGTTGAACTGGCCACAGCATGGAAATAATCCAAGTCAACACAATGTAATTCTGAATTAACTTGGTTAAAGTTGTAATAACCTTCAAACTGTGCAGCCAGCTTAATAAAGAAGTTCAATCAAATTATTTTACAAGTCAGATTTGAGCACAAGAAATGATCAAAAATCATCAGAAATGATGATAATAGCATTCAATAGCCTTCCTGATCATTTGCTGATGTGTTATATACAGTCCTGCATCTACATAATGCAATGTGAGGTCATTGCAGTTCAGTTATATGAATACAACATTTTTACATGCCATTTATTTGCACATTTAGAATTGCAGCTGCTTTTCTGTATATATTTTTTAGAATTAGTGACCCTACAAAATACAACTGAAAGCAATTATATATGCAGCATAGATCAGCATTAAAAGGAAGTACACAAACAACAATACTGGTATTTCAGCACTCACAGCTCTTGTCGGTCCATACATGCAGCTCCTGGGCCAACTCAGGTATAACTAGGAAGGTTCTCCAGCCTTGACGCTTCTTGGACTTTAGGATGTCTCCAAAGATATGGTCACCAATATACACAATGTCCTTCCCCTTGGCCCCGAGTAAGTCACACACAATATCTGAGGAACCTTAAGGTAAGAACATGTTATTAATTGCAAATTATGCATTTTTCTCAATTCCAAAAAGAAAAAATAGAGTAATAGAAATGGTGTAAAATAAATAAATAAATAAATAAGAGAAAAATCCAGTCTCACCTCCAGAGTACACTATTCCATGCTGCAGAGGTCCAGTGTAGGTTCCTATTTTTAAACGTCCTGTGGTCTAAAATGAAGAAAGCAACTGATCCATAAAAGGAAACAATAATAAAAAAAAAAATAGCTAAAGAAAGCCCTAGAGCATCAGTTTCTTCAGTGTAACCGAGACCTGTGTTTTTATAAACTAATCATACCTACCTATGCACTTGGGCCATATTATTATTATTACTGACTATAATTGATATTGCGTTTCCCACATCATACACCCTCATACTTTTTTCTCATATTTAGAGTCATAATATATTTGACTTGTATGATTTTACGTCCAAAATATTCACATTCCTTAATTCTGCACCTCAAAGCAGCTGATACACCTGAGCAGCAATACTGATCCTCACATACTGCATATAATCACTCCCTAGTTCAGTGTTAGCTCCATGGTAGAGTTTTGGTGACTCCTGGTAAATGGGTGTTTTCCTGGTTGTTTTTTCCTGCAATCTTATTGAGCCTTGTTTCTCGTTAAACGGGCCCGTTCCTCCCTGCCCTGTTGTCACCCACATAACCCGTATGAGAGTTCCTGTTCCCATACAGTCTGTGTTTTTGTTTTATCCATCAAGCTTCAGCCGGGCTAAACTGACCTGGAATATTTTATTTTATTTTTTGTAAAACATGCCATAGACTTTTAAGGCTAGTTCGCTCTTTGCCAACTTCCAAAAATAAAAATTAAATATATATATTGTGAAAAATTGTAAAATGTAAAAACACACACACTGCAACATATAGCCTATTTAGAAGTATATTTTTGAAAATGTGAAATCACAAGTGAAGATCATAATTGGGGAACACTTTGACAGATCAACTTCAAACTTTCCATAGACACTAACCTCTCTCATCTCTCATCAAGTCTTTGTGCATTCTATTATCATTACATTTTTTTTTTTTTAATTCTAAACCTTCAAATTTTCACATTTTTATAGATTTTATCGTTACTGATTCTATTGTCTGTTTTTATCCTGTTTTACTGTCTTTTAATCTTTTAGTTTTTAGCTCCAGTGTTTCCTCATGGGGGCCCTCCCACACTGGGAGTTGTGTCTGGTCTGCCCGCGGGGGCGTCGTCTTGGAGATCCCTTGAGCCTGGAGGACTGGGGGCTCTGCATAATGCATAGGCCTACCCTGGTCTATCCGGGTTGAGGTGGCGCCTTTCATAGGTAGTTCTTCCTCACCTGGATCCTCAGTGCCCTGCCATGTTATGAAACTATTTACTTTGTACTGTGAGTGTGCATGTGTGTCCTTTGTGGGTGAGTGCGTGGGTCTATATGTGGGGGTGAGAGGGATGGGTTAATATTTTCTGTTGTGATCCTGTTTTATATTTCTTATTTATTTTCGTTGTGAAGCACTTTGTGTTGCATTTTTAATGTATGAAAAGTGCTATATAAATAAAGTTTGATTTGATTTGATTTGATCATATGGCTACTGAACGTAGCATATCCATTCATGCAAAGTTCAATATCAAAACTTCAACTTTCAGTTTTTCATCTACAAGTTTGTTTGTTTTTCTTGTTTTTGATTGTTTTAAAACTAATGTCCCTGATTTAGCACCATATTCCACGTCCTGGAAAAATCCTCAGTGATCCCAACAGTGAGAGGAAACTGTGGCATGGACTGTAGATCTCAACAAATTATGCTCTATGTAATACACCTATAAGTAATATCCTGTCTGTCCGAGCAGTGTGCTCCATGTCTACTCACAGTGTCAACTTGTCGGAGCACTGTACCCTCCCCGAAGAACAACGGCTTCCTGGCATCCACCAGGATTAGATCAAAGTAAGACTGCCAGGGTCGGTGGGGAGTACCAGGCTGTGAAGGTTACAAATACGCACAACCACAATTACACATGCATGTATGAACATGAGATGTCTTCAACCTTTTACCTGCTTACTCAGCATAATTTCATTTTACCTTTGGGCCATGAGGGAAGTCAAACAGGTAAGTCATGATTTTCTGCGAAAAGACAAGACAAATATATACAGTCAAGTATTATGCAACACTGTTTTGATTTAAACTTGGTGCCGCAAAAAAGACCTACTAAATTCATCATTATCTGTCTTATCACTGTAATTTCCAATTACCCTCATTCGTGCATTCCTCTAAGCAGTAAATTGCACATATAGACTTACATCTGAGTATTTGTAGTCACTGTTAGTAGCCAAGAAAACCTTGGCTACCTCGTTCATGCGGCTGAGGAGGAGAGGCAGCTTCCCCTGATGGGAACAGAGAAGCAGAAAAGAAAAACAAGGCTCTAAGTATCTTTATAAAGCAGCTTCTTCAAAAAGCACTAGTGTGAGAGACTGTGTGTGCTCTCTGTCACAGTACACTGGCAGAAACCTGGCTGAATGAAAAATACTTACATCTTTTACAACGTACTTCTCCAAGTTCTCAACAGTCTTCTCCTTCAAAGTTCCCTGCAATGGGAAACACACGACAAGAGGATATTCACTGAAAATATATTTTAATGAACACAGCATTAACTCTGATTTAAAGCTCTACTCTGTATGTTTACAAATAAACACAACTACTTTGCTTTGTATCATAATTTATGCCTGATATGCTACAGGATTTATGTTGATTTTTCATTTCAGAAGTAAAACTTTGAATGTTAGATGTCTGACACGTCACTGGAATCAACTGATTTGCACTCTGGCTTTAAGTTTCCAAGTCACACGTCTATGTGTTGCCAACTGAATCAGCTTTGAAATGAGCTGAAATGTCAGCAACCTTACTTGTACATGCAGATCTTAAAATAACTATTTAGGAAAACTCAAGAGAAACTTTCCACTTTCAAAAGAGCTGTTTAGTAAATACACACAGAGCTGTCCACAAAATTTAGATGACATTTAGTCCTCTTGAGGTGGTCCCTTATGGATTTTCTAAGATAATCATCCTATCCTTCTTTCACTTTATGGTAATTTCTTACGGCTATATTTTCAACAGGAATTTCTGACATTTAAATGAAATTCTTCTTCTTCTTCTTCTTCTTTAACTTGTTAATTTGGTTCAGATCAGCTTAACGGTTCATGTTCAGTGACAATTTTAAATTTTAGACACTCAACACATATTTAAAGACAACTTACTTTTCAACCATATTCAGAAGATATAATGAAGCAGAAACATAGATGCATTTGTTGGTAGAATTTCACTATTTGGAATTTTTTTTTTTCTTTAAACAGATGTGGATGTCTGTTTGTTCCCCTGCTCTGTATAACAGACCCACTGTCTGTACCTACACATCAGTTTGTCCATCTGTCTCTGCATCTCCATTTGTCTTTTCATCCATCTCTAGGTTTCTACCTGTTTGTTGGTCCTTCTCTACATGCCCATCTGCCATCTTTACTTTTCTGTCCATTTCCAACATCCTGCTTTGTTCCAGTGCCTAAAAAACCACAACCAGCTGAACCTAATGACTACAGACCAGTTGCCCTGACATCTCACATCATGAAAGTCCTGGAGAGACTCTTACTGGTCCACCTCAACAAGCAGGTCAGCACCTTTTAGGACCCATTACAGTTTGTATATCGTAATAGGCTTGGGGTTGAAGACGCCATCATCTACCTGCTTCACAGAGCCCACTCTCATCTGGACCAATCAGGCAGCACTTTGAGGGTTAATCTTTGATTTCTCAAGTGCTTTTAATACAATTCAGCCTGCGTTGTTATGTGAGAAGCTCCATAAGTTCCAGGTGGATTCCTCCACAACCTCCTGGATTTATGACTACCTCACAAACAGACCACAGTTTGTGAGACTGAAAGGTTGTGTGTCTGAGATGGAGGTCAGCAGCATTGGAGCACCACAAGGAACTGTTCTCTCACCATTTCTCTTCACGCTCTACACCTCTGACTTCCAGTACAACTCTGAGTCCTGTCATCTGCAGAAATACTCTGATGACTCTGCAGTTGTTGGGTGTATCAGCAACGGACAAGAAGCAGAGTACAAAGAACTGATCTGTCAGTTTGTGAAATGGTGTAGTAACAATCATCTCGTATTAAATACCAGCAAAACTAAGGAGATGATTGTCGACTTCAGGAGGAGCAAGAATCAACACAGCAGTGTTTCCATCCTGGGAAAGGAGGTGGAGGTGGTGGTGGAGGAATACAAGTACCTTGGAGTTCAGCTTGACAACAGACTAGAGTGGAAATGCAACACAGAATACATCTACAAGAAAGGTCAGAGCAGACTCTACTTTTTAAGAAAGCTGAGATCTTTTAATGTCTGCACCAAGATGTTGCACATCTTCTATAGGTCTGTTGTGAAAAGTGTAATCAGCTTTGCAGCCATCTGCTGGGGCAGCAGCATCAGAACCAGAGACCTGAAGAGAATCAACAAACTGATCAAGGAAAGCTGGATCTGTGCTGGGTGGAACTCTGGAGCTGATTGTACAATAAAGAATGCTGCACAAGCTGATGAAGATGATGGAGGACTCTTCACACCCTCTCCATGACACAGTGATCAAACAACAGAGTGTGTTCAGTGAGAGGCTTCTTCAGGTCCTGTTGCAAGACGGAAAGATACAGAAGATCATTCCTGCCAGCAGCCATCAGCCTCCATAACAAGACATCCTAATTTATTATTATTGCTGTCATTTATTTATTGTTTTAAAAAAAGAAAACCTTACTACAATGTTGAATTTCCCTCTGGGGTTAATAAAATATTTTTCATTTCATTTTCACTTCATTTCATTTCCATACATCTGTCTTTACATGCCTTACATGTCCTTTCCATGTCTGTTTATCTGTCTCTTCATATCCGTTGTTCTCAACATGTCTGTCTGGTCATGTGAACGTGCCTGTCTGTTCTTCTTTCTCAACATGTCCAACTCTCTATGTAAAATGTTTTATAAGCTGCTCAAAAGTTTATGTCAATACCAACATGGATCGGTAGCTGCATTCGCACCCCTTCGAAATCTTTTTTTTTAGTTTTATCGTTGTTGATGTGCGCCATAGTGGCGTAAAGTGACAGCAGTTGTTATGAGAGATGACTGGATGGGAGTCCAAAGTTAATTTGGGTGGGTTTTGCCGATAGTGGAGTCAGGAAACCGCAAGAGCCCCGCAATGCTTCCTAAAAATAATTAAATATTCTATTCTATCAAATTAAATTAAAACTAATCAGCGGACATAAAAAACCTCATATGTACCACTTTAAAGTTAGTTTTGTGTCTTTATGTGGATAAAGGGTATAAAATAACTTTATTTACTGAACCATGTCTACTTAACTCAAATCCCTTTTCTGCATGACAAGAATTTCACCTGAAAGTATGATTTAAGTGCTTCCAAAAGCTCTGCCTTTGGATGCATTTTACCTTGAAGTGGACCCAGTCAACAGCATCCCGGACATCCTGGAACATGCTCTTATAGGACATGAAGAGGTCGCCGTCTTTGAAGCCAGTTTCACAGCTGGGGAGGGGAGACACACACGCATACAGCCGTGGAACAGGCCATATCTTTACAGAGGGTTTTCAAATACATGACATTTAGTTTTTTGTTTGCTTTCAAATGGGATAGCCTTCCCTTGTTGGAGGGTCCCCAGCCAAACAGGAAAGCATTCTCCCCCTAAAAGACCAACAACCAGGTTTCAGAGGACAAAGGACATGCAGCCATTCCAGATTACATTCTCAAATTAAAAAAAAGAAAAAAAAAGGAGAAATTATAGGCCAATAACCCTCTTTGTAGTAACATTTAGAAGATTATACTGTTATTTCAAACTTTCAATCACTGCATAGTTAGTAATTTTTTTGCCATGAATACATTAATCTAAGAATCCATGCTTTTTTAACATCTGGTATAACAGATGAATTAATACTGTAAATTGTAACATAAAAGAGGGGTTTGTTGACTGAAGTCCCATTTGATTACCATTTTAAAAGAATTAGCTGAGATTAGCAGTTGAGACACCTGGACCCTCCCATGCTTTAGGTCTCAATCTTGCACCTGTTTGGCTTGCAGCTGTCTTTGTGTCATCATGCGGCACTCAGAAACTTGCTGTTGCATGACATAATGCAACTGAAACTTTCTTACCTTGTATATCTGTCACAGTTGGAGAAGAAATCCACTAGACAAGCAAAGAGGTAGGTTTCTGTATAAAACCACAGGACACAACGTCAATCACAAGATACCGCTATCAATTTATTCACAGTATTTAAGCCTTTCTTGATTTAAAATCTCCCTGCATCTCCATTTTCTGTTCACAGACCTGGTAGATTGAAGAGTGTGTTAAGGATATAAAAACGCTCTGTGTCGTCCCTCTGAATGAACTTGTTTGGGTACCGTTCACGGATGTCAGGGCTGAAAAAAGGAAAAAAAATACAATCTAAGAATAATTATACTCTTCCTGTGGCACACATATATATAGATTAATGTACCGCATAGGGAAAAAAAAAAAATGCAACAAAACACTCACCCTCGAAGGAAGTTGAATCCATGAACACATACCAGGATATTACCATAAGCATCAACTTTTAGTAGGTTTCCATACATAGTATCAAACACAAGGCCCCTGAAAGTATGAGATAAGAAATTATTGTAGAAGCCTGCAGGGTTGCAATTTTCCAGAAATTTGGAAATTGGAAACTTAGTTGGAATGAGAGAAGAGGATGCAGAGGGTAGGGTTAGACCAGTGCTTCTCAATTATTTTCTGCTGCGCCCCCCCAGGAAGAAGAAAACATTTCGCGCCCCCCCACTCTCCACCGCGACTATAAATAGTATCATTTGTCTATAAAATTTTTATAAGTACACTTCTGCATAACACTGTATCCTTATTAAAATTAAGAGAAACAAAAAAAGAAAAAAGTATAGATCAACTTATAACAAAGAATAACTTAAAATAACATTTTTTTTTTAGTCTGTCAAGATTTAAAGTGCATTAATCCTACAGTAGTTACAGTGAAACCAAGCGCTACATCAGCATCATCAAATTTCCTCGTCTTAATTTTCTGGAGACTTTTGTTTATCTCATTATCTCCATCTCTCTCCACCATTTCTTTTCATCCCTGTGATGTGTGCGCGCATGTCCGTGCAAAAAAAACCGACACAACATAGCTAATACTCCCTGCGCACACTGTGATAATGGGAAGCGCCACTGCCACCTACTGGAGTATATGTGGATACTTTTTGAGTTTGCATTTAAAAAGAGTCTGAGGGTCTAACTTTACAGTCCAAAATATTGAGAGTTCTAAAATATTAGACGGCCAAAGTGACCTGTTTTATTTGCAAAGCTTTAAAATCTCGGACAGTTTATCTGCCATTACCATCCAAGAACATAGGTTATAGTTTGTTTTAGTATGCCGATTAAAGGCTCATCTATTACTCCAGACTATTTCTAATTATTAGTCCAGCATCAGTTATGACTGATTTTTGTTTGTTTAGCCAACTAGAGCTCTATATCTGTGAATGGCATATATTATAACTATTGAAACTATTGAAATTTATTGCATAGTGTTAAGAATAAGTAGTAACAGATGAATTCACAGTGAAACTGGTAACATGCTTTTTCACCCTGTTCCTCAGCTCTCAATAATATCCCGGCTTAAAGACTAAATGGAGACTAAAATAAGTAAGAACCTAAAAGAAATAAGGCAACAGATGCAGAAAGGCTCCAAAACTGATGGCCATCTTCACCATCATTATGCGTGTAGTGTGACTGGTCTTACCTGGTGGGAAATGACGGATCATAGACGAAGCTAAGCAGCTCTTGGGGGTAACCAATGGAGACCAGCCGTTCCACGGTGAGCTCAAAGCCTAATGACTCATACTCAGGTGACTTGTACACTAGAAGAAGAAGAAGAAAAAAAAGGTACATTCAACTTAATTATGTAAATGTCACCAGTTTCACCAGATTCAAATCAGGGAATAGATTCAGCTTCTACTGATAAATAAAAGTAGGCATGATCAAATATAATTGTGAAGTGAATATGTTTGAGTTGGACTTGAGCTCATAAAACAAATTTAGTCCATGTTTTGTTCCAGAAATATTAAATAAGTAGAAATAAATAGAAACAAACAAACAGCAAGGGCAATAATGCACGGCACATAAATACATTAAAAAAAATAATAAAAAGAGCAGTCTGGCATAAAAATTAAAATTAATTCAACTTTCATAAACACGAGCTGGGGGGGGGGGGGGGGGGGGGGGAGGGGGGGGGGGGGGGTACCAGGGGGAAAACCCACGCTGACACAGGGAGAGCATGCAAACTCCACACAGAAAGACCATTCTTGAAGAATCTTCTTGCTGTGAGGTGTCAGTTTTGACCACTGAACTACTGTGCTGCCCTCTCACCACCTGCACTCAATAATCACCTCATGTTCTGGAAATATAAACACAAACTAATACTCGGCTAAGGAAAGGATGGCTGAGGATTAAAATGCTATCTGAGACTGGAAAAATAATATGTCAGATGTTATAAATACAAAACAGAGAATGCCCTTGTGTTGCACTTGCTTTCTGGATAGAGAGGGCCCTTATGGGGGAGGACCCATCTGACGATTCTCAGGGTGACAGTTAGGTGGGAGAACCACACTTGAGGACAAACAGGAAAACATCTGTGTACTGCTGCAAAATGTTTGTACGTGCAGTTGGCCGTTGTGCCGCTTTACACGGGGCCACATTATAGGGGAAAATCTTGGCACATCTTTTTATTCTTTTGTTGATAACCATCTCTGTTCACACAAATGTGCTTTTTCATTGCAACTCACGTAGAGTCTTCCAGTCCACAAACCCCAACCACCCCACTGTGTTCTCTCAGCAAACTGAGGCTTGGGCTTTTTGCCCAGAGCAGTAGCGTACACCCGCTTACCCCCTCCTCTTCCTCATTCACTTGTCATGATCTTCTTGGAGAGCTAAGGTGCTACAAAGAAATCTATTTTGAGAGCTGATTCCCCTCTGGCACCTTTTCTATCACAACCCTCTCTGCCTTTAGTTCACTGGAAAGATCTTGTTACATGTTGTCCTCTGGACATTAGTCTGGTACTACTGGGCTAAATTTGGACATTTTTCTTTTTAATAAAGTAAAGAAAAAATAAACAAAAACAAATGAATAAAAAATATTTATATAAAGTTGACAAGACTGATCAAACAAAGGTCTATACAAAGAATATTTTAAAATGCTTTAAAATTCCCAGAAAACCCATTTGAGTCATTATGTAGATTTATTGCTACATTGGAAAAACTTTATAGTTCAGGTTTCTTATCTTTATCACAGTCCTGTGATGTGAAAGGAAACAGCATACAGCTTGTGATTCTCAGCAGTTGTTTTGTCATAACACTGTTGCCATTTTACAGCATAGAAACTTGAAAAACAAAATCCCTTTACAGCCCCACAGAGACACAAGACACCCATGACCTGCAGTGGATCCTTTTCACAAGTAACTTTAGACACCATTCTCCATTTCATGTTTCGAACTTGAGCTACAGATTATTCAGTGATCTATAGAACTGTTTTTCATTTAAAACAAACAAACAAAAAAAAAAAGACAAGCAAACACACACTTGAAACATCAAAGAAAACAGTACATTTTAATAAATGAGGACTCCAACATAATAGTTTCAGCAGACACATAGTTATATTTCTGCTAGTTGTGTCCTGACATTATTGCATTTCTCCTTCATTGGGCCATCTCATACTGTCATTACACACATACGACATCTATTAGGAGTTATGGTGAGACATAACTGTAGCTTCAGAAATATGCTACGTATATCCCCGATGGAATTGTCGCCAAATAATTATACTCCCACTGCTCCAATTGCTAAGCAGTGTGATGTCTCTAGAGTTTACAGACCAGGTCAGCTCAGGCCGGTATGTAATGTACACCCCTGACTCACAGGGCAAACAACACTCACCCTTCTTCAAATAGATCACCAAATCCAAGTGTCCTATCCAGGGAGACTTTATCTGAGCCATACCACATAGCAATCTATACAGGTCAACAATATGTCTTAAATTAGCCTATACTGTGCAAATGTAGGCTTTTGTTACACATTTATGACACAATGAAGCAAACTGTGTAAAACGAGAGGACTACAGCACTGCCTCAGGGGGCAAAACTATATCCCAAAGTCTGTTGGAAAACTAGGACAAAGCTGTTAGTATTTCTCAATACAATCTAGGTCTGAATGTGTTAGAGCAATATTTTCTGCAAGCTAATTTGTTTTAGGGGCAGAGGAATGGATGAAGTAATGTTGTCCTGTTTAATATTGATTTAGCTTACAAAACATTATCAAAGGTTATATACCATATTTGCTAGGAATCACAGTTGACATCTTTGAGTTTTATGTATGCAACGCAAATGTCTCATAATGGAAAAACCATAAGAAATGTTTGGTTTTTGCTAATATGAGTATTTAATGTCTCACAAATCAATATGCAGCAGAACACTGATGTATAGTAGAAACATATCACACAGCAGACTGTAATGCATTTTCCTTTTAAAGGACTTCAAATCATGAATATATTAGAGATTGACCGATTATCGGTCGGGCCGATTATCGGTCAGGTCGATTATCGGCACCGATATTTGGAAATTTGACGTATATCGGCATCGGCCTTTTTTTAATCCGACCGGCCGATATGAAGAAATCAATTTAAAACTGGGTTATTTCGGCTCAGATGCAACCACGCCTCTCTCTCCTGCCTGCTGTCTCCTGCACTATTCACCTCGTCCTCTGATTGGTAAAGCGGCAGAGGCAGAGCCTCCGAAGAAGAAGCTGTCCTCACACACACGGGAGAGTGAGAGGAAAAGTTTTCTTGTGTGAGAAGCTCTGGACAGAAAACACAGGTGTCAAAGGTAAATGTAGAAAGCTCTTCCGAAATTGAAATAAACATCCCAGTACTCTGTATCTCACAACTACTACTAACGTTACAGTGAGCAGCAGAATAACGTAAGAGCAGAGTAAATCTTAGCGGCAGCTCTGCTGACTCATATTACGTCCCAACATGTCTGTGAATTATTTAAAAGAAGACTGCTGATAATATCGACATGGAAACAGTCCATGATAGAAAAGCATGTGTGTGTGATTAAGAGAGAGTGCATAAAAAACTCAGTTCACTTGTTTTAGGGAGCGCTAAGGTGGAGGCTGCTTAGCTTTTACCATAAAATTAGTTCCGTCTATCTGGCTCTAAACGCTCTGCAGACTATGTATTAGCAATGGAGGAAAATACACCGTACTTTCCGGACAGTAAGCCGTTACTTTTTCTAACGCTTTGAACCCTTATACAACGATGTGGCTAATGTATAGATTTCTACAGGCCAGCTTCATGCCGTCGATACATTTATCCTCGTCAGAATGAAATTACCGAACCGGTCACAGTGGACCAATGAAACTGTTCAAATTAAATCAAACACACTCACACTAAATTCTTCAGATCAGTCATTTTGCACTTCATGCACACAACCCTCATCATGGAAAACACACGAAGGAATGCATATGATTTAGCTTTTAAGTTAAAGACAATCGATCTGTCAGTCAAAGAAGTAAAAGAAGTAAAAAGCTACTGCACGTATTTATTTTGAGATCCGAATATTCGGATCCTTATATTCAGGTGCGCTCAATAGTCCGGAAATCACGGTATGTATCGTGGAGAATAGTATGTAGTTAAAGTCACGTGAAAAACTC
This sequence comes from Hirundichthys speculiger, assembly GCA_018398805.1. Lineage (NCBI taxonomy): Eukaryota > Metazoa > Chordata > Actinopteri > Beloniformes > Exocoetidae > Hirundichthys > Hirundichthys speculiger. Next base: position 1,212,219 of record JAGFBZ010001548.1, on the reverse strand, counting down.
TACAACTCACGACTACTAACGTTGCTATGAGCTTTCTGGTCCTATGATCTGAAAATGAGCGGGAAGATGAGAGTAGTACTGATTGATTTGACACATTTCTGTGCAAATTTTATTTAACTTTGTTTTATATACTATTACTTTATAACATTTCTGGAAGCAAGTTTTTATTTGCATTTACTAGAGATAATACTGAGCCTGAGAACTCCTGCACTTTTTGTTTGACGCTAAAACAAAATTAAATTATTTCAGTTACATTGAAATTTTATTTTATTTATTGTGAAACAATTCAGGGAGCTATTATCAAAGTTTTTAATTTAACTTTACAAGAGGTGTGGCTGAGCCTGAGAACTCCCTGTATTTTTGTTGTGTTTGAACTTAAAACAAAGACAAGTCATTGTAGTTATATTTAAAATTTACTGTATTTTCTGTGGAGCTATTATTTTCTATTTGTGTGATTCAATAAATATGCTTTAGGCATTTCAATGAAGTTCAGTGTTTGCATTATTCAATTTTTTTACGCCAATTTTTACACTTTTGCAAATGAATATCGGCTCTAAATATCCGTTATCGGCCTCCTCTAACTACTAATAATCGGTATCGGTCCTGAAAAACCCATATCTCTAATATATATTCTGTCATACTGTAAGACTAGCCTTTAAAATCATGCCTCTGTCCATTTCTACCCAACATAGAAAACATATTTTTCACAAGTTTCAAAATTGTATCAACTCTTTACTGACAGCATAACCACCTCTAACAATGTAAAGAAATAAGTGAAAAACTTGAATCATTTACATTTTTACTTCAAAAAGCATGCATGTGTCTGAGAAATTATAGTAATTATGTAGAATCCCTGGGCATGCACAGGGTCAAGATGGAAGGCAGAAATAGTTAAAGAATATTGACAGAAAGGACTTTGTTCCCCAAAACAATAGTGAGTAAAGGTATAGTTAACAGTGGTCATCTCAGTGACTAGCATGTAGTTGCCAAGCTGAATGGTGTAACAGGTAATGGTAAGGAACTATGTAAATTAATTAAATAAAAAGTTCATTTTCGTTGTTCTAACTACATCAAACTGTCACAAGTAAAGGTCATTCAGTCAGTATCTCAAATAAAATATGTACAAAGATGTCCAATAGCCTAAAACTTAGGAGAAGAGCTCAACAGTATAATGTCAGTTTTTCCCTTCCATTCCTTTAGCAACCAGGAGCCATTTTCTAATGTTATTTCAACTACCCATGCTGCTGTAATTATCGATTATTTAGGCGCCCAGTGAATATGACTTACCACAACAATAATGGTGCCGATGAAAATTGTGTTGTCACAGTCATACAAGCGTTTCACTTGAATCATGCGCAGGCGTTTAATTTCAGCTCAGCACAAAAGCATCTATTGTGGCATTTACATTCACATTAGTTCTTGTCCTCTGTCTCGTGATATCTATTTACAATGGAGTGCAGCAAAAGTAAGAAAGGCAAAGAGAAGATGTTACTCAAGTCCATTACAACCACATTACTGTTATTGCAATATAACCTTCTCAATAAGTGAGCATTAGTAATGTAAAGATTACAAATTTAGACAGATGCCAGTCTCAAATGCCTGTTATCAAGCCCCAAAATAACAGATGCACAAACATGTCAAATGCCTTCCTTTATCCAAATATTTTAAGTACAATTTGTTTGCCATAATCACTAAAAACATCAAGGAAAATATTTTCTTTATTTGCCTTTGTATTATATAGTTGACATCGATAGTTTAACTACTGGTCAACTTATTGACATTGACCACAGTTTAATATAAGCTAAGCTATCATTTGCATTTGTGGCAAGAACTGTTGTCCTGAATGATGTTCAGCTTACCTATGAATAGTGCTGGGCAATATGACGATACATATTGTGGGGACAATATAAAAGTGTATATCGTGCCATTTTTCTTCTATCGTTTCTATCGTTTCTAACCTAATTTTATCAATTATTACAGCAAATATGTAATTAAATAACCTGCAACGATAAATTTGATAGAAACATATCTACTTCTACAAAGTAGCCTTTTATGTTTGCACTTTTATTCATGGTTATTGCCTTAAACAGAGTTCTCTTCAACCCTGATGTTTGCAAACTTTGCACTACAAGGTTACAGATTTCAGAAAGTTGAAAAATAATTTGTGTTTATTTTTTAATAGCTGAACTTCGGTGCAAAAATGTGTTTTTCCTCTCAGAAACTGTTGTGCACTTTAAAAAAAATGTGAAAGCTACTGTACCTCTGTACCTACCTGTTTTTGCTGCACTAAAATGTATGTTTGTGACAGTTCAGCTAAATGTCCTTTCAAAATAAAGTTGAAAAGTAAGCATTTAAATTTTTGTCAAACTTTTCAGAGAATAACTGAAAACATACTTTATTATGGTATATCGTGATATATATATCGTTATCGTGATATAAAATAGTCCATATCGTGATATATGATTTTTTTCCATATCGCCCAGCACTACCTATGAATATAGCTTCAAGAACTCATTCAAAATCCATGTTATATAATGTACATACTTTCAAGTACCTTACGCAACCTTAAGATGAGCAAAATAATCGGATGCTTTTGGTACATTTCCATTTTCTGTTTTGGTGGCATCCAATAATGACATATAAACCTGCCTATAAAGCAAGTCCTATGTCATTTTTATTTCTTTAAAAAGTGTGTCATTCAGTCATGTTGCTTTGGTAAATTATTCCCAAAAAACAAACACTGCAACCATCCAAGCTGGTAAGCAACTATGATGTGAAACCGATGAGGCTCTTTGGATAAAACACACTCAAAGACACATGATAGCCATGCTTCGAGCAAACATTAACACTTGGTTACGAGTTCCCATGAAGTCAGTCATGCCAACAGCTGAACATGTGTCAAATCTCTAGCTCTCTGACTGGGATAGGGTGCAGTGCCACAGAGGAACTGCGAGTGGATCCCTTTTCCCAGGGGAGCCACCACTGTTGAACTTAAACAAATGTGACCTGCTTTTCAAAGTCAGGAAAGATTTATTTTTAGATGTGTAGATACCAAATACTAAAGCTGAGTCACAGAACAAAGGGCATGAAATATCAGGATATGTTTGGCCTAGTTACTGACCAGTAGAAGAAAAAAAACAAAACACTTTGAGAACCAGGAATCTAAGATTGACATCTTATAATTTAAACCTTATTAGTAAGCTCAGTATAACACTGACAAAAATAAAATGTATTGCCAACAAGCTGCAGCGTACGGTGAGATGAAAGGATTGTGGAATATGGAAAAGAAGGTACACTGATTGCTATTTTTAAAGCATCTTTTTTTATCCACTGAACCTTTTGTCAAAACATGCTTTTTCTTCCACTAATTGAGATGGTGTGCTGCTTCAGTAATTTCTGCTGTTAATTCTGGGACCTTTTACCATCTGTTTTCATGAGTAACTATGACAACAGGAACATTGTTTACAGTGTTTGAACACTGTTTACCATGAAGCTGGCAGACATATTCTGCTCCATTTATCAGTTGTGGGTGCAGCTGCACAAGGTTCCCTGTCTTTGGAAGGATTCATTTCCTGTTTCAGGTCCAAAGTCAAAAACTACAAAAAAACTTAATGACTGCAGACCAGTGGCTCTTACCTTCCTGGTCACGAAGAACCTTGAGACATGTGTGAAAAACAAACTCTTGGACACTGTACAGGACAGGTTGGACCCTTTTCAGTTACTTATAGGTCGGGTAGGGGTGTGGACAATGCTTTAGGAACACTTTGAAACATCTGGAGATCAATTCTACAGCAGCATATTTTAACACACAGACTTCAGGAACACAACACTGATGTTGGTCTGATTTGTTGCAATGCATTGATTTGTAATGGTTCTTTTGTAAACTTTTTTAAAAATGGAAATCAGCGAATCAGCGGAAAAAAACTTAAGAGGTGTGTATTGATTTAAAAAAAAAAAAAAAGTCCAAGTCTTATCTCCCCTGTCATGTTGAAAGATCAAGCCGTGGAAATGATGTAGAAGTACAAATATCTTGATACTGTTTTGAGCCCTAGGTGGACACTGTGTGTAAAAAGCCACACCGGCACTTTTATTTTTATCATAAACGTTGTGGTTTTAATGTCAATGGCACTTTTATGAGAATGTTTTGTCCTAGTTTTCCTGATTCTGCTCTTACTTTTTTTTTTTTTTTATCCGTTGGCACAGGTCACTTTTTGTAAAACTGAAAAACGGCCTGCAGGGCATTGTGAAGATTTGCAGGAAAATTGCTAGAACACCCCTTGCTGACCTTCAAGTACTAAACAAAGTCAGATCATTGAAGAAAACCCAAACCATACTGGCAGATCCGAGCCAACCTGCAGATATAGTATACCGAAATGCAGAACATAAAGATTTAGATAATCATTCCTTCCCATAGCTATCAACCTAGTGAACAACACACTTTGATAGTTAATGTATTTGATTTGAAAGTTATCCTGGTATTTATTTGTTTACGTTTGTTTGGATATATGCATATACTGCTGGCTACAAAGCAAATTGCCCTTTGGGGATAATAAAGGTAACTTGAACCTTAAACAATGTGGGAGCAAGTAATATTTCAAAATCCAAATGAGCTGAAAGGGAGGCATTAAGGATGTAGAACAGCAGCATAACATGGAGCAATAAGGAAGACATCTAAAGCCTTTGGGTGTTGGTAGAGCAGCTCGTCCAGTCACTGTAAGGTTGACGGTTTGAGGTTGGTGGTTCGATCCTGGCTCCAACTGTCTACATGTCAAAGTGTTCCTGGACAAGACACTGAACCCTCACTTGTCCCCAGTGGGCCTGGCAGCAACTTGCATGGCAGCAGCTGCCCACTGGTGTGTGAATGAGTGAATGAGAGGCCAATGTAAAGTGCTTTGGGGGCACCCTGATGTCTAGAAAGCGCTATATAAGTGCAGTGCATTTACCATTTTAAAATGGATGAGTGCTCATGAGGAAACAGAGAAAATATTATGAATTTTATATTATGTTTTTCAGTGATATATTGTGACTGAATCAAATGTCTTTGCTCAGATTTCACAATAGATTACAGGCAGACAGAGAATTCAGACAAATAGTGAGTGTAAAGAAGGATGATTTGCAGTGCTTGTTAACAGATGGTGCAGTCATGGACATGATAAGGTTCAGGAGCCTCTCTGCATCCCAGATATTGAACAATTGTCTGTAAGTTTCCATTCATATTGTCTACCAGTAGAGTTCATCTCCTCTACTTGCTGGCACTGCGTGGAACATCAGCAGCTCAGTTGTTGCCAGAATACAAAAAAAAAAAACCAAACCACGATTACAATACTTTCATGGCAGTCTCTGGAGATATTACCATGCCTTTCTCTCTCCTACACTTCCAAAATTCCATAAAATTTAATTTAGGGGATTAATAAATAATTTCAGTTTCAATTCAATTCAGTTAACATTTACAAACAACCTTTATTAAAAGTCCAAGGATAATCAAGAGGTGATTCTCTTTTCAGTGGAATCAATTACTTTACCGTGACAGAATGCAACTTCTTTCTTTTCAATAAATTATGTTTTTCTTTTTTTTTAATTTCTTTACATTATTATTTCATTTCATTCAACATTTCACATGATAAATGACAAGTAAAGTGTCCTTGATCCTTGATTATAGACAGAACAAAGAGCTGCCATGTACTCCAAAACTCTGAAAGTAGCCATGACTGGGTATAGAAATAAACAATATTTTAAAGCGTCAACGAATGCATGCATTGTCTTTTGAAGGATGGATGGATGGTTGCTAGTGGTACAATGTGACTTCGCATTAAACTCACCTGCTAAAGTGTAATCCATATCAAAGCCAAAGCATTTAATCTTCTCCATTGCCAAGCTTCTATTGACAAAGATTCTGAAGAAAAAATGTTGAGAAAAACATTTTAGTTTCTTTATCATCAAAAACTGTATCAGGATTCTCAAGAGTTCTGCATATTAGAAAGTGGCAATTTATTCAACTGTGTGGCATACTGAACAGAGTCAAAAACCTTTTAAGGGGTCCATTCAAACACCACAAGTATAAATACAGATTGTTTTTCCAAATTCACAGACAAATTACATTTAATATACAATTTCAATTTTAAATTAAATTTCAAGCAAATAAGAAATTGTGTTGTCACGGTCAATCACACAAGGTGTCATAATTTGGCCCACAAAAGCTGTTCACACGCCACTGTTCCCGGCACATGTAGCTGAGTGCATATCACAGTCATATATCAACAAAAGTTAGTGAATAATGAACAAATTCCATTCCTTTAACTAAAATGTAGTTATGCACAAGTTTATATCAAAAATATATTTGAGCAATATAATATGAGAACTGTACACTCACTAAATAAATTATACATATTCATGAGAAGCTGTATTTCTTAAATAAAACATATGGTACAGTTGGACTGCATTTCTCAATGGCTGTCAAACAACAGCATAATAAAATGACCAATACTGCAACAAAACATCGTTACTCGTAATTATACAGAAAATAACAAATCAAAGAAGTCCTCATGACTGTCCATTTTAACACAGCCTGGCTGACACTGAAAAGACCGTGAGTACTAGCTTAAGTGTGCTGCTGGCACAGACCTATAAAGATCTTCTTCAACAGCTGTGATTGAGCTGAATGTGTGCCACAACATATTTTCACACCTCGCAAAATTTAAATATGTGAGAAAAGAGATGGAAATCAGCCAAAGAGAAACCAGAATCAGCACTTAAACAGACAAAGTTATTCTTCTGGTATACCAGCTCACAGCACATTCAATAATTAAAACGCAATATCTTCATCTTCGCTCATCTAAACCAATCTCTAAATCAGTTGTGAAATACCTGGCAGCAGATCCATAGTGAACAAGTTTCCATTTAGAGCTTTGTCCAGGACACGACTGGCAATACATTCTGTGTGAAATTAAACCTCAGTTTGACTCTACGTTGTTCTGATCTGCTCCAACAACACAGGGTAGCTCTCGCCCACAAACAATGCCCCCCTCCCTCCCTTTTTGCTTTCTTGCCATTCAGAAATTTTCTGACTTGTTGCAAAATGATTGTGGACATTCCGTGTCATTCTCTGTTGTTGTGTGTTGTGAGTCAGGGCTGTTATGTGGCGTGATGTTTGTGGGCCCTCAAAGACATCTAGAACAATCACAAGTCATGTAGAATCAAGCAAGCCCGAGCCCAAACCCACAGTCGCTTACATTACTCAGATCGGGCTCAGTATAAACATTAGTAGTGTGGTTGCAGTGACCAATTATTTTCTTAATTAATAGATTCATTATTTGGACTCAGGTCAGGAAGTTTTGAAAGATGTCTTAAAACTTTCCTCAGATTAGTATATGTTCGAATAAATTCAGATAAACTCAGTTTACATTCGCAGGAGACATAAAAAGTAACATCTGACATGTTATCCAAAAAACTGCTGGTTAGCTTGAAATGTTTTAATTTTGTGAACAAATTCAGATTCATAAAATTAATGTCTCCAAAATTAAAAACTACATTTTCATTTCTGTTCATACCTGACAATCAGACCACCAAGACTAAGGGAAAGACTCATTATAAACTCGTATTTATGAACTCATATTTAAACATTATTTAGTACTTATTCACCTGTTTAACAAAATTTGCTTTAGGGTATTATGATTCTCAAAAGTAAAAGCAGTCCTGAAAAAAAAAAAATCATAGTAAATGTTGACTTAAAAGGACTACACTTCTCAGCAATGGAAGGGTAAAAGTCTTTTCAAGTAAAGGATTTAAATCTAAAACTTTCCTATTTTTAATATTCTATTAACTAATAAAATGTAACCTCTAGCTGAAGGCTTGTGGGAAGCGAAGAGTAACTATAAATGATAACATGCTTCTCCCAAGCTCACCCATATTGACAATGAGTGTGTGCCTGTGTGCATATGTGTGTGTGTGCATGCGTGTGTGCATATGTGTGTGTGTGTGTGTGTGTGTGGTGTGCTAGTTGATGACTGTAGTCAGCCTCAACTTTGTTTCTGCTGACAGCGTTACTTCAAATAGCTCATTTGGGCCACACTACAGTTACAAGACAATCCTTTAATAACTAGTTCTCCATCTGAATGCAACTGGGAAACAATCTGCCAGATTTTTTCCGTTCTCCTCTCTAATCTCACGCACATGTTTGGAGTCGGTGAGATAAAAAGTTTATCTGTTGAGGGCACAGTCATCTGCCCCCTGCAATGTGACATACAAGGTGCATTGCTGGACTCGAGCTCTTATGCTGAGTGATCTTTGTCCATGTGTGCGATAAACAATCACCTTTGCGTCACAAATGATTTATCTGATCAAGTACTTCTGCTAAAATGCATTGTTTCAGCAAGCAACTTTGTACCTTTGATTCACACTGCACGTGTGGCTGTTTGCGTATGTGTATAAGAAGGGTGGGGTGGGGTGGGGGGGGGGGGGTCATGGACTGAGTGACTTTTGTACTGACAGCACATGCAGACCTTTCAGATTAGTGATGGTTTCATAAAATCTCAGAGTACGACATATGATGTTACTGTTTGGAAGAACAACAGTACCCATTCAGCAGTACCCAGCAGCCATTAAAAGAAGTCAAGCAAAAATGCACCATCTTTTAATTAATTACAAGCAAGCACGAGCTTAAAGTATTGAACAGGGATTGTGATTCATATAACAATACTTGGGGCTACCAAAGTCTGCTGACATTTTGCTGTCAGCCAGACAGAAAAGTTGCAAAGAAGCGAGAAAACCACACCCAATAAATGAAAGACTGAAAGTCCAATCTAAGTGAGTAAATTTTGGTTTACTGATTCACCACTGAAAGCATGACAATTTACTGTGGCCAAGTAACAGTTCTGTGTCACTTAATGACTGGCGACAAGACATATAGGAAAGCAATAAAACAAATAAATACAACTCCAAGAGAGCAGTCTATTAAAAAGCCGTTATCTATTAAAAAATAACTGTTCTGTATTATTCTTTCACTGAGTTTTGAAAACAAAATATAGATTAAAAATTAGAAAAAAAAATTAAAATGAAATTGGACGCACTAAAGCATTAATAACAATAGCTTTGAACTCCTTTTGAAGTTTCTTCATCACTAAGCAGCCCAGCTTTACTTTGCAATTTCTGTAAAAATTAGTCAGTCGATTACACTTTTTAACTACAGATTAATCGCATATTAATCACATTTTTAAATGTTCTGTTATCCATCTATCCATCCATCATCTATACCCATTTTGTCCTATACAGGGTCACAGGGATCTGCTTTATTTTTTTTTTTTTTAAGCCTTTAGCTTGAAAACCGGAAGTCCACCAATGCTGCCCTACTTTGTGGGGGCTTAATTCATCATGTTTCTTTGGGTATTTTGTCAGAGCTGCTGCTTGACCGCAGTAATTTGCTGATGGTCCCTAGGCTCCACGGCAACAGCAAGGTACTCAGAAGAACATTCAGCGCTGTTCCTTAGAGTTTTTGCCAAACTCACTGAGCTTGGAGGGATGATGACACTTGTGAAATGTCTGGCATACTTATATCTACAAAATGATACCAACCTGGATGAAATTGATGCCGTTTTCATGACGCTATTAAAGTTTAAAGAGAAAAAAAAAACAAGCGAATGTCGGATGTGAAACTAACTTTACTGCGCTCTGCAGTGGTAACTCAATTCACAGAGTGTAAATACAAAAAACCGTATTCTTGTCAACAGACCCATCTGGCAGCACCTTAAAGCGAAACTTGCCGTTGATAAGACCCTTTTCTGTCGCCATGTCTGTCCCACACATTGACTGTAAATACACTTATTGGCCAAGGGTCATATTTACAGAAACGTGTGTGCATTAATCTCGTGTTAAAAAAAATTTGTGGCATTAAACAGAATTTGCGTTAACGCGTTATTAACGTGTTATTAACACGTTAACTTTGACAGCCCTAGTAAAAATGTTTAGCTGTTCAAAACATTTAATAAGATCCTGTAGGAATTTGGGCATACATACAAGCCAAAATCTTCCTGCATAAGATAGACATTTGTATCTTCTAAAATATAATTCCTTGTCAAACTTCAGACAAGGAAAGAATAAACGCATAAATAAAAATAAAGGAATGGTCATGCCTCTCATGCTCTGATCAACATTTCTATATCAAACTGTTTTCTTTTCCAAAGATTAGGAGTGTTTGCACTGTGTGACCATAAGTGTGAACGTGTTTTGTACCCTTAAATCCCATCACAGTTACAGATACAGGTGCTTCTTTCACATTTGTTTTTCCAAAGCAATGCCTATGTTTCTTTGGTTACAATTCCTTCCATAAAGTCCTGATGTACCCCCTTGGATGCCATCACAGTCTTGCATAAAAATGTTTCTTACCTGTGGTAAGGCTCCCTTCTATATTTTTTCATTGTCAGGCCGTCCATGTTGGCTGGCAAGTCTGCATAGTTCTGCAGTCTGTCACTCCATGAAGTGGTCATCCTTAAAATTGTATAGTATCTGCAGATAGAAGAAGAAATACATAGAGATGTGATATATTTGCTTAATTCAAGAAACAGCAAACTTAACAGAAAAAGAATCATATCAGTTTAAAGTAAATACAGCGGAGTGAGATATAAGTGTAATCTACTCACAACAGGAGTGAGATTGAAACAAGGTTAACTGGATTTCTTTTTAAAGGAAAAATAGCTACGAGCCTATAGAAACTGGGACAGATAACCTGAAAGAGGTTACAAAGAGCCTATTGATTTAATCGTGAACGGTTAAACTGTTAATCAGTGAACCTCTTGAGGCTTTGTTAAGACAGATGAGTGAGGTAATTTAAACAATAAGAAACATGTAGCACTAATTGAATATATATATATAGGCACACACACACATATGGCTAGTAGTGTTGTATGATTCTTCCTACTAGTGACACTCTTTGTCAAGAGACTGGGGGAAGGAAGGGCAGCCATCAGCTTTTTTGCTCCTCGTGACAGGACGAATGTGTTCATATGTTGAGGCAAAGGACGGAGAACTGTCAGCGGGGCCACCAACACTGTCTCTGCCCACTTAAACAGCACTGATATGTTGCCTAAAGGCCACTACACAAAACTTAAGACGTCTATCTTCAATCAAGCAATATGCGCAAGACGTTTTGTTAGCTTTGGTATGAGTACCCAATTCTCTTAGTTATTTTGGCGCACCGTGAGAACGGGGCCAGAAGGGTCTGAAGGAAGCTCTGGCGTATCTGTACTGCCAAAAGAAAGTGAAAAAAGTAGATATATCAATGCAACAAATGTTTTTGTTTGTTGCATTGATATTCGTAACGCTAATTGCCATCTGCACGTAAGATGTCATTCGTGTTAAGTAATATCCTTGGCTGCATAATAGTCAGCATAACATGAGGTGATCGCTAAAAGAGTAGCACGAGCTATTGTTTTAGTACCTACACAGGCTAGCAGCGAAGTACATCTTGTTCGCATGGTTTTCATACATCGTCTCCTTATTTACCGAACAGCAAAGCTAGCTAACAGTCAACTACGACAGTTGATTTTTTTATTTGCCATTGATGAGAAGGGATCCGGAAAAAGCTAACGCTTTAGCTGCCTTTTGACTAACAAAAAAAGAAAGAACGAAACCCAAAACCACTAACTGTCGAAGTAGATTTCCCTATGTCCAGCTGTGACTGACATTACTGTACTCACCTCTGAGTTCCTGGATAAAACAAATGCGCCGACTGTTAGTCTGAGCATGCGCTGTGAGCTGTGTAAAACTGGGAAAGGGTTTTCTGACAAAAACTTACAAGCTAAGCGATGAACACTGAAAACAAGGCAGTAGATGAGTGTCCGCGCACTGATTGCTTTCTACTGTCTCTGTGAACTGCCTGCTGTTGTTATGAGACATTGGGAGGGCGGTGTTTATTTCTGTCTATCACAAAGAGGCGGGACTACTTTTCGTCTTGGCAATGACACGTGATTCCTTATGACAGGCCTTTGTAAAATTTAAACATTTAAACAATGATCCACAGTAGCGTTTGAGATATTTCCCATTCCTAATTATTGAAAGTGGAAGCGATAAACCCTCTCTTTGTATAAACCCCTAAGAATTCGTCCCTGTTTATCATAATTGTGCCTCCATGTTTTAATCAGACAAAGCAAACACTAATAATAGTCATGTGGATGCAAATCTCCAACATGTAGTGTTTTGTGAACAGGAATATTAATGCCTCCTCTGTCTCTAGGCTAGACTGCTGCAACTTTGTCCCAATGCCTTTAACTATGATTTGTTTGTTTATAAACAGTCAACAACATTAAACAATTGTTTTGTTAATGTCATAGTTAGATTGTATTATTAGCTGGAAGCCTTGTGGCACCACTTAATAACATGCGATTACAATGACAAAGTCCTGAAGTCATCTGGCAATTTGCCTTTTAAATTTATTTATTTGTTTTTTAATATCACAACTCTAGCAACTTACACTTTGCAAGATGATAGGATTTGTTTCTCAGGTTTGTTGGTCTATGAAAACTTAACTGTCTCATTTTTTAAATTCACACTAGTCTGTTCTTGTGGAACAGCCACAGTAAGAAAATGACATATTACCTACATAACATGTAACAGCATGTGTAATTGGACATATTTTTTTTTTGTCTCTTTTTCTTTTTTTCTGCATGCCATTAGATAACATGTGAGCTGATGACACCTAGTACTTTCAGCACTAGTCTTAGCAATTTGATGTGTTTTTCAAGTATCAAGTATCTATTAAAAACACACACACACACACCACACATATATATATATATATATATATATATATATATATATATAGATATTATATATATATATATATATATATAGATATATATATATATATATATAGATATATATCTATATAAATAAAATATGATATTATATATATATATATATATATATATATATATATATATATATATATATATATAAGGCCAGACAGTCCAACAGAGCAATACCATCCATCTACCAGATTATGACTCTGCCTCTACATAGAAGCTCCTATCAGGCATCATTATGGCTAAGGTAAGTAGGCACAAAGATCAATACATAAGCTGGGCACAGAAGAGATTTGGTAATAACATCAGAGGGACCAAGTAATCAGCTACTGGTTGACTGGGCAGTCATCCGTGTCTCCAAGTCCCAAAGCACCAACCTGCACACTGCCTGGACTGATTACAAGAAAGCCAATGACTCAATGCCACACACTTGGATACTGGAGTGCTTGAAGCTATATAAGATTAACAGGACACCGACTACCTTCATCCAGAATTCAGTGAGGCTGTGGAAGACGACTCTGGTGGTCAACTCAAAGCCAGTGGCACAGGTTAGCATCAAATGTCATAAAAACCAAGGAGATGCCCAGATCCCCCTGTTGTTCTGCATCGGCCTGAATCCCCTCAGTTAGATCATCAACAAGAGTGGCTATGGGTAAAAATTCCAAAATGTGGCGACTATCAGCTACCTCCTCTACATGGATGACATCAAGAATGTCAAGAATGAGTGTGACATCAACACCTTGATTCACCTCACCAGGATCTACAGCAACGCCATCAGGATGTCATTTGGATGATCAGAAATGAAGGGGTTGAACTACTGGAAGGCAACATAGTAGATGTTCAGGACAGCTACAGATACCTGGGGATCCCACAGGCAGATAGCGTTTAATAAGTAGTTTAATTCACAATTCTTTGAGTTGATACTAAAGAAGTTGATATGCTAATCAGAATCAGAATCAGAAATACTTTATTGATCCCCGAGGGGAAATTGTTTTCGTCGCAGGTGCTCCTTACAAGAACAGAAGAAATAAGAAACAGAAGAAATTTAGCATGCAGTGCAATTAGAAGAGAACATTAAATTAAATTAAATATGAATATAAACAAAAATACAGTCATGGAAAAAATTATTAGACCACCCTTGTTTTCTTCAGTTTCTTGTTCATTTTAATGCCTGGTACAACTAAAGGTACATTTGTTTGGACAAACATAAAGATAACCACAAAGATTGCTCATAAGAGTTTTATTTAAGAGCTGATATCTTACCATTTTCCATGGTTTTCTTGATTATAACCTAAATCACTTAAGTTTTTACATCAATAGCTATGGCGTTGTACTGCCAAAAACACTGCTTTTATGCATTCAGTGTTTTCTTTTCTGTCTGTTTTAGTCACATGATGACGTTTAGTGGTACCAGGTATTAAAATGAACAAGAAAGTGAAGAAAAAATGGTGGTCTAATAATTTTTTCCATGACTGTATATACTAACATCTGACATTCAACTGTCAGCTGACAGGGAGTGAAAAAGTCCACGGGCCATTCAGACGGAGGAGTTGTACAGTTTGATGGACACAGGCAGGAATGATTTCCTGTGTCGCTCAGTTGTACATTTTGGTGGGATGAGTCTCTTACTGAAAGTACTCTTGTGTCTGACCGGCACATCATGAAGTGGGTGTGAGATGTTGTCCATGATAGTCCCTAGCTTTGTCAGCATCCTCCTTTCTGACACCACCGTTCAGAGAGTCACACTCCATTCCCACAACGTTACTGGCCTTGCGGATCAGTTTGTTGAGTCTGTTGGCATCCGCCATCCTCAGCCTGCTGCCTCAGCATGCAACAGCATAGAGAATAGCACGAGCCACCACAGACTCATAGAAAATCCTGAGCATTGTCCGGCAGATGTTGAAGGACCTCAGTCGCCTCAGAAAGTAAAGACGACTCTGATCCTTCCTGTAGAGGGCGTCAGTGTTCTTTGCTCAGTCCAGTTTGTTGTCAATGTGCACTCCCAGGTACCGTACTTGTATTAATCATCCACAATGTCCATATTGACCCCCTGGATGGAAACAGGGGTCACCGGTGCCTTGGTTCTTCTCAGGTCCACTACCAGTTCCTTTGTCTTTGCCACATTTAGTTGCAGATGGTTCTGCTCACACCATGTGACAAAGCTGTCCCACAGCAGCCCTGTACTCATCCTCATCACCCTTACTGATACATCCAACTATGGCAGAGTCATCAGAAAACTTCTGAAGGTGGCAGGTCTCTGTGCAATAGTTGAAGTCCGTGGTGTAGAGGGGGAACAGGAAGGGAGAGAGAACAGTCCGCTGGGGGCCCCAGTGTTGCTGACCACTCTGTCTGACACACAGTGTTGCAGGCGCACGTACTGTGGTCTGCCAGTCAGGCAGTCCACGATCCAGGACACTAGTGTCACAATAATGATTGCACTTTGATTTCCTCAGAAACTCTGGAAGGCTGTATTTAAGTAATTGAACAATTTTATATGCAAAATTATCTGTAGGGTCGTGGCTTTTATAAATATTCCCATATCTCATACAGCAACATGAATCAGGCTACAAAATTCTAGCATTATGTGTCAAGATGGTGAGGCAAAATGGAGGACCCAGGCATAGGAGTTCAAAAATAAAGAATTTATTTCACAAAACAAAAACCAAAAGTCCAAGCAAACCAAAAATCCACAAAGGTAACCCAAATGGGTAAAAAAAAAAAAAAAAAAGAAAAAAAAAACAAAGTGCCAAACAAACCAAAAGACCACAGAAAAGAAATCAAAACAAGAATCCAGGGGTCAAAAAACAGAACAAACACTCACAGGGCACAAGAAGATACTTACAGGGCATGAAAAGACAGACCAGCACAGACAGGGGAGATGACAAGACTTAAATAGACAGAGGGACAAACAAGAGGCAAGTGTAGACAATCAGAATTACAAAAGTGAATGAAGCAAAGTAGAAAACAATGAAGACAAGACAGACCTTTCAAAGTAAAACAGGAAACAGTTAACACAAAAGACAGGGAGAGTGACGTTAACACATAATAAAGAAAAATCCAAAATGGCTACCGTGGCTGCCCCAGACCATGACATTCCGTGCTTTTTCATGGGAAGTTTAATTCCTCTTTAATTCAGAATTAAAGTTAAATCTGATTTAAAATGATTAAAAATTACCATGTAAACACCTAATTCCGAATGAAAATGTCCATTCCGAATTAAACTTAATTCTGAAGTAAGTGGCTGGTTTATTTTGATTTTAATTCTGAATAGAATAATTCCGCGGTCATGTATACACTCATTCCGCTTTAAATTAATTCCCGTCTTTCTGCGCATGCTCGTTCTCTTGCCCGTCTGTCGCAATGACGCTTATATTCCGCGCTGGGCTTGTTTTTTTAAAACAAAGTTTCAAGATGGCAGCACACAGTAAACGGTGGTCAAGAGCAGAGAAGATTTATTAAATAAATAGCTTGGGGGAACTGGAAATAATTAAAAGAACAGATGGCAGGAGACATAAAAATTGTGAGCTTTTCAAAGTTGTAGCGGCCAGGTTAAATGAAGGAGGTTTTCGCAGATAGAGACGCCACCAGGTCCAAAATAAGTGGAATTTTGTTGCTAATCGACTAAGTTTGTTTTCTTCCGGTAGACATAAAGACGTAAAGACGTCCACCCCCCCTATCCAATCAGAACCCTTCCCAACCCCCAGACCTTAAGCGGAATTGGATAAAGCCGAACAAACGTGTTTTCCATGTAAACCTCAATTCGGAATTACTATTTCCATGTAAACTCGAAGGAAAATAGTTTAATTCGGAATTATTTAATTTCGGAATAATTAATTCCGAATTAAAAAACATCATGTAACCGTGGCCATTATGAATTCATTAAAGTTAGTAAGTTGGAACATCAGAGGAATAAACTCACAAGTAAAAAAAAACTAAAATATTTGATTATATAAATAAATTACAAGCTGACATTTGTCTATAACAAGAAACTCCATCCATCCATCCATCCATCCATCCATTAACTACATTTTTTTCATGATGTTGTATTGTAAAGATTGATCAGCACACACCTGCAAGAAAACAGTAGGCTAACCTGCTGCTATGCTAGTTTTAGCCAACTTTGTTTACATGCCTCCCCACAAAGAAGCTCAAGCTACACTTGACATAATTCACCTGCCATCCTTTAACCACTTGGAGAAGTTGTCCTTCATCCCAACGAACTCTTTCTCTTTCTCCCTCTTCCGTTTTCTAATTTGAGCACCTGAGAGCTTCCTTCTCTGCTTGTCCATTGGAACCCTGCAGCTGCTCTCTCTCACTCACACACTGACTCCACAGCGCGGGGAGGAATGCGCCGCATATCTTGCATACCCACTTTTTGCGCCACTGCCGTGAGCCACCTGTACCGTTGCACCCCTCCCCTAGTGTTGGTCAACCTCTGCAGTCTTATCCTGTCCGCTTCTGTGCAGCTTGAGTGCCACACTGATACAGTCAGAGGTCCTGCAGAGGTCAGCAGGGTCTCAATAGCTGACCGGTAGAAGGTCACCAGCAGGTTGGTGTTAAGTTGCTCCTTCCTGAGCACTCTCAGGAAGTGTAGCCTCTGCTGTGCCTTTTTAACCAGTGCGGTGGTGTTGGCTGCCCAGCAGAGGTCAGCAGAGATGTGGACCCCATAGAAATTTGAAAGACTCCACTCGCTCCACACATTCGCCGTTGATGTACAGGGGGGCAGGAGCGGCTTTGTACCGTCGGAAGTCCAGGATGTGTTCCTTAGTTTTGGAGGTGTTCAGCGCCAGGTTGTTGAAGGTGCACCACCCACTGAGTCTAAGGACCTCATCTCTGTAGGCCGTCTTGTTCCCCTCTGTGATCATCTCCACCACCGTTGTGTCATCCGCGAATTTCACAATGATGTTCTCAGGGAGGATGGGTCTGCAGTTGTGCCCGTAGAGTGAGTAGAGTAGTGGGCTCAGCACACAGCCTTGGGGCGAGCCGGTGCTAAGCGTGCGGGCAGATGAGAGGTGGGGACCCAGCTTCACGTGCTGGGGTCGGTTGAGCAGGAAATCCTTGATCCAGGAGCAGGTGGAGGGTGGGAGCCCCAGGTTGGCCAACTTGGGGATGAGAATGTTCAGTATTACTGTGTTAAAGGCTGAGCTGTAGTCGATGAAGAGCATTCTGACATAGCTCATCCTTTTCTCGAGGTGACTTAGTGCAGCGTGGAGGGCGGTGGTTATTGCATCCTCAGTGGACCTATTTGGCTGGTGTGCAAACTGATGTGGGTCGAGGGTGGGGGGGGGCAGGCTTTTATGTGTCTCAAAGCACGTTGTAATGATTGGGGTGAGTGCTACTGGGCGGAAGTCATTGAGATTGTTTTTGGGTGACTTCTTGGGCACTGGGATGATGGTGGCCGATTTTAGGCAGGCTGGGATGATGGCTCGTTCCAGTGACAGGTTGAAAATGTCAGTGAAGACTTGGTGCTAGTTGGTCAGCACATGCCTTGAGTACTTTCCCTGGTACTCCATCCGGTCCTGTGGCCTTCCTGGGGTTGACAGCACGGAGCACACGTCTCACGTCCACTGTCTCCACGGTGAGTGGGGTGGTGTCAGAGGTTGGTATGGGATATAGTGGAAGTTGGGGTGGTGTGACTAAGTATTTACGTCCTGTCACTCCTGTTCTGTTTGCTGCTTCGTTTTCTCCTTGTGCCCCGTAAGCGTCTTCTTGCGCCCTGTGAATTTGTTCTCGTGACCTGTGAGCGTTTTTTCTGTTTTTTCCCCCCTGGATTCCTTGTTTTGATTTCTTTTGTGGATTTTTGGTTTCTTTGGCCTTTCTGTTTTACCCTTTTGGATTACTTTTGTGGATTTTGGTTTAGTTTGGTCTTTGTTTTTTTTTTTTGAAAAAAATAAATATCCTTTTTTGTACTCCTGCGCATGGGTCCTCCATCTTCTTCTCAAAACCTGACATATTGAATCTTTTCTCAAACTTTTTGTTGATCTTTGAAGTCAAATCTACCATCAGCTGTGTGGAATTTCCTCTTCCTCCTGAGCCAAGGTGCTATCCTCTAATAATTAAGTATGATGTTATTGAGTATGATATTGATATTGTTAAGGACACCATTTGTCATTAAATGGAGTACACACTGAGGAAAAATTTGTAAGTGATGTTGTCACTTTGTATCCTGGCGAATGTAAAAATTGCAAAGTTTTTCATTGTGGATATAGGGATGGGTATAAGGTCATTTGATTCTTGTTTCCCAGGTCTTGTACAAGTATGTTTATTCCATTCTCAGCAGATATCCAAGGGGTGAACTTGAAAATGCTGAATATATCTTGACATTTACATATTTCCCATTCTTTCATTATAGAGATGCATTTCAGTAAAACCACTAATATGGTTAATTATCTTCTCCCTATGCCTCTCAGTCAACCTCTTTAAAAACATTTTTCGGTTTACGTTTACTGAAATAGGTTGAGCACATTTAAATTGTTAAATTTACTGAAAGAGTTCACTCTTGTTTAGTGTTTTTACAATTTGAAACAAACTGACTTTCTGAGTGGAACTTGACCTAACTTACCAAAGGTAAAAGCAAACTGACTGGTGGAGTTAAAAATGCTTATCCTATGAAGCAGAGCATGTTTTGATTGTTTGCAAAAACAGTGAAGAAATGTGGGAGCTTGGTGGATATGACAGAAATGGATGAGGAAAGATTATCAGCTCAAGTAAACATTCCTTACTTACAGGTGTTAAGTAAAGTCTTATGCCCACTCCCCACCTCCCACCATTGAGATGCTTTGAATGGCAGAAATATGGATGTGCAGGGGAGCATGAGTATGAAAAGTGTGAGAAGGGAGCCAAGTTGAAATGCTGTAACTGCTGGGGGGAAATCAGCTAACTACAACTGTGAGGCCAGTAAGAAAAAAGAACAAGGACATAAAGCCAAAATCTCACAGAGGATTGCATATGCAGAAGCAAAAAAAAAAAAAAAATTTGGGAAACAGTTGAGGAATTGCTTATTGTGTGTGTGCGCATGTTTGCACGTATGTGTTGAGGAGGGGAGACTAGTTCATGGTCTGATCATAGTACAAGTCAGTTTGCAGTGGAACGCAAGAAGTCCTGTTGCTAACAAACAAGAGTCACAACATGGTAGGTGGTTAAAGAGACAAGTTTGAACAAAAGCTGGTGAAAGCCATTATATAAACAATAGAAGACACAATGCCAAAAGTGAAAGGAGGAGGGAACAAAGAGGTAGCGCAGACTCAGTTACCCAGGTCATGTTAATTCACATTAATTCTCAAAAGCTTGAATCAAGGCAGATGAGATTGCTTTTCTCGGCTTGTGAAGACATTTCATCTTTTGATTCAGAAGGCTTTGTTAGTTCAATGTGACAGGTGGAGTGTTTTAAGTTTATAAAATGCTGAAGTCATGTGCAAATTGCTGACCCTCCTGTCAATCTTATGCGTCATTTCTCCATTGTCCACTCTAAGCTGTTGGTTATATCTGGATATCTGCAGTTTTGAAGTACTAACTTGATGTGCTTGGGCTCCTTTTCTTTTTTCCACTGTCTTAGAAGGAATATTCTTAGCCCAATGGTGTAAAGTTCTCAGGACTGACAGTACGTGTTCTGGAGTGTGGCATGAATTAAAAAGCAGATACGGGTTTGTGTGTATAGATTACCAAAAATAATTTCAGGATTCAGACTTCTATTCTCTTCAATGTGCAAATGGCCTCCTCCAAAAATGGCAGGATGCTGTTTTGTGCATTCTTCCTGGTGAACTTGATGTTGCTGTCCACTGAGTTGATGTGTTTAGTGAAGACCTCTCTTGAGTTTAGGGTGTGTTAATCCACCTATAAGAAGTTTGGTTTAGATCAGTTTTCATTGGAAAGAACTGTTTATGTGCATTTTAAAATTACACATGTGAGATTGATGCATTTTCTTTTCCTAATTTCATGTAAACATACTGACATTGAACTGAAGAAAGGATGGAAGGTGAAATATGTTCATGAGCCAAGCCTTTGAGAAGGACAAAAAGAAAGTACCATGCTGGGATGACATTTTTAGGAAAGCTATAAATAAATAAATAAATATTTACATAATCAAAGAATCATCAGTGTCACAGGAGGAAAGAATGGTGACTTTGTACTGCAGCAGATGATTGTGGATTTTGTAACGAGTGTTCAAGGACTGCCAGGTACCCAGAGCCACAGAGCAACTGCACTCACCCATTCACACTCACACACAAGAAAGAACAGGACAGCAAGAAGGCCCTAACACCATTCCTCTACTTCCCGATCCACAGTCAGCAAAAAGTTTCAAATGTCTCTGGTCCCTTCCTTCTTTATTCAGTCAGTGCTGAATAAAAAACTATGCTGAGTAAATTGTATATATAACAAATTGAGATATCTTCCTGATTGTTACCCTAGGACACACACAATAGGGCTGGTTTCCTGGCATTTGGGGTGCAACCTGCTGCAGAAGGGAGTTGCCAGCGAGCGCCAGCAGGAGGAAGACGATGACAGCTCAGCCTCCCGGTAGCTAAGCATAGAAAAAAGGAGTAGCTATTGCTGCAAGAGGAGTGACCTGTCTTTCACTGTGGTCAAAAACACAGTGGTATTTCCCAGCTGTGTATTTGACTTGCTTGCTAGTTGCATTCAACTATAATCAAAGTACAGGTGAGTGACAGGATAGGGGAACCTATCTCAACCTATCAGAACTCCCCAGAATTTGAGGGGATTCATCAACTTAGGACTCTAAGTACAATAGTACTGTTTGTTCCCCAAATGTCTTTAGTGAAGGAGAGATTCTAAATTCTGCCCCTGTCAGGCTGAAAAGATTTGCTAATTAAAAAAATGAATAGGGAAGACTAGAGTTCTTTTCACCAAAAGAAGAAAAAAAATTCACCCAAGAATGACCTCAAATGTGAAGATGAAAGAGGATATCCTTTGATAATACTCAAATCAGTTCCTCTGAGTCATTGACTTTACAAATTTCTGTAACACACAGAAAATCAGCAGCGTACATCTGCAGGGTCCACACGACTGGAAAAAGAATAAAAACTGAAACTGAAGTCAAAGATTACAAGATTGAAACCAACTTAGACTATTAAATGTAGCCGCAAAATCAAAACTATTAATGGTGAATTAACCTTAGGTGTATAGTCAGGTCACAGTCGACTGAGGTGATGAAACAAAAGCAGTTCTGAATATCTTTCTAGGCTGATTTAAATCCTTTAAACTATCAAATGGCTAAGAATCAACAAAGGCATTTTAAAATAACAAAGTAGCAGATAAAATAAGGTCTATCATTTAAACTAACATCTCACCTACTAACTTTCTACTTGATAACACATAAGGCTAAATATGCAATCATTAAATCGAATGATTCCTTTCATCCATCTCTATCCTGGAATAAATTTACCATAGTTATCACAATATTTATTCAAAGAAATGCATATTAAATACTCTATACAAAGATGTGTTGAAAAATCAAAAGTGAAGCCATGTGTCCAAAGCTCGTCATATATGAAATAAGATTATATAATGTTATGCAATTTTTGTTCATGGATAAATAAAGAGTAATTGAATAGAATTGAACTGAATTAAATTAGATTAAATTAGATGAAATGAAATGAAATGAAATTAAACCACAATGAATTCATACTGCATGCACACTAATCCATATTTGTTCCAAAACAACATTTCAATCAAAACAAATCTGCATCCACACCAGCATTTCAGCTCAGTGTCAGAAAAGATCTCCATCCACATTGCACTAGTGTAAACACAGGGCCATCAGTGCTCACTGGGCATATGCATACAGGTAAAAAGAGGCTGAAAATCCAGCTGGTTGTAACTTTTCTGTAGAGGGAAATACAGACTTTGGCCGTATAACAGCTAATACCAAGGACAGCACTGTCAGGACCATTTGCTGTTCTGACTCCACATTGTCTTTATGGTCATTAAGGTGTGCCTCTCTGCCCCAATGCTCACATGATATAGGCTTGGCAAATGAGGAAAGGATACTTTGTGACCCAGAAGAGCAAATAATGAAGTGAACCCCTGCTACTATGTCATTATTTACCAATATCTATCCACATTCCACTACAACAGCTGTATTTACAAATTGAAATGAGGTCTGCAGATAATCAAAATCTTTCCACTTTCAAGGGTCAGATGCCAAGCGCCACATCTCTGTCAAATGAAAAAATTCTCATGTGGATTCAGTTTCAGTGGGGTGCATTTAGTTTTTTTCACACACTGTTTCAGAACCTTGGATTAGTTTTTCTTAAATAAATGATGACTCTGTATAATATCCTGTGTGTTGTTGCATTAATGCTTAGTGATGTTGATCCATCAGTCAAACAATTGTCTCAACTTATATATTCAATAGATATTTAATATGTTAAATTAAATTGACACACGTGTCTGTGGTCATTGTTAGCTGTACCCAAATAACTTAATGGAGATTCATAGACATGGACAATCCTTTTTCTAAAATTGATGAATTAAAAAAAGTATCGACAAATCTACCAAACTGTCTATAATTTTGCCTTCACAGATGTGAAAATTACCCATGGCAAGTGCATCTATATATCTATGGTAATTGATCCTAGAGCTGTTGATGTCCAAATGGGGCATAGTATATTGAAATGCTACTGTGCCATGGCTACATGCTTCTGAACCACCAGATGTAAAATACAAAAAAAGAAATCTTGACACTTTTGGTCAAAGGTGACTACATTTCTGCACAGTTCTTTGCTAGTAAGAAATGTTCAGGTAACCTTCACCTAGATACAATGATATGTAAAATCCTCATATGTTAAGGTTAAAACTGGAATATTGCAAAGATCTCCGGTAATTAAAAAGTAATGCTGTATTCAACAAGAACTATTACAAAGCAATGATTCTAAAGTGTCTAAAGTCTAATCTACACAATATGAAAAATATGCTTGTAACCCCTGCCAAGGACCTCCTTAAACATATTTTGTAAGTCTTCTATTTGTCCACATGATGTCAGTATTACAAAGTTGAACTTTACATCATGGAAAATGTCTTTTTAACCCTTTGCATGTATACTTTTTAAAAAACACAAAATTGACTAAATATAATAAGTAAATAGAGTTTTTAAGAAGAAACCAGTCTAAAGTATACAGTATTTCAGCAATTTTTCTATATAGTCCTTTTTATGTATTTTTCCTTTATTTGGAATACATACAATTTTCCACTCCTTTATGAAAGAAAAAAAAACGTTTCTATGGAAGATGATCCCTGTCTCTTCAGGGATCTTAGCCTATCTTCAACACAATATTGTTCCAGCTCATCCAGATTAAGTTGTTTCTGAGCATGGACATTAATCTTGTGCTCCCTCCACAGATTTCCATTGATCTGGGCTCTGAGAGGGCAGGTCCAGAACCTTTATTCTGTCCTTCATAAAGGTTTTAATCAATTTAGATATATGTTTTTATCATTGCCTTCTCAAATCAATTCAACTTTAGTTGTATAGCATCTCTTACAATACAAATTGTCTCTCTGCACTTTTACAAGACCTAGAGCATGATTCCTAAGCAAATATCATTTAACTGTTAATAATATTATCAAATCTTAAGTAAAGAAATGATGGCAAGTAAGAAAAAAACAACTTCCATTGTGGGAGAAAAACCTTTAGGCCAAACAGTGGCAAGAAAAAACTCTCCTTTCAGAGGGAATAAACCTTGAGCAGGATCTGGCTCTTATGGGAGTACTTTCCTGCCGAAGGCCAGCCAAGTAAAAGAAAAAAAGAGGAGGGTGATAGGACAGAGAGAGAAGAGGCACATATATCTTGGCAATATTATATAGGACAGAATATATTGCCAGTAATTATCCATTACCATTCCATTCCATGTATATGTATTATGACTGATACATTGATAGTACATGTACTACAGAGATGACAATATAAACAGGTGTAGGCAGCAACACTGAGGTGGTCAGAGGGTCAGACTGCAGGTCAGCATGTTGGTTGATATCTCAGAGACAACTATGTGAACAGGTGAAGGTAAACTCTGGGATGATCAGAGGTTGGAACTGCAGGTCAGCATGTGGTTCTGAAAACTCTGGCTGACAAACATATGCAGGAAAAAATAAAAAGGGGGGAAGAGGGGTGCAGAACAGCACAAAAAGCCAGTGGAGGGAAGCTAACACAGGACAGATATGATCTCTTGCTGATTCCTGTCAACACTGGCGCTGCTGCATTTTGGGTCATCTGACACAAGCTTCAGCAAATTACTTGGGAATCCTGCTAATAACTCATTACAATAATCTTGTCAAGAAGTGACAAAAATGTGGATTAGTTTTTCAGCATCACCCAGGGAGAGAATGCTCCTAATCTTATGGTGGTTAAAAAAAAAAAGACCATCTTACGAACGTGATTAATATGCTGTATAAATGACAGATCCTGATCAAAGATAACTCAGAGGTTTCTCAAAGTTGTACTGGAGGCCAACGTGAAATTGATTAATCCATTCCTAAGATTTTCTGGAACAAAAGCAAAAACATCAGTTTTATCAGAATTTAAAAACAAAAAGTTTGTGGACAAGTTTGGCTAATGTTTCTGTTTTTCTGACTTCATGGATAAATACAGCTGCCTGGTGAAAACCAATGCAGATGCAGGGCGAACATGCAAACTCCACACAAAAAGACCCAGCTGAACTTTCTTGCTGTGAAATGTCACTGCTAACCACTGAACTACTATGCTGCCTGTCCTGAGCAGTATGGGAGAAGGAATCGAGCAGCGGCTGCAGAGGAACCATCAACACCATGGTAGGACCTGTAGAAGGGGAAGAGACAGAGACTACAGAAAGAAGACAATGTTAAATGCTATGAAATGACCCAGGACAATCTTAAACTGAGATGAAAGAGACAAGGTGAAGATGCTAAATTTCAGTAAGTTTCAAAAAGATTTACATTTTCACAATGTTTTGTAAAGAAAAATTATATGTGTATTTTACATTCAAAAGTGAACCAAACAGGAGCCTTAACGTTGAGGAATATGTAACAATGTAAATTTGATAAATAATGCAAGAATTTGGGAGCCTTTTGGAGAAATATTCTATAATTCCTTGGCAGCTAAAAATTTTGACCTTGACTGTAAGAGGAACTCTTTCAGCAGGATATTGACTATCAGACAAACTTTGTTTTTGATTTCCTTTTAAACCATTTGTACAAGCAAAACAAAGAACATTACATTTTTTTTAATCATAAAAGTGAAATAAACATTAGAATTAGAAAGTTTGCAGTTAAAAGTAGATTCTCTGATGGCTCACAACATTCAGTCAAAGCTCAAGAGTCAGCTTGTTGTCAAATAGTACTAAAAGATATATGCACTGCTGAAACCACTCACCACTCTGGTAATTAATCAGCACTTTCTTCATAGAATCGAAAGTCTTATCCTCACATTTATAGAAAGCCATCACTGGGGTCATTACAGCAGAGCAGAGATACAATCACAAAGAAAGGGGGAAAAAAGAAAGAAAAGCCATGGCTCTAATGCTGACTTTGACACTCATATGTGTAGATCACAAATGAGAGTTGAGAAGACACTACTCAGATGAACTGAAGGAAGAAATAGGAACATAATATAGTATGCTCTTTACTCTCAATGGGTTGTGACTTTTCAACTGAAAAGTCCATCAGCAAACATAACAGACATATCAGGGTCAACTATAAATTCTGTCCAACCATACTGCTTATTTTTCAGGCTGAATACAATTAAGAAAGCAAAGGACAGCTCAGTTAAACAAGTTGCTCAAATGTCTGTACACCTTCCAGGTTTGCCAATATGCATCAAAGTTACATTTTTTCTGCATGGTGTAGATTGCATTTATTGATTTTTCTGTAGTAGATTGGTTGTTCAGTTAAGACTTCTGAACCTCATGTTCTCCTGTTTGTACCATCTGCACAGTATTTCTCTAAACTGGACATTGCACCCATCAAAATACTATAATAGCTTTGGCTCCATTTACTCTTAGTTAGCATACAGTACATACAGTGCCTTGCAAAAGTATTCGGCCCCCTTGAACTTTTCAACCTTTTACCACATTTCAGGCTTCACACATAAAGATATAAAATTGTAATTTTTTTTGTCAAGAATCAACAACAAGTGGGACATAATCGTGAAGTGGAACGAAATATATTGGATATTTCAAACTTTTTTAACAAATAAAAAACCAAAAAGTGGGGCGTGTAATATCATTCAGCCCCTTTACATTCAGTGCAGCATCTCACTCCAGAAGTTCAGTGAGGATCTCTGAATGATCCATTGTTGTCCTGAATGACTGATGATGATCAATAGAATCCACCTGTGTGTAATCAAGTCTCCGTATAAATGCAGCTGCTCTGTGATCGTCTCAGGGTTCTGTTTAAAGCTCAGAGAGCATCATGAAGACCAAGGAACACACCAGGCAGGTCAGAGATACTGTTGTGGAGAAGTTCAAAGCCAGATTTAGATACTAAAATATTTCCCAAGCTTTAAACATCTCAAGGAGCACTGTACAAGTAATCATATTGAAATGGAAGGAGTATGAGACCACTGCAGATCTATCAAGACCCGGCTGTCCCTCTAAACTTTCATCTGGAACAAGGAGAAGACTGATCAGAGATGCAGCCAAGAGGCTCATGATCACTCTGGATGAACTGATCTACAGCTGAGGTGGGACAGTCTGTCCAGAGGACAACTATCGTACACTGCACAAATCTGTTGCCACTCTTTATGGAAGAGTGGCAAGAAGAAGGCCATTTCTCAAAGATATCCATAAAAACTCATGTTTAAAGTTTGCCACAAGCCACCTGGGAGACACACCAAACATGTGGAAGAAGGTGCTCTGGTCAGATGAAAACAAAATCAAACTTTTTTGGCCACAATGCAAAATGATATGTTTGGAGTAAAAGCAACACAGCTCATCACCCTGAACACACCATCCCCACTGTCAAACATGGTGGTGGCAGCATCATGGTCTGGGCCTGATTTTCTTCAGCAGGGACAGGGAAGATGGTTAAAATTGATGGGAAGATGGATGGAGCCAAATACAGGACCATTCTGGAAGAAAACCTGTTGGAGTCTGTAAAAGACCTGAGACTGGGACGGAGATTTATCTTCCAACAGGACAATGATCCAAAACATAAAGGCAAATCTACAATGGACTGGTTCACAAATAAATGTATCCAGGTGTTAGAATGGCCAAGTCAAAGTCCAGACCTGAATCCATTCGACAGTCTGTAGAAAGAGGTGCTTTTCACAAACGCTCTCCATCCAACCTCACTGAGCTCCAGCTGTTTTACAGGAAGAATGGGCAAGAATTTAGTCTCTCGATGTGCAAAACTGATAGAGACAAACCCCAAGAGACTTGTAGCTGTAATAGCAGCAAAAGGTGATGCTACAAAGTATTAATGCAAGGGGCCCGAATAATATTGCACGCCCCACTTTTCATTTTTTATTTGTTAAAAAAGTTTAAAGTATCCAATAAATTTCGTTCCACTTCACGATTGTGTCCAACTTGTTGTTGATTTTTGACAAAAAAATTGAAATTTCATATCGATGTTTGAAGTCTGAAATGTGACAAAAGATTGTAAAGTTTAAGGGGGCTGAATACTTTCACTAGGCACTGTCAGTATTTTTAGTGGTGGATTGCATTGGGGCTGTCAACAACAGAGGGCAGCATAGTTCAGTGAGTAAACCATTGCTTTTCCAAGGATCTTTGTCTGCTTTGTACAGTATACCAATCTAAGAATATGTTACATTTGGTTCTTTAAAATGTTTTTTTTCTCTCTATGGCAACATTGAAGCAAACATTCTGATTGGGCTACATACTATACGGCATTTACCTCTGTTTCTCTGCACGTATTCGCTCTGTTGGTGTTGGACCAGGAGCACAAAACTGAACTTTACTTTTTTCATTGTGCTTTGACTTATTTAACAAAAATGAAACCAAAAAGAAGAATATTTGTCAGTAAACCATAGATCAACTTTAGTAGCTGCTGTTTAAATTTTACTATTAATATATATTAGTTTACCAATAATTAGTGAGTTCTAGTGATTGTAACAATTGTACAACACCTAACAAAGTACTTGACAATCGGACAAGGGTGAAAGTGGATTTAACCTCCATTTGTGTACAAGCACAGAGCATGGTCAGGCACTCACAACAGCACGGACAGCCGTTATCAGGACAAGACTATGAATCAAGGATATGCAGTCATTCTTAAACACTTAAATCCAGATGGGAACCAGGAAGACAAGCAGGAATACGAGCAGGCAGACCAGGGAACAGAAAAGGGAAAGACAAGACTTAAATACACAGAGGGACAAACAAGAGGTAGGTGCAAACAATCAGGATAACACAGGGAAGGAAGAAAGGCAGAACACTACGAAGACGAGACAGACCTTCAAAATAAAACAGGAAACAGGGTCCACTGGAGTCAGAGAGTGAGATGCCAACTTAACACAAAACAAAGAATGTCTGCCATGGCTGACCTAGACCATGACACCACCACTAGGTCCAGCATCTTTACTTTGGTCTGATCTGTCTATAGCACGTTGCTTCAGAAGTTGTTCAGATTGTTCAGTTGTACAGTTTTGTGAACCCCATGTGATTCCATGTTAAGATTAAGATGTTTTTAGACAGTGGACACTTTCTCTTGGCAACCCTTCTGAACAAACCATATGTGTTCAGACTTTTTATAATCGTGCTCACATGACTAAACTTTAACATGCTTAGTGAGGCCTGTAGGGTCTGAGATGTAGCTGGTTAATTAATTTTTTTTTAAGTCACTGCAAGGTATGACCTAATTTTAAGGGTGATATCCTCTGCTGGGAAGAGTGGGAGGCTTTCTTAAATGCTTTTCCCTTGTGAATAATCTTTCTTGGTCTAAGATGTTTTTAAAACCCTTTCCAGGTTGACCGAGCCACATTTGCTTCTCTAAGAACATTGCCTGTGTCTTTCCCTCTCTGTATTATGTTATGTAACGAAAATGAATGCACCAGATCAGCAAACTGCCAATACAAATACTTTTAGAGAGGTCTACACTGTACTTACACTGACCATATGACTCGTTTCTTTTTTAATTAATCTTTGGTAAATACAGTCATGGAAAAAATTATTAGACCACCCTTGTTTTCTTCAGTTTCTTGTTCATTTTAATGCCTGGTACAACTAAAGGTACATTTGTTTGGACAAACATAACGATAACCACAAAGATTGCTCATAAGAGTTTTATTTAAGAGCTGATATCTTACCATTTTCCATGGTTTTCTTGATTATAACCTAAATCACTTAAGTTTTTACATCAATAGCTATGGCGTTGTACTGCCAAAAACACTGCTTTTATGCATTCAGTGTTTTCTTTTCTGTCTGTTTTAGTCACATGATGACGTTTAGTGGTACCAGGTATTAAAATGAACAAGAAAGTGAAGAAAAAATGGTGGTCTAATAATTTTTTCCATGACTGTAAATAACATTCTGAAAAAAAAGTCATACAATGTGGTGTTTGTCTGGAGTTTGGAGTTTGTCAAAGTATTTTCCTAATACTATGGTCCACTACCATCGGATTATTTTCAAAAATGGTTTAACACAAAAGAAACTTAGAATTAAAAGAGGAAGTAGGGTTCTATATTTTGCCCATGACTGTTTAGCTACAATGAGTGGCTTAAAGGCATAATAATAATAACAACAATCATTTTATTATTGTTATTGTTGTTGTTGTTGTGATTGTTATTTTTTGTAGTAGTAGTAGTTATGATGATGATGATCATCATCATTATTATCATCATCATCATCATCATCATTATATTTTACAAATATTTTGATTTTTGTTCAAACGTGTAAGAAGGGATAAAGACAGGTCCATCTAGTCCACAGGAAGAACAGCGTAAAGTGCGCACATCTGGACTAATCTAACATTTCTTAAAGACAATTTTTGGTCAAAGTAAATCTAATTCCGGACACATTATTTTGTGAGGTTCGTGCATCTTACGCTGGGCTACCGAGCTGATCTGGACCGAGCCGAGTCAGTGCGTTAGCAGCTGGCATTAATTAGTGATTGGGTCGACCCCCCCTATATAAAGGAGGCGCGCCCACTGCTTTGTCCTGTCTTCATACGAGCCAAGATGAGCTACGGATCCGAAGCCTTCTCCTCCTCTTCATACCGGAGGATTTTTGGGGATTCTCCTCGCTATGCGTCCTCTCCGTCACGCGCAGCCATAAACATGTCCCCGCGCGGAAGTTACCGATCCTCCTCTTTATCCCGGCCCAACATTTCATCCCTGGGCTCGTATAGCAAAAAATCCGGTCGTTCGTTCTCCATGCCATTGGAGACCTTCGATCTGACACAGAGCAGCGTCCTCAACAATGAGTTTAAAATCATACGCACCAATGAAAAGGAGCAAATGCAAGGTCTCAACGACCGCTTTGCGATGTTCATCGAAAAAGTGCGTAACTTGGAGCAGCACAACAAAGTGCTGGAGACGGAGCTGATCGCCCTGCGCCAGAGGCAGGCAGAGCCATCCCGCCTGGCCGAGCTGTACCAGCAAGAGATACGCGAACTTCGCTCGCAGCTCGAAGAGCTGAACGGGGAAAAGTCCCAGCTAATGATCGAGAGGGATAATATTGACGACGACCTGCAGAAGCTCAGGGGCAAATACGAAGAAGAGTTCCGTGCCAGAGAGGAGGCGGAAGCCACCCTCAAAGCTTTCAAGAAAGACGTGGATGACGCGACCATGGTGCGCTTGGACCTGGAAAAGAAAGTGGAATCTCTGCTGGATGAGATCAACTTCCTCAGGAAGGTGCATGAAGAAGAGGTTGTCGAGCTGACGGACATGATTCAGGCTGCACAGGTGTCCGTGGAGATGGAAGTGTCCAAGCCCGACCTCACCTCCGCCCTCAAAGAGATTCGCGGTCAGTATGAGTCCATGGCGTCCAAGAACCTGCAGTCCGCCGAGGAGTGGTACAAGACCAAGTTTGCGGACCTGTCTGAGCAGGCCAACCGAAGCAACGAGGCCATCCGCGCGGGCCGGGAGGAGTTGAACGAGTTCAGGAGGCAGCTGCAGTCCAAGACCATCGAGATAGAGAGTCTGCGGGGAACCAACGAGTCTCTGGAAAAGCAGCTGCGGGAGATGGAGGACAGGCACAATGTGGAGATTGGCTCCTACCAGGTAATTTTCGTTCAATTAACCCTCATTAGAGAGACCGAGATCAAATATCCGTTGTCAATCTCAGTTAAGATTATTCATGTTGAAATGAATATGCGTGTTTTTTCACTCGGCATAAATACAAAAATCGCAGTGATAATAATGGAAAGTCACAGCGGTGACGAGCTCATTTTTAAGGGCTCTGTCCGTGGTTCTGAAATCTTTCCCTTGAGACCGCGCGCTCTACTGCGTCTGACAACGCCCACTGAATGCATACAAATGAACTCATTTCAGATGAGCAATTAAAAAAAAAAAAAAAAAATCTATTCGTTTATTTTTTTTATTCAGACCCCTTGAGTGAAAAATGTTCAAAGGCAAACGCTGAATAACTCCAATAGTGAGTGGCACTCGCTGCATGTTGTACAGTTAAACAACAAGACAGGCAGATGTCTTTGTGTGGAGACTGTAAAAAAACCATTGTGATCACAGAATGTCTTTAGTAACTTTAGAATGCTGAGTCTGCTGTTATTCTTAGGACAGCATGGCAGAACTGGAAAATGAGCTAAGGACCACTAAGAGTGAGATGGCTCGTCATCTGAGGGAGTATCAGGATCTGCTGAATGTCAAGATGGCACTGGATATTGAAATTGCAGCATACAGGTAAAGTCCTTTTCTCAGCAATAACTCACAAATGAAAAACATCTATAATGCTGAAGCAAAAGGGGTACAAATTTGAACACAATTTAAAAAAAAATTATTTTATTTTTTTTGTATTTTAATCCTCCCTTTGAGTCTAACTTTTCATGTTATGTATTCCGATGTACTTTATTGCCTATTCTCTCTAAATCTCTTGTTACATCATCTTCTCTGAAGAAAATTACTGGAAGGAGAGGAGACCCGCATTGGGACGGGCATCACCTATCCTGGCCCTTCCATCAGTGCCGGCGGTGGGCAAGGCTACAGCTACCAGACCCGTATTTACACTGGCAAGACCTCCAAGAAGGAGGGAAAGGAAGATGAGCAGCTGAGCAAGCCTGGTGGCAAGGTGTCCCAGCGTGAATCTTATGAGGAGACAGTTGTCACCACCAAGAAGATGGAGAAGCAGCAAGAGGAAATCCCCACAAATCAGAAAAACTAAAAGTCTACTGTACACCTGTTATTGATTCCTTAAGCTTCCCTTTATCTTGCAATCTCTTCATCACCCATCTTAAAAACCTAGTGAGTGTGTCAGATGTCTTCAAGTACTTAGAGTGCTGGATCTATAGGTTTGTTTCATGTTGGAAAATTTCTTTAGTCCCCTTTGTCCTGAGCAAGTGTTCCCCAGAGGCAATCCATTATACCACTATAACCATCACACTATAAAATCCACAATACAGCTCTCTCTTTTTCTCTTTTACAAACTCGTCATAAAACAATAACATGCACATATGTAGCATCTAATTCAAAAGCATGGTCTTTTAAAGTAAGAGCGTGAACTGGTCTCTCTCACTAATATTACATCAATAACTAGTACTGACACACAGTAGATAGCGACTCTGGTCGTGCATTTTTACCACAAACTGTGAGTTACTCTGAGCACATTCCAAGGGAAGCATGTGTGTATTACTGTTAAGATGTGTATTTACACAAAAAAAATAGACCCAACTGTTATTGGTCTTCATTCAAAAAACAGGTAATTTTACTACTGACAATTCTGAAAGAAGTACACTATCTACGTAACCAAAGGATTAGAAAATAATCTTTAACAAATTGTAGTGTTCTATTGAGACATTATGTTAGTCTCTATAACAAAAGCTTATCACTTCTTGCACAATGTTCCTAATACATTAGGTGATATAATAGTTTGACAGGAACCTGACCGTCAGCATGACAACATCCTCAGTCCAGCATTAACCCTTTTTGACTCACCAGTGATGTTTCATTTACAAAACATCATTTTAAAAAAACATGTTCACTGTAGCTATTTAAAAGTAAAGCTAATTATATTACCCAATAATAATATGCATGTCATGCATGCATGTAATTGTCAGCTCACTGCTAAATCAAAATGATTTTGCAGTCCAAGATTTTGAAGTTGAAAGCTGAGCACCATCATACACAGCATTTTTTTAATGACCATAAATTATAGGTAGGATCAATGTTGCACTACTGTTGTAACTCTTCAGAAGTGACTTCAGTAGGCTGTTTTGCATATTTTATGAAGTATGGGGGGGCAAGAGACAGGACAGCCTATGCACAGTCCATGTAATTAGAGATTTAATTGTAAGTTATGCTTAAGCACAGAAGCTCAAGATTCTGTATGATCCATCCCTCTTAGTAGGATGAATAGTGTACATAGACTACTCCTACTAAAGCACATTTGACCCCAGAATCATACCACTCAGCCTGAAGACCACCAAGCCAACACCATTCAAAACACATCAAGTTTATGAAAACCTGCCTGACCACGATGTGTTTGAAACAACTTGACCTCTCTTTAACTGTGGCCATGACTGGATAAAATGTCTGTTGTAGTATGACATCACCAATAGGAATCTTTCAGTGTCAGAAGTAAAGCTTGTTTTTTTTCTGCTTTTGCACTGCCAGTTTTAACATAGTTATGTTATCCTCTTGCTGCTTGTCATGGTGATTAACACCCTGACAAACTGTTTTCACACTATGAATGAAAAACAAAAAAGCTTCTGATTGTATAAAAGGCTGCACTGGATTTGGTTGTCTTACCCAAGATTTATGACAAGTATCTTGCTACTTTATGAGATGTGCTTGTAACTTTACACTGTGGCCTATCAACTTTGGAGGAGTACAAAGAAAGGCATTAATCTAAACGTTTGGCATTTTGATTTATGAAATATTGAATTCAGTTGTGAATCAGAGGAAATATCTCTGAAGAATGCAAATAGCGTTTCATAGTACACATGATTGCAATAGGTGAATTGTTCATAGTTATAAACAAAAAGCCTTGATCCTTGCACTGTAAACCAAAAACAATGTCTACTACTGTCACTTCATCGGACAATATGTACAATCCATTTCACAATACTTATAGAAATACTGATGTGTACATGATTCTGTCTAGTGGGGTGTTTAAACATTATTATCTTTCAGTAGTGTTTATTAGAGTTACAATTACATTAAATGCATAGGGACTGAATGTAGTTGACATGCTATTCTCTTTACTGTGACTACTACTTATGTATTGCGGTATGACACAATATTAATAAAGACTTGCTATTACTGGGGCTGCACATGATTTACCTGTGTTTTTCTTATATATAAAACCCAGTTTGGGAATGAATGCTCATCAGGAAAGGATGGAAAAGACAACATTTCTTATCTTATGCCAGATCAATGCATATTCTGTACATTCATCTTTTTTAATGCATCCTATTAATACTGCAGTTTAGCTTTACAAACTCAAATAGAGATTTGGTGCATTTCTTGAGTATTTACAAGATAATTTCACTTCACTATATATCCATTATTAAAAAAAACTAGAGGTAAACTTAAACACTATATTGAAAACCCTTGTTGATGTACATTTTGTAATTTGTCGAGAGCAAAATGCCATTTCAGTGGTCAGTTAAAACTAAAATAAACACTCAATAATCAGAATCAGAATGATATCGAAGACCAGTGTTCCCCAATTCCAGTCTTCAAGGTCTTCATGTCCAGCATGTTAGAAATGTCTCCCTGCCCCAACATACCTGATTCAAATGAATGGATCGCCATCAGCTTGTCATTAATAGTTTGATTCAAATGACTGGGGTATTAACATAATTAAGCCCTTGATGACATGCTGAAGGTGATCCATTCATATGAATCAGGTATATTGGAGCAGGGAAACACTGAAAACAAGCAGGGCAGCAATTGGATGTTAAACTGACTTTTTATACTAGGAAGAGTAAGTGTTTTGAGCAGTGTATCTGATTACAATTTAATAAATATTTATAACAATTTAATAACATAATTCAATTTTACTTTTGTATTTATTTAGAAAATTCAAGACATTTTTAAGATCTCATAATTATGAAGTTTACAACTCAGCAGGTAACTGGTAAGGCTCAATGTTGTTTGCCAGTATTTCAGTATTTGGTAACACCTTCCACTAATATTATAGGAAAGTAATGCTGCAATGCCCATTTGTGAAGGTAAATATCAATTTGAACCAGTACAGGTCAGAAAGCAATGTCACCTTGGCTTCTTTCTTAAAGCTGGCTAGTTATTCTGTTGCCTCTCAGGGCCACCCTGTAGATGTGCATCACAGAGATACGATGGATTACTTTCTACTCCACTTTGTGTTGACTCTTTTATCCTGCTCCCTGATCCACACACACAGTCCCAGGCCTAAGAACTTGGGCCTCACAGATCATTTATGTTTAGCCCATCTCTCCTCTTGCTAACCAATTTGGTGAGACAGCCTCAATGCTGTGTGTACATGTGTGACGCAAGTTGCAGTTCTTCAAAGATTTATACCTCTGCAATGCTGCTGAGCAGAAGGTGTGGCAAGAGTCTTGATGTGAGATGCCACTGTAAAAGCCCTGTTATGAAATAACCCCCCCCCCCCCCCCCGCCCCCTTTTTTTTGCATCAAAGTTGAAGAGTACTTACATTTTCTATTTTGAGTTTCACCCCAGGTGCCCTGTCCCCACTTTATAACTACAGAAAGTACCAGCAAGCTGTAATAGACAACAAATGAAACATGAAATCCAGTACTGCCTTCTTTCTTGTACAATACACAACCTCCCATTTTTGGTCTGATTTCAAGTGAAATCTACCACAACTACTGCTTTTTCTTTACTTCCATTGCAATTAGCATGCAGCGCGGACTTGTCTTAAACATTGTCTGTGAGACACATCATAAAAAGCTAGAGAAAGAGGAAGAACATGAAAACTTTATACTAAAAATCCCCAGCTGGGATTTAAATCAGGAACCCTGGACCTGTGTAACATCTGTACTAACCACAGAACGACCACAACGATCCAACAAAGACAAATGTTTTTTTTTTTTAGGTATTCACAAGATTTGACACTGTTGTTTACATTTTCACCATTAAGGTATAGTTTATCAATTATTAATGAGTTCTGGTGAGGCAATAATGAAACACTTAACAAACACTTGACTGGACAATCGGACAGAGGGTGCAAGTAACATTTAATCTCCATTGTATACAAGCAGAGATGGTCAAGTACTCACAGCAGCATACAAGACACCTGGTTGTCAGCACAAGACACTGAATTGAGCACCACTTGTTATCAACATTTGAGCCTTGAGCTACATTCTTCTCAGCCCGCTGTGGCACCTGGGTCCAGGGTTTGATATCCTACATAAGATACCCAAAAAAACAGGTCGCGGTGACCTGATGCAATTTTCAACCAACAATCCCCACTTTTTGTTTTGCTCCCCACTGCCACTAACACCCCTAAGTCTCTACCACAGTAAATAACTAGGAGGTAAGCAAGCAGGAACGAGCTAACAGTGAAACAAGACAGGGTCGAACAAATATAATCTCTATTCATCAGCCCTAGTCCATTGGTCGATGCAGCCATCGTACGGTACCAACCATCGCTACGGTAACCTGGATCTCCTGAAAGGGCAAGACAAACATGTCACGCAAAAACCCGTGGCTGAGTGAGGCTCCTGGCACATGTAAATGAAACAATACAATAACAATATTCACAATAAACATAATCAACATAATTAAGTAAGTAATTAGCTAACATTAGGTAACTAGCTAACTACCATTCATGTTCAATGCATGTTGACAGAACCCCCCACGTGGCGACACCAGAATATCCTGGATGACAATGTAGCATTGTAGCATGTAGAATGTAACTGTCATGGTCTGGGGCGGCCATGACAACCAATTTGGGTTCTTTTATGTTCTGTGTTAAATTAGCGTCAATCCCTGTCTTTTGTGTTACCTGTTTCCTGTTTTACTTTGAAGGTCTGTCTTGTCTCCGTTGTTTTCAGTTTTGCTTCCTTCCCTCTTGTTATCCTGATTGTCTGCACCTGCCTCTCATTGGGTTCCCTGTGTATTTTAGTCTTGTCATCTCCCTAGTCTGTGCTGGTCCGTTGTCTTGTGTCCTGTAAGTACTCTGTTGGTTTTGGTCACTTGTTTTTCCTCCATGTTCCCCTGCTTGGATTACTTTTGTGTTTTTTTTTTAGTTTACTTGGACTTTTGATTTTGTTTTGCAAAATAAATACTTTATTTTTTTGTGAACTCCTGCGTTTGGGTCCTCCATCTCCTCTGCACTATGACAGAACGGACCAGCCAGTATGGACCCAGCGTGAGTACTCTCTGCTTTTCTGGGCACTCGTTTGGCACTTTGGGGGGCCCATGAGTCTCCAGCGGGCTGACTGGAGTGCGGGGTTTGGTCCGGCCTACTTCCTGTCGGAGCTTGCCTCCAATACAGCAGAGAGGATGCCGAGGAAAAGGCGAGGCAGGCGCTCACGGTCCGGGGCAACCCTACAGGCAGCCGATTCTCGAGAGGCTTCTCTCGCTGAGGTCGTCCGGCAAGATGCTCCACCTCTGGTTCCCATCTTGGTCAGCATCCCGGAGGACACAACACCCTCTACCTCTGCTCCCGTGGACATCCGGGAGGACGTCCCACCTTTGGCTCCCGGTTCTGTCTCCACTGTGGCTCGGGAGGGTCCTGAAACTCTTCAGGAGGAGGTCCGGCTCTTCAAGGTCATCTACCTCCGACTCACGTCGTCCCTGAAGGGGCTGTTTGATGTGAGTCGGTGGATCTGTGTCTATGACCTCTTCCTGAGGCAATTGACCCTCCTGGCCTCATCTCCTCCACCTTCCACCTTCCCGACATGCTTGTGATATACCAGGATCTTTATAGACTGAGGGAGGAGCTGGTGGCCCTAACTCCAAGGCTTCCAAGGCGATCTACGCACCTCAGCCCGGTCTCGTTTCCGAGGTGGTCGACACATGCTCGCCCGGTCTCGTTCCTGAGGTGGTCGATGCACACTCGCCCGGTCTCGTTCCAGAGGTGGCTGTCACACCTCCCCTCGTCTCCGAGGTGGTTGATGCATGCTTGCCCGATCCAGTGGTGGTCGATGCACTTCAGCCCAATCCAGTGGTGGTCGATGCACCTTAGCCCGATCCGGTGGTGGTCGACGCAACTCAGCCCAAACCTGTTTCAGAGGTGGTTGACGCACGCTCTCTTGATCTCGTTTCCGAGGTGGTCGACGCAACTATGTCAGGTCTCGTTTCCGAGGTGGTCGATGCACGCTCTCCCGGTCTCGTTTCCAAGGTGGTCGACACACCTCAGCCTGGTCTCGTTTCCGAGGTGGTCGATGCATGCTCGCCTGGTCTCATTCCAGAGGTGGTTGTCACACCTCCCCTCGTCTCCGAGGTGGTCGATGCACGCTTGCCCGATCCAGTGGTGGTTGACGCACTTCAGCCCAATCCGGTGGTGGTCGACGCACCTTAGCCCAATCCGGTGGTGGTCGACGCACCTTAGCCCGATCCGGTGGTGGTTGACGCACCTTAGCCCGATCCAGTGGTGGTTGACGCACCTTAGCCCGATCCGGTGGTGGTCGACGCAACTCAGCCCAAACCCATTTCAGAGGTGGTCAACCCACGCTCTCTTCATCTCGTTTCCGAGGTGGTCGACACAACTATGCCAGGTCTCGTTTCCGAGATGGTCGTTGCAACTATGCCAGGTCTCGTTTCCGAGGTGGTCGACACACGCTCTCCCGATCTCGTTTCCGAGGTGGTCGACACATGTTCTCCCAAACCCGTTTCAGAGGTGGTCGACGCACCTCAGCCTGGTCTCGTTTCAGAGGTGGTCGACGCACCTCAACCCGGTCTCGTTTCCGTGGTGGTCGACGCACCTTACCTAGCCTCCTGTGGTCGTCAACGCGCTCTCACCTCCCCGTGTCTCCAAGGCCGTCGTCAACGCGCTCTCACAAGTTCCCGAGGCGGTCGTCGAAGCGCTCTCACCCATTCCCGTTCCCAAGGCGGTCGTCAACGCGCCTCACCTCGCCTTCGTGGTGGTCGACGGGCCTTCCTGTGTCCTGTCTCCTCGTTTCAGTCTGCCGCTGCCGCGGCTGTCCCCCTCGCCAGCTCCTGGTTCCTGTTTGCCGCCACCGCAGCCGTCCTCCTCGTCAGTTACTGATTCCAGCCCGCCGCCGCCGCAGCCGTCCACCTCATCAGTTTCATGTTCCAGTCCGCTGCGGCCATCCACCTCACCAGCTCCTGGTTACAGTCAGCCGCTGCCTTGGCCGTTCACCTCGGCCGTCCGCCTCGGCCGTCTGCCTCATCAGTTCCTGGTTTCTGTTCACCACCACCGTGGCTGTCCGCCTCATCAGTTCCTGGTTCCAGCCCGCTGTGGCCGTCCGCCTCGCCAGCTCCTGGTTTCAGTCCGCCGCCGCCGCCACCGCCCCCGTCCGCCTCGCCAGCTCCTGGTTCCAGCCTGTCGCCGCCACGGCTGTCCGCCTCGTCAGTCCGCCTCGTCAGTTCCTGGTTCCAGTCCGCTGAGGCTGCCCGCCTGAACTGTCTCTGCCGTCTGCCCGACGCTGAGGCCTTCTGCCTGGACTTTTGCCCCCGGGCCT
Organism: Hirundichthys speculiger; assembly: GCA_018398805.1. NCBI lineage: Eukaryota > Metazoa > Chordata > Actinopteri > Beloniformes > Exocoetidae > Hirundichthys > Hirundichthys speculiger. The sequence continues at coordinate 1,171,719 of JAGFBZ010001548.1, read as the reverse complement.
TGGGGGTCTAGTGACTGTCAGGTTTTTTGGGTTTTTTTTTTTTGGTTCCCTGCCTTCCAGCCCCTCCACCCTACACCCTCCCTGGTCTGCTCCCCTCTCTAGGTTTGTCTTTGTTTGTTTTTTTTTTAAACTTACTTTACTTACTTTTATCGTTAACACAGTCATAGTCAAAGAAATCCCAAATAGGACTGTGCCGCTTTCTCCCAACTTTTGCCGCTGCCATCACTGCTGATCGCTTTAGTTTTTTTTTTTTTGCGGTTGTTGTTGTACGGCAGAGCGAAATTAATTGATTTCATGTAAATCCCAAAATGTTTATGTGGAAAAAAAAATTACAAATATGAAAACGAAGGATGTTCTTGATATTATTATAGTTAATTTTAGTTCGTTTTATAAACACATAATACATTTTCAGTTAGTTATCGTTTTTTTAAAAACTCGTTTTTATTTTATTTCAGTTAACAAAAATGTTTTTTCAATTCTAGTTTTCGTTATTTTGTTCATTTCCATTAACTATAATAACTTTGCTCAGCACCAGGAACCCTCCTCTTTACGAAATCCTTCAGCTGACGTCCAAAGCCTCGCCCTAGAGGACAAATCCATAAGCTGGTTATGGGGACGTCAGAGGCACTGAAACAGTTTATTAACAAAAACACAAAAATCTCAGAAATACAAAAATACAAAAATCCAAAACATGAAAAATCCATAATCACAAAAAGACAAACTTATCTGGCAGGAGGATGACGAGAGGGGAACGGGCAGGACAGCAAAACATGTGACATTTTACACAGATGAAATGGAGCCACAGAGAACAGGGGAAAATGACAAGACTTAAATACACAGAGGCAGGGCCGTCGCAAGGGGGGGGCGGGGCCCGGGGCAGACTTGAGATGCGAGGCCCTTTTCAGGATAACCTATTGACCTATTGGTCAAGTGTGAGGCCCGTCATAGGTACGTCACAGCGCGGTTCCCTGGGCGACCGCCCCCTTCGCCCCCCCCTTGCGTCGGCCCTGCACAGAGGAACAAACGATAGGCAGGTGCAGGGAATCAAGGTAACAAAAGGGAGGAAGCAAAGCAGAAAACAATGATGACAAGACAGACCTTTCAAAGTAAAACAGGAACCACTAAAGACAGGGTGAGACGCCAACTTGACACAGACATACACACACAGGGCTGCCATGGCCGACCAGGCCATGACAGTAGCCCCCCCCCCCCACAAACACAAAAGAAACCAAACAGAGAAAGGGGAGCAGAGCAGGAAGGGTGAAGGGGGCCGGAAGGCAGGGAACCACACAAAAACAAACCTAAACAACAGTCACTAGGCCTCCAGGCCAGATAGGAAGAGTCCAAGAGGAGGCCCAAAACAATCCAGGGGTCGGCCTCGACGCCTGACAGAGGCCCTAAACAGTCCAGGGGGCCGGCCTCGACGCCTGAAGGAGGCCCTAAACAGTCCAGGGGGTCGACCTCGGTGCCCGAAGGAGGCCCTAAACAGTCCAGGGGGTTGGCCTCGGCACCGGGCAGACGGCAGAGACAGTTCAGGCGGATGGCCGAAACCAGGAACAGACGGGGCAGACGGGCACGGCGTCGGCAGACAGGAACCAGGAACTGGCGAGGCAGATGACCACGGCGTCGGCGGGCAGGAACTCGGAACTGGTGTGGCAGACGACCACATCGTTGGCAGGCAGGAACCAGGAATTGGCGAGGCGGACGACCACGGCGTCGGCAGGCAGGAACCAGGAGCAGATGAGGGGGACGGCCACGGCGTCAACAGACTGGACCCAGGAACTGGCGAGGCGGACGACCACGGCATCAGTGGACTGGACCCAGGAACTGATGAGGCAGATGGCGTCGGCGGACAGGAACCAGGAACTGGCGAGGCGGGCGGACGTGACGGCGGCGGACTGGAGCCAGGAGGCGACGTGGCGCTGCCTGCAGCTCCTGCTGCAGGGGCCCAGGAAGAGTCACGACAGCCTGCAGCTCCTGCTGCAGCAGCGACGGCAGAGTCTCGGCCGGCTGCAACTTCTGCTGCAGAGACAAGGGAAGGGACTTGGGGAGGTGCGTCGACCACCTCGGATACACGGGAAGGCGAGCGTGCGTCGACCACCTCGAGAGCGAGGGGAGGTGCGTCGACCACCTCGAGAGCGACGGGAGGTGCGTCGACCACCTCGGAGACATGGGACGGCGGAGGTGCGTCGACCACCTCGGAGACACGGGAAGGTGGAGGTGCGTCGACCACCTCGGAGACACGGGAAGGCGAAGGTGCGTCAACCACCTCGAGAGCGAGGGGAGGTGCGTCGAGCACCTCGGAGACATGGGACGGCGGAGGTGCGTCGACCACCTCAGAGACACGGGACGGCGGAGGTGCGTTGACCACCTCGGAGATGGATGACGGCTGGGCCCCGGAGGCCACTGCGAGGGGTGAAGCTAATGCCACCAGCTCCTCCCTGCACCTGACCAGGTCATCTCGGATCTTCTCGATGACTGGCAGGGTGAGGAGCTGGGGCTTGGTGGCCAGGTAGTCCAGGAGGAGGTCATATGTTATGATCCCCCGCCTACCGTCCGGGGCCTCCATCCAGAAGGATGAGAGACATTGTGTAATTAAAACACAACAACAATTAGTTAATTTTTTGTCATCTTTTCTTGATGTTTGAATGCTCTGTAATGATAATTTTCTTGTTAAAATACATTTTTCAGGTCCAATTCTTTTTGTCACATCAATGACAAGTTTGTGGTATGGTTAGCATGCTTAAAAACATCTGGATGAACTTTATTAAAAGACTTCCGCTCCAAGAATGAATGTTTCACCAGCAGAGAAGATTTGTAGTCCAATTTGAACAGATCCCTCTCCCTCCTGTAGTTAAGTAAAACTACACGACTTTGGCCAAATTTTGAATATGTTTAGTCTAAGAAACATCATACATCATAAGTGAATCATCTTCCTCTTTTCAATTCTTTTGTTCTCTTTAAAATGAAGATAACTGTCTGTGAGACACATCATACGCTGTGCTCCTTTTGCGCCAGTTACTGATGCAGAAGTTATGTGGTGGAAAAATCCATAATGGTTCAAACTGCCTGATTTATGAACAACATTGATGATGTTTGACTTGTTTTCCTTTAACATCAAACAAGCAATACATTTAAGATGCTGAGAAGTTCTGCTAAGGTAGTGGTATCGCCTAAACATTCCTCTGAGCTAATGTGAACACAAAGAGATGAAACAGATATCAAAACTGCTCAATGGCATTCCAGACTCAAATACAGGTGGATATGTTTATCTCAATCTTTGGACCGGGAAACAAAGTGTTAATTTGCGAGCTGCTGTTGCCCTGGACTCCGTTGCTAACATCTTGCTGAGCTGCAGCAGCCTTGGGGAGTGACTCCTCTCAGAGACATAGACTTTGCTCTTGTCCAGACAGATCTGAGGAGGGAAGGGACCAGACTATAAGGGATAAATGGAAGAAAAGATGAGTGTAAATTAAAGAGATCAGTTTTGCCTCTTTCAAGATAGGCTACATAATGTGAATGTAGTCAAGTAAAAACCAACAGCAGCAACAGCCAAAAATAACTTGATGCTTAAGAACTTCTGTCAGGAAATCATGATCCACCTGCATTTTACATGGACTAACCAACAATAGCGGTTTTCTGGTCTGGAGGAAAGTGCTGAATCATTTTGAGGAGGGGCCTGTGTGTGACGTCTGGTGGTACTGTGTTAACCATGACACCAGCTTGATTTTTTTTTTTTTTTTTTGGTGCTAATAATAGCAGAGACAGAGCCAACAGAGCTAGACAGGCAGACAGAGGAAGGAAGGAAATTTGCCCCTGAACAAAGGGGAAGGTCACAGGCTTTATTCTTGACCTCCTTCAAAGTGTCTGAGAGGATGGATGAATGGCATTGGGGGGTATTCAACCAGAAAATTACAATTACATTTGCTCTAAAGTCTCTATCTCTTGTCGTGGAAAATTATCTGAAGAAGAATCCAAGCAGAATGACAAAGATAACAACTGCGTTCACAATGTTTTTATTAAGTCAAGTCAGTAATAAAATGTCATGCACATGGAGAGAGAACTTGAAAGATTTCTCTCTGCCCAAGATAGAGAGACACACACCTTATAAACGGAGGCACCAGAAGTCCATATATGGTCATGTTGTGTTACTCTCTTCAACAGGGAGTAGGATTTAACAAAGAGTGGCTGTTAGTTTCATATCTATTATCTGACCGTGCAGCTGTCTGTGACAACAGGATGATCTTCAGTTTACCATAGCACACGAACATAGCTGATGTGCAGATGAAGGTTATATGAGGTTAGCTGTATTTAGGATATATGAGCCTAAATTTCATTTACACTTCCCCCCTTTTGATCCACTAGGATCAACATTAATGGAGAGGAACATATAAAAAAATCAACACAAATAAAACACCAAAAAAAGGAAAAAAATCATCCTAAACTACAAAAGTTACTTAAATAAACAACCACACTGTAAAAATAGCAGAAAAGCAGAAGACAACAACACAGGTAAAATGATGAAATGGGGAGAGGTAATAACAGCCAGCAACACTTCAAAACTGGCACACCTGAGGTTTAAGGCAGTTCATCATTAATGGCTAAAGAAATACCTCACAGAGCATCTTTTGACCTAGAAGTAATGTTTTCTTCACACAAAGTAACCGTGAAGCGGGAATCTGAGCCACCGGACCAGGCCCAGATCCTAGAAACCCCAGCATGAGCTAATGTCCAGTTGGTTCTTCTTCTTCTGAGGTGGGATGAGGGACACATTACCTGTCAAACTAACAGTCAGGATGAAGTTGGGGCCAGCAGAAACAAGACGCAGGAGTGGTCGTTGGTGTTGAGCAAACTGAGTGGCAGTGTAAGAAGACCAGTCATGTCCTGGTGGATCAGCCACCAGGGTGGACCACCGAGTATCAAGCTGATCATTAGTTATGTACCACTTGTAACCAGTGGCATAATCTTTTGCAGATCGATCGCTGTAGGACAAGTTGGATATGGGAATGGAAATTGTGCTTGTAGTATTCAGTGGGAGACAGACCTGCACACCAAACAGGTATTGCCGTCTAGGGCTGCAGTGGGATTTGGGCAAAGGGGCGTTCCTTCTATGTCTGGAAAGGGACGAAGGAGGGGCAGTTGAGGGGGGTGCAGTGGGGCCAGGTGAGTTGGAGAAGTTGCCAGGTGGAAGACTGGCAGGAGTGGGGGCATGTGGTGATGTCAGGATGATGGGGAGCATGATGACAGCGCTCAGGAGGACAAGGAAGCACATGGAGCCTCGGGGAGACCAGCCGTGTATCCTGAAAGGATGCCAGGGCCACGGACGATCCATGGTGACGATGGGGAGGAGCTTGGCATGCTACTGTAGCAGTGGGACACTTATTTCATTCCACAGTGATCTTGCTTGAGAGCGAAGACCTTAGGGAACAGGATCGGACCGCTGGTCAGCAGGGGGGTCAGCAGGGGCAGGGACCCCACAACAATGTGGTGCGTGGACCCACATGGCATGTTTGGCAACCTTGGCTGCAGTTTGAGTGACCAGGAGGATCTGGTAGGGGCCAAGCCAGCGCTGATGTTCCCACCTCTGCCTTTTGAAGCTTTTTATCTGCACGTAGTCACCTGGGTGCAGTGAATGCAGTTGACCTTCAGCTGGGCGGGGAAGAGCTGCAGCTACCTGAGAACGGATGTCTGACGGGGTTTTAGTAAGGTTAGTACAGTAGGTGAGAATACTGCTTTCACACTGGGCTGTCTCTGGTGGAGGAGCCTTGGGGGGGCGCCAGTCCAACGTTGGGAGGGGCTGCAAACAAAATTTCAAAAGGACTCAGGTTGGCCCTGCCTCTTTTCCTCATTCTCATGTACCTTAGCACAAGAGGAAGGGCTTTTGTCCAGGGCAAACCTGTTTCCTCACAACACTTAGCAAGTTTGTTCTTTAAAGTACCATTCTCTCGTTCCACAGCTCCGCCACTGGCTGGGTGATAGGCACAGTTTTTTCTGACATCTATGCCAAGGTGAAGAGAGATTTGAGAGATGGCTTCATCGGCAAAATGTGCACCAGTATCGCTAGACAGTTGCTGAGGGATGCCCCATCTGGGAATGATTTCACTGAGCAGAGCTCGCACTACAGCAGAGGCATCTACTTTGAAAGTTGGGAAGGCTTCAACCTATTTGGACCACATGTCTACTATGACTAGACAGTATTTCTTACCTTCAGAGGAAGAAAATTCAACAAAGTCCATCAAAGTATGTTCAAAGGGTCTAGTTGGTGGGGGATGAGCAGCCTGTTGTGCATTTTGGATTTGCCTACCTGGGTTATGGGAGGCACAAATCATGCAAGACTGGCAAAATTTTTGTGCATAAGCTGCAAAAACTTTTGTGAACCAACACTCAACTATTGCACTTAAGATTCCCCCTTTTGACATGTGGTCAAGACCATGTGTCAATTTAGCATAGTGGGCAAAAAGAGCAGAAGGTAAGCAGGGTTTACCATCTGGCCCATACCAGCCATGAGGGGTAAAATGAGAACCTGCAGCACGCCAGGCCTTTTTGTCTTTAGCTGAAGCCAGTGATTGCAGAGCTGTGAGAGGAGACGGACTTGAGGGAGAGCTGGACACAGGATTGGACACGGGAAGCAGCAAGAGGAAGTGGTTTCAGTGCAGCTGCCTTAGCTGCAGCATCTGCACAAGAGTTTCCTGTGGAGACAGAATCAGAAGCGTTCGTGTGAGCTGCACATTTGCATACAGCAACTTGGGAAGGCAGCAGGATGGCATCCAGGAGGTCTGCAATTAAAGAATGATGGAGAATGGGCTTTCCGTCAGATTTCATGAAACCACGATGAATTGATTCTAAATTTTTGCATGAAATGACTCTTCAGATTGGTCTAAAATTTGAATTAAAATCTTCTCACCTGATTCTTTCTTCACTTGAAGTTCGAAGATTCAGTCGTGGTTGATCGGGACCATTGACCGTAGTCCTCCATTTAATTTACACTCTCTAATCAGAAAAATAGAGTTGCCCAGCCCACCATTGTTACTCATTTGGGTTCAGAGAATCTAATTTTTGGGTAAAGATTGAACTTACTGAATGCCAACTGACTTCTAATCTATTGATATGCTTAATCTCACCTATGGTTCTTAAATGCAAGTCTACTCATAGTGTTCCCCTATATACTGTATAGGCTTGGAGATTAAGTTACTTTAACCACACTGTGTGTTTTTAGGGATGTCAAGGGTTGGACCCGAAATGCAAGAGAGCAGGAGTATCCAGCAAAGTCCTTTAGTATCACAAAGCAGGAACAAAAAAAACTCGACTGAAGAATACACAAAAGTAGAGGGACAGCAGGGCAGGAACACAAGGGACAAAATGGAGCCAGGAACACAATGTATGTAGACAGACAAACCAGCAACCAAGAAGGGAAAGACAACACTTAAATAAACCCAGAGACAAATGAGACATAGGTTCAAACAATTAGGGGAGATGAACAAAGAGAAGTAGAACAGAAATCAACAGGGAAAAGATAGACTTTCAAAATAACACATGACGTAAAGGTAACATCAATAGAAAAGAAGATAAGCAACACAAGAAAAGCAGACCAAACCAAGAAAACTCAGAAACACACAAAAACCAAACCCAAGACCACATAAATCAACCTCAAACCATGACATGTGGACTTACTCCTGTCCAGTCTTTTGCTTGGTCACTCCCACATTTTCTATTATTAATTTCTTGAGTTTCTTAGATGTCTATTTTGATATTTACTGTAGCTCTGTGAGATAGTTTCATTGTTGTTGATGTGTGACATAGTGCTGTGAAGTAATATGCAACTGTAACAAGAAAAGAACCAGGATAAGAATCCAAAGTTACTCTGAGTGTTCTTTAGTGATGGTAAGCATGATAGACCACAAGAGATAGACAAAACTTCCAAATAATAACAACACTATCCTTCTAATTAAAAAATGATGAAAAAAATGAAAAAAAAAAAAACAACTCCAAAGTTGGTGAAAACTTAAAAAAAGATGTGACATGGAAAACCTCATGAAAACCTCATCTCAAAGACATTTACATTTTGCATTTATATTTTGACATTTCTGCAGACCTGGATAAATTACTAATGGAAAAATTGTTTATTATAAAAAAAGATGTATATATTTTGTTTGTTGAAAACTCCCATAATAAATATAAACTGCTAATTATATCATTGTTAGTCTATTTGTGCAGGCTTCCATTAAGAGTCTATTGAAACTTCCATCTGACATGAACATCAAAGCACAAGTACCTCACAGGAAGAAAGGAAAGACTTTGATTAAACAGACTATTTTCATTTTTTTTTTAAAGTACCATAGCCACTGCGCTGTAGATCTGTCACTTTATTTCAAATTAGCAGGCTGGCTGAAATCACATGCACTATACAGTATTTAAAACAAATTATCCCAGTACTTTTTTTTTCCAGTTTTCCCCTTTTAAACCAATAAAACCAATAGGACTGACTGTGATAAGATGTGATAAATTATGAAAAAAATAGTGAAACTTGAGATGAGTGTCATTATTATGTATATATTTTAAGGTTTCACCTGGCTGCATCAAAAGCAGAGGGAGAAAGGAGGTAGTTTGAAGAACAGATGTCAAAATCATAAGTAGCCAAAACTGAAACACAGACTGCTAGAGCACATGATGCACCGGAGGCACAAAATGTCTCTGTAGAGATGAGTCTGGTGAAAGAGAAATGTGCATACCCTTCAGACATATCAAAGCTCTTGAGAATATTTTGGGAAAATCTTCAGATTCTCCCCATCTCTCTTCTCTCATTAGGAGGACTCCACCATAGTGACAATATAAAATTACATTTCATCATTGTGATCAATTGGAAATAATTATTTCATCCCCCCCCCCCCCCCCCACCCACACACACACACATACTTACACACTTATTTTCCTTTTTTTAATGTGATAACTGTCAGTTAATGACATCGAGGTGAATTCATTTTGCCAGCGCTTTGAATCTCAGAGGGTACAGTGCAGGACACTGTTCAGCTGAGATTTGTTGTTTTGGATGAGGCCAGGGAGGGTACAGCAATGCAGCAAAACAAGGTCAGCCCAGTGGGATCTGTCCTTATTGCAACCTTGTGCGTGAGCTAAAGGAAATATGGCACTTTGATACCTAAATCCATTCAGCAGATTTTAAAGCTGAATTTTCCATCTATGTTATAGCTTTCAACAAGAAAAGCCACATTATAGACGGAGATACATGTTATTCATTACTAACTTCTGTTTGCTTTCTTGATTTATAAGTGGAAAACTTTCACATTTGTAGCAGTAAAAGACAAGAAATCATAGTTTATCATCGTGCCAAATGTTCCCCCGCCTCTTTGAGAGGTGAGAGTTGTGTGCTGCCACTCCCTAATATCCATGATAGAGCAGCTGAGCCCTCTTAGGCTTTTATTCAACATCCAGGCTGCAAAGTATGATGCAGCAATTTAAAAAAAAAAAAAAAAGGAACAAAAATGTACCAAAGCTCAACCACACCTGATGTTAAGAACATTTTTTTGAGTTTTTAAGATCAGTCGGAAAATGCCTCTATAAAAAGGAATACCTAATAATCAGAAGCTTGAAGCTTTAGAGTTGGGACGGGGGTCGGGGTGGGGATATGCCTCTGATCATCTTTAGCTAATTCTGTTTTCAGATTTGGTGTTAGGAAGTCTCTTTCTTACGTATGTCACAGCTTTGAACAGATAATGTAGTCTGATCATTTGAAGATGTAATTTTAAAAAAGAAAAAAAAGGTTCTAAGCTTCTTTTTTCCCTTTTTTCTTGTCCCTCTGTATTAAAATATTAAAATGACACCCACACTGTCTGTAACCTTACATGAAGGAAGTGCTGAAATTCTCTCGAACTTCATCCAAAAAAATCATCAAACTGTGTCCAAAGATAATATCAAGTTATGCACTGATAAATGTAGTTATATGAAAACTTTTGTTTAGCATAATTAGGTCACTGCAGTGAACTTTAATTTCCTTTGCAGCAATAATGATATGAAAGTGAGAGGCCAGGCAGATCACATTTCCATCATTAATCTTCAAACCCTGAGGATGCAGCTGTTATTGCTATATATTAACAAAGCCTCTGTATTTGTGGGTGGGGTTGCTCTGGACGTGGAATGATCCTTAAGATATCGTTTTCCTCACCTGGTTTATTGGTGCCAAGATTATATATATATATATATTATATATATATATATATATATATATATATATATATATACACACGTGGACAAAATTGTTGGTACCCCTCAGTTAAAGAAGGAAAAACCCACAATTCTCACTGAAATCACTTGAAACTTACAAAAGTAACAATAAATAAAAATTTATTGAAAATCAAATAATCAAAATCAGCCATCACTTTTGAATTGTTGATTAACATAATTATTTAAAAAAACAAACTAATGAAATAGGGCTGGACAAAAATGATGGTACCCATAACTTAATATTTTGTTGCACAACCTTTTGAGGCAATCACTGCAATTAAACGATTTCTGTATTTGTCAATGAGCGTTCTGCAGCTGTCAACAGGTATTTTGGCCCACTCCTCATGAGCAAACTGCTCCAGTTGTCTCAGGTTTGATGGGTGTCTTCTCCAAATGGCATGTTTCAGCTCCTTCCACAGATGTTCAATGGGATTCAGATCTGGGCTCATGGAAGGCCACTTTAGAATAGTCCAACACTTTTCTCTCAGCCATTCTTGGGTGGTTTTTGGCTGTGTGTTTTGGATCGTTGTCCTGTTGGAAGACCCATGACCTGCGACTGAGACCAAGCTTTCTGACACTAGGCAGCACATTTCTCTCCAGAATGCCTTGATAGTCTTCAGATATCATTTTACCTTGCACACATTCAAGACACCCTGTGGCAGATGCAGCAAAGCAGCCCCAAAACATTACTGAGCCTCCTCCATGTTTTACCGTAGGGACAGTGTTCTTTTCTTCGTATGCTTGGTTTTTGAGTCTATGAACATAGAGTTGATGTGCCTTACCAAAAAGCTCCAGTTTGGTCTCATCTGTCCAAAGGACATTTTCCCAGAAGCTTTGTGGCTTGTCAACATGCATTTTTGCAAATTCCAGTCTCGCTTTTTTGTGATTTTTTTCAGCAGTGGTGTCGTCTCCCATGAAGTCCACTTTGGCTCAAACAACGACGAATGGTGCGATCTGACACTGATGTACCTTGGCCTTGGAGTTCACCTTTAATTTCTTTGGAGGTTGTTCTGGGCTCTTTGGATACAATTCGAACGATCCGGTCTCTCTTCAATTGTCATCAATTTTCCTCTTTGCGGCCACGTCCAGGGAGGTTGGCTACTGTCCCGTGGGTCTTGAACTTCTGAATAATATGAGCCACTGTTGTCACAGGAACTTCAAGCTGTTTAGAGATGGTCTTATAGCCTTTACCTTTAGATGTTTGTCTATAATTTTTCTTTCGGATGTCCTGGGACAATTCTCTCCTTCGCTTTCTGTTGTCCATGTTCAGTGTGGTACACACCTTTTCACCAAACAGCAAAGTGACAACTTGTCTGCCTTTAAATAGGCAGACTGACTGATTATGTGTTTGGAAACACCTGTGATGTCAATTAAAGGACACACCTGAGTTAATCATGTCACTCTGGTCAAATAGTTTTCAATCTTTTATAGAGGTACCATCATTTTTGTCCAGCCCTATTTCATTAGTTTGTATTTTAAATAATTATGTTAATCAACAATTCAAAAGTGATGGCTGATTTTGATTATTTGATTTTCAATAAATTTTTATTTATTGTTACTTTTGTAAGTTTCAAGTGATTTCAGTGAGAATTGTGGGTTTTTCCTTCTTTAACTGAGGGGTACCAACAATTTTGTCCACGTGTGTATATATATATATATATGTATGTATATATATGTGTGTGTGTGTGTGTGTGTGTGTGTGTGTGTATACTGTATGCATCAACCTTTATCTCTGCTTCTGCACTGAATGAACATCATAGCTATACTAAAGGTGCACTGGAGTCTCTTTTTAGCTCTGGAAAATATCTTTAATTCATGGGAAGAACATTTTAGATATTAATGAAGTCAACGTGTTTTTCTCTTTTCTCTTAAGACCATATTATTGTGAAAGGGTTAGTATAGAACCTTTGGAAGCTCTAATGATATACTGTCCATCCTTTGAGCATATTTCACAGTAATTTTTCTCACACATCTGTTCAAAACAGATATATTTGTAATACGGAAAAGAAAAAGCAACAGCAACTGCAGCTTTGGTTGGGTTAATGATGGAGTTGTCTCCCAAATAATGGGCATAGTCACATATTTTTCTTCATGTCTTTTGGATAAGGGGAGCCCATAATATCTGATTTTACCTTCTCTTTCAGTTTCAAACTGAAAGTAAAATGACTACCATTATACATTAATCCTGATGACAGTGTTGCATACTCTGGCTCCAAACTCTTTTTATTAAAATCTTCTGCTTAAATCTGTTTCTAGTTATAAGCAAAATCTTGATATGTATCTTTTATCTTGCATGAATCCCTCTATGATCTCAGTGGCTCATTCCCAATGTGCAGCAGAGGGTGTCATATCTGTATATATCTGGGACCCAGAAGGACACTCTCCTCCCCCAACAAAGCAGTGCAGGTGGTCAGGTTGGAAGAATAAAGATTACCTGCCCCTAGAGACAACCTTATTGACAAATGCTCCCATGCTCCACAGAATCTTCAAACATCCAGACGTGCACAAGGCAGCTGCAAGGGAACACTGGGGCTGCTAAAGAGGGGGGCGTGCACTCCACACTCCTATACCTTCATTGAACAAAATGTGCTCCTGATGAGACATAGGGGTGAGATGTTACCTGCTACTTTGGGACAAGCTTCATTTGAAAGCTTAGAACACACCTCCCATGTTAGCCAACATACATAAACTCTCTTCAGTTAAGTTCTATTGTCTGTACCTGAAGAGACAAGTCTTCTTTTAATCTTTCCTTATTTTCCAAACTGCAGTAACACCTTAAAATGGTATACTGCATCAGACCAGAATCTGGTGTGTGGTTTGTCATCAGGATGCCAAAAAGCATTACAGTCAGCCAAGATATTAACATGTTTTTGTCAATAAAATAAAGGTTTAAGTAAACACATCAGATATACTGTATACATATATATATACAGTCATGGAAAAAATTATTAGACCACCATTTTTTCTTCACTTTCTTGTTCATTTTAATACCTGGTACCACTAAACGTCATCATGTGACTAAAACAGACAGAAAAGAAAACACTGAATGCATAAAAGCAGTATTTTTGGCAGTACAACGCCATAGCTATTGATGTAAAAACTTAAGTGATTTAGGTTATAATCAAGAAAACCATGGAAAATGGTAAGATATCAGCTCTTAAATAAAACTCTTATGAGCAATCTTTGTGGTTATCTGTGGTTATCGTTATGTTTGTCCAAACAAATGTACCTTTAGTTGTACCAGGCATTAAAATGAAAGTGAAGAAACTGAAGAAAACAAGGGTGGTTAATAATTTTTTTCCATGACTGTATATATATATATATATATATATATATATATATATATATATATATATATATATATATATATATATATATATATATATATATATATATAATTTTTTTAAATCATCAAAGCGTTTACAGGTGTCAAAGAGTGATTTGCGCTTCCTACTTTCAAGCATAAATTGACAGTGAAAAATATTATTCCATTCTTAATAACAACCATCTCAGCTCAGTAGAGGAGAAAGCACCCTTTGAATTTGCAGTAAGCAGGAAGAGGTCAATAGTAAGCGATACTAAATCTAATAAGCTAACATTATATGATTGTGTTCTTCAAAGAAATGAAATGTACATCTTACATGCTTTGCCTCTTTTTTCTAATTTTACAGCGAGAGGTGTTTTCAGTCACCAGTTTTTGGTGACGTCTGGTTTTTGTGCATATCCCCAGTGTTTGAGACTGTATGTTTGAATATCTGATGAATTTGTTAAATCCATAGAATTTTTTTTTCAATCCAACATAACAAAAGGCATGTTCCACTATTCAAAACCTTGTCTATTCTGAAAATATTTATTGTCAAGACCTCTTTAACATGAGATATAATTTATCATATTGTGCTTCATAAAAACCTTGCCAATTCAGATATGTCTGATCTCCCTCAGAATAGCCTGAATTTGTGAGAATGGTTGTCCAGTAGCCAGTGGATCAGGTCTGTGATCAGTCCTTGTGAGAAGCACGTCCTTTTATGACTAATCTGAAATACATTTGATACCTTTATCAACCTTTATTAAAACCACTTATCTAAAGACATTAAATATTGTATTCCTTATTTGAATTGCTTGCATTTAGAATTATGAGATTGCACTGAAGTAGTTAAATTTTCTTTTTCCTTTTCTTTTTGTTTATTTTTTTCCTTTCTTTTTTTTTTTAGCTTCATTACTATCCCACTCTTTCTTGTCAGTCCTCCCTTACTCCAGTCTTGGTACAAGTAGTTAGGTGGGTGGTGCTAAAGTAATAGTCCTATCATCACCTTACTCCCACGGGTAAGCAGCAATTTCAGTTTCAACACTGATGCCTGAAGGAATGGCATTAGCAATGTTCTGCTGCTGAGTGCATCCCTGGAAGTGAGGCATTGACTTTAAACTGCCAGTTTTGGGTTGGTGCAGGATAAATTGAAGACATCATTCAAAATCTGATCATCCAAAGGAGCGCCAAAGAATGACCATATATGCTTACGAATTTATAAAGCTGCCATTCCATGAAGAAAGAATGGCAAGCTGGAAAAAAATGGAAGGATTGTTCTCTTAATAAAAGCAAAGAGAGTTATAATACATGTCACATTAATGGCTATTTTTGTCAATCAAATGGCATCACTGATCAAAGACATTGCCTTAATGATGACAGCTTCACGAGACAAAACCTATGAGACAGATATCGTTTGCTCATAGGTGGAATTTGTTGTTGCAAGGTTACTTAGTCATGATGTTACAGATGTGAGCAATGAAAGTGCACCTCCCAGGGATGGATGGCACCAAGGTGAACACACATTTTTTTCAATAAACAGTTTCTTTAGGTTTTGCTACTTTGACAGAAAGGACTTCCTCAGTTTGAACACATTATCATGTTTTGATAGTTTGACCACCAACCACTGAGGAGCCATGAAGAACTTAATCTGCTGCCAGGCTGCAAATACAGAGACAAAACACACACATAAACACTCAATCAAAAATAAATAAAACGTATAAAGGTTCATAATTCATTCATCGTGGGTATTTCTTTTGTTTATCGTCTTTATTCTTTTATTTTTTTGAAGAGGAGAAACAGCAGGTTTTTTTTAAATGCTGCAAAAACCACAGTGGTGGAGTTTACAGATCCATCTGAGATTATTCAAATCAATAATCAATTAACCTCTTGCACTCCACCCCCCCTTTTTTTTTTTTTTTTTTTTTTTTTTTTTTAGCAAAATGCTTAAAATTAAATACCAACAAAACATCAGCATCTATTGCACCCCCCTCTTCGCTTTTCTCATCAACACCACAAATACAGTTAGAAGGCATTTTACAGGACTGTACTCCTGTGTGTGTGTGTGTGTGTGTGTGTGTGTGTGTGCGTGCACACGTGTGTTTTCTTCTTTCACCTCCCCCTCCTTGTCTATCTCCTAAAGTGCTGACTGGAGTCATTCCCCACCTGCTGGCAGTCAGCCCAGAGGCTCATATACTGTCACTCTACACACATAAACAGCTATTGATCGGCTAGAAAACACCAAAAGCTTTCCATTATCTTGGCATTACTGTATTTCAAAATGCCAATGCATCGTGAACCTGTGGGACTTGAGGCTGAAGACTCATTTAATGTTACTGACTCGTAAAATGTTAAAATAGTTGCCTTCTGTAATGAATTGGATGTGTGTGTGCACAAAATGTGCACGTGTGTGTGCATGTGTGCGCATGTGTCTGTGTGGATTAAAGAGGCAGCAGATCCATAGGAAGTTCACACCCTGCAATTAGAGAGTCCATCAATGAAAGCAGGTTTTAATTTGAAAGCAGTTTAGAGACTTGTATGGTTTTGTTCAGGGGGTTGATAAATATCATTTTTCTGAAAGTATGTCTCTCTTTAGATGTATATTTTGAGCTGTGCAAAAAGCTGAATGTTTGTGGTGTTGCTGCATGACATGAAGTCATCCATTTGGATCTAAAGCTCTACATGTACATGGAGGAGGTACTTAACTGACTCTCACACTGACACTGAGAGCATAATTACAGGCTCTGTGAGATGAAGACACTTCATTTTTGTTGGTAAGATGTCATATTCATTACAACTAGTTTATTAATGAGATTCCTGAAACATATTCTAATGGAGCATATCAGAGGATGACAAAAAGGCATTCTTAAGGAGATAAGTCTTAAAACATATGGATTTTAATACTCCATATTCAGACCTATAACATCTTCCCATAGACAAACTCTTTTTGAAGGATTAAGGTTTGTTGATCTGGGTTTTTCTGGATTAGTCTTGATTTTCTTGTGAAGTCTTTATATATTTTTTATTTTTTATTTAATTTCTGCCTTATCTCCTGCTTTTTAGCTGGTTTGATTTACTTCCTGTTTCATTTTGAAAATGTAATTCCTTGTGTGTCCTTCACCTGTCCTAATGTGTATGTGTGGGTGTGTGTGGGTGTGTGTGGGTGTGTGTGTGAGTGTGTGTGTGTGTGTGTGTGTGTGGGTGTGTGTGTGTGTGTGTATAGCCGTGGTCTTGTCTCTCATTCTTTCCCTGCTAGTGTGTTGTCACTACGTTGCCTTGATTCTTTTCATGCTCCCCATGTTTTTCCCAGTGTTATCATTTTCCAGCCACCTCACCCAAGTAGTTTTAGAATACTTGTGTTTTTGGTTTTCCTGTCATGGTAGGACAACAAAGTCCTGAAAATGAGGAACTTTGTTTCTAACTCCTGCTTTCCAATCTCCTACATTTGGGTCTTTATCAAACCACACTTGACAACTCCAGGTCAAAAGAAGAAAGAGAAATCCTTCACATGCCCAAAAATAGTCTTGAATTAAATGTCTAATCAATTTCTTTTTAAAGCAGAATATAAAACTTTGGTTTGCATCAAAATATATTGATTTTAATTTCATTTGAAGGAATATTTGCTTACTTTGTGTGCTTTGTGCTTAGTTATGTGTTGTCAAGTTGCAGTGCTCAGACATTGCTTACATAAAGACAGCTATTTAGTCATTTTGGATTTTAAGATCAAGTCTGAAAAAAGTGAGTAAATTTGAATAAGAAAATGGAGCATTTGATTTATAAAATAAACATCAAAATGTACATCTCTACTTGTCAGAAAGTAAATGTTTTGTAAACAAATTTACTCAAAATCAGGTCTCGTACCTTAAAGTTAACAAAAATCACAAACATAATGTGTGCTCAAATGTCTGCAGTTTATACAGCGTTTTACTTAAAGCAGCAGAAAGACTAAATTAAGCAGCATATTGTGTTCTAGATATCAAAATACAGACATATGTTCATTTACATGTGGTATGCATGTGACATCTGTGCATTTCTGCCTTTACCAATTTGTGTTTCTGCCACCTAGCATTGGTCTGTTGTTTTGTTTGACAGGTTGGTCAGTCCCCAAGGACTTCATCCTCCCCTCCTGGTGACATCAAATAATGGGAACAAAAGGAGACATAGTCCACCCCCACTGTCTCCTTTGTATCACACTCACACACCTCAAGGACAATTAAAACCTTCACTGTGAAGACAGTCACTGTATATGTGCATTTAGCTGTCATTTTTCGAACATGTAAGTTTTAATATTGAAGAGAACATGTGTACTACTTTGTGGCCACAAAAACGAGCAGCTTAATGCAGCCTGTCAAATTACAAATTTGCTGACAACATTGAGTGGAAATATACTCTTGCACACGTTGGCTTCCACAGCTAATCAGGATTATATTCAGATGCCATTGGCAAATCTCCTGAATGCACTAAAGGTCACTATCTGTAGGGGCTGGGGATCTTTATCAGTGAGTTTGTTGTCCTGAATGCCGAAGAGAAAATTTCCTGCCAATGTAACACACACAAGGTGGGAGGGTGAGGTAACTGATTGACTTGCATGGCTGTGCCCTTAGCTTTATTGTCAAACAATAGATGATGAAGATGTAATGTCAGAATGTGTCATCAACTGCAAATGAGACATAGATTGCAACATTAAGTAGATGCTTTAATCACTGTGGTGTTTGTGTTGTCACTGGTAAAAATTTGCAATTACCAGATTAGTGGTTTTTAAAATAAGGGCTTTAAGTAGTGAGATCTGACCTTTTGCAAATTGGAAGTCCCTTTAGCTCAATAGTCAGCTGTCAGTCTGTGTGTGTGTGTGCTTGTCTGCATGTGTTCATGTGTGCAGGCATATATGTGGGTAATAATCTTTAAGCAGCTTCAGTGGACCTCAAAGAGGGCTAATTGGTAGGGTGGTTACACAAAGGACTATGTCTCTTAGATAAAGCTAGCATGTGGTCTGGAACAAACAAAAATGACTTACAAAAACAGCTGTTATCATGAAGATGTAATTTATACAATGTGATATGAAGCTATGCAGTTTAAGTATGAAATTAGACTTTGAATTAAAATACTCCAATAGGACCCTATTAACTTGCTGGTTGGAGACTGTTGCATTGCCTGACTGTGTTGTGCTGCCTTATCAGTTTTAGATGAGGCTGCATTATTTATGGCGATAAAGAGACTATGGCCCTCAACATTGTTCTGTGGGGGACCTGCAGTGGGGTGGTGCATGAGTGCCTGGTTACTGAAGCAGAACTGCGTGGGAGGGAACAGAGAAAAACAGTGAGTGGAGAGAAAGAGGAGTAGCTGTGGGGAAAATAAAAAACACTTCTTAATAAAAAACAGTTTTAGAATACATTTACTGAGATCGTGTAAACCCCTCCACACACGAGAGGGGACAGAGCTAGTCAGTTCTTTCAAGAAACTGAGGCAATGTGACAAACATGTGTACATCCACCAAGTCCTGTATTATGTTTAATATCTACTTAACAGTTTATCACACAAACTCCAGGGGTTACACATAAATGCACACATAGTTGTGTAATAGCATACTATTCAGAAAACATGCATGCATATTAGAGATTGTGAGTGTTTCCTGTACATTCTACAGCAGAACATATATCTAGCACAAGAGGACCAATGGCACATACCGTTCTGTGGCTTTAAAAAAAAAAATAACAGAAGTGCTGTATTTTCTGTCTCTTTTGTCTCTGTGTGGCCCTGTGATGGACTGGCAACCTGTCCATGGTGCATGAGTAACAGTCATTAACTGTATAAAAGATATGAAAGTAGATATGTAGCTTTAGGGACACAATCCATTGGTTTGTGAATGGCTATTTAGGAGACTGAAGTTTAGCTTTTGTTCTTTGCCGTCTTGGCCTTTAAGAAAATGGCCAGTTATAACCACATGTCCTCAATTTTAGCATCTCTTCACTGGCTACCAGGATGCTTTAGAACTGAGTTTAAGATTTTAGTATTTGTTTTTAAATCCTTGAACGGTCTGGTGCCACCATACATCTCTGATGTCCTCATGTTTCTTCTCAATCTCTCAGGTCTTCTGACCAGCTTCTTCTAGTCGTCCTTACATTGTGGCGTCTTAAATTGTGGAACACTCTTTCACTGCATGTCCATCTAGCCCCCACACTGGCTGCTTTTAGACTGTTTTTAGCCAGACTAAAAACATACTTTTTAGTCTGGCTTTTAACACTAGTTGAGAGATCTGCTTTTATATTTTATATTTATGTCTTTCTTAAATTATATGTCTTTGCTATTTGAGATCACTGTTTCTATGTATGTCACACATACACCATTTTTGTCAACATTTGCTGTTTTTAAATGTGCTTTATAAATCAATTTGATTTCATATTTGGTAAGGAGTGTGGCTCTTAAATGCAGCTGGGAAAAAAATACCTCTTTTATCCTGCTTCAAAGATAGTCAAAATGCCAAAATTAGCATGTAATCTTTGTGTGTATGTGTATGCATGTGCATGTGCATGTGCCTGCGTGCGTGCATGTGTGTGTGTAAACCCACTAAAAGTGATTTAAATCAAATCAAATCAAACTTTATTTATAGAGCGCTTTTCATGCCCTCAGGCAACACAAAGGGCTTTACATAATAATAAAAAAAATGTGCATTAAAATAAATTAAAAGCCATCACATACCCCAATATGCTATATAACATTTAAAAACACACACATGCAAACAAAGCAGTCCTCCAAAGGAAACCCCCACCCCCCTCCCATGCCATGCACCACAAACATAACACTAAATATCTGGTTTGGGATAATAAATCCAGGAACCAGCCCCCTCATGCCCACAGAGGTCATCACCGCAGCAACCACCCAGAGCGGGACAGGCCAGGGTCCACATCATAGTCACTGGACTGCAGTGGAGGACCCCTACCCACCCAGAGAAGGGTGATCACCATAGCAACAGCCCCTCAGACAGAGCAGGCAGCGCCCCCAGCGTGAAAGATCCCCATTGACGTAAACACTGGAGTACATATGAAATTAAAGTAAAATGACAATAACTAAATAGAATAAAATAAAAATTCAGAACACATATTTAAAAAAAAACCAAGACAAAAAGCAATAATAGAAATACACATAAAGGACTTCATAGAATAAACTGAATATAATAAATGAACTGATCAATCAATAGATAAAATAGATAAATAAATAATGATTTTTAAAAAATTTAATAAATGAATTATTGTTATTTTAATTAAGATGAAATAAAATTCAGTTAAAAGCTAAACTAAAAAGGAAGGTCTTGAGCCTCTTTTTAAAATCATCAACAGTCTCTGCAGCCCTGAGGTTCTCTGGTAGGCTGTTCACAGACGAGGCCCATAGTAATGGAAAGAAGCCTCGCCGTAGGTTTTAGTTGGGCCGGTACCAGAGGACCTCAGGGTCCGCAGGGGTTTGTAATTATAAAAGAAGGTCAGATAAATCACAGGGCCCAAGAGCATTGAGACATTTATAAACAACTAAAAGAACCTTAAATTCAATCCTTAACCTTTGTGTCGTGTTCGTTTCTCCCCCCTTACTTTAGTGCTCCCGGTCAAATTTGACCGGCCTGTTTTAACTGCTCCTACATTAACAGAAAGACCACTGATTAACACCAAATTTTATTTAACTCCTTTTTAAGCTGTAAACAATGTCTCAGACCACTGGTTTATATGAATAACTGCAGTGAATATACATAAAATAGACACAGAAATAGTAAACTGTATTCCAAAATTATCATTTATTGTAAAAAGAAAGTAACAAAAATCAAAACAGTGACCAAATTCACACATCAACATGAGCCTATCATTTGTATGTGTGGGTGTGTATGTGTGTGTGTGTGTGTGGGTGTGTATGGGGGGGCTGTGTCTTCACATGTGTCTTCACACACAGGAGTGGCATCCTAACAATATTTTCTATTCTTGCTCTTCCTCCTCTTTCCTGGGTGGATGAATACCAGAGCAAATTGCCATCCTTGGACTGGAATATCACGGGACAGCTCCCACCGCTACACCGGGCTGTGGCCTTGAACGTGAATGTTCAGCACCGAACAGCTCCCACCACTACTACTACTGAACATTCACGTTCACCACCGGACATCTCCCAAAGCCAGGAGAAGTGGTGGGAGCTGTCCAAATGTTCAGCACCTGACAGCTCCCACCACTTCTCTGGGCTGTGGGAGCTGTCCAGTGCTGAATGTGAATGTTCAGTACCGGACAGCTCCCACCAATACTTCAGGCTTTGGGAGCTGTCCGGTGCTGAACATTCACATTCAGCACAGAACAGCTCCCACCACTTCTCCGGGCTGTGGGAGCTGTCCAGTGCTGAATGTAAACATTCAGCACCGGACAGCTCCCACCATTACTCCGGACTTGGTGGGAGCTGTCCGGTGCTGAACATTCACATTCAGCACTGGACAGCTCCCACAGCCCGGTGTGTAGTGGTGGGAGCTGTCCGTTGCTGAACATTCACGTTCGAGCCCCACAGCCCGGTGTAGCGTTGGGAGCTGTCTCGTGATTTCCAGTCCAAGGATGGCAATTTGCTCTGGTATTCATCCACCCAGGAGCCTATCATTTGCATGTGTGTGTGTGTGTGGGTGGGGATGGGGGGTGGGGGCATGTGTCTTCACACACAGGAGCGGCATCCTAACAATATTTTCTATTCTTGCTCTGCCTCCTCTTTCCTGGGTGGATGAATACCAAGAGCAAATTGCCATCCTTTGACTGGAATATCACAGGTGCCTCTTCCTCATGTGTGTCTTCCTCTGGAGCCTCTTCCTCGCCATCTGTTGACTGGTCGGTCTCACAATGGTCGGGATCAAAATCAGGATCAATGTTGTCTTCTATTTCTGAGACATCCTCCTCTATTTCTGGTTGAACTTCAATCCCCTGTTCATCAGGTTGAAATAAAAGGTCCAGAGCTTCTCTGACAAGAAATCATCTGATCGGGCGCCTAGTCAATGTGTTCATAGTAAAATGAGGGCAATGCTCACAAAAAAACTATATATAAGGGGTCTCTGACAAGATACGATACATTTTGTATCAGAAAGTGCGGTTCACGTGGGGGGATGGGCACATAAGCCTGGGAAAGAGACGGTTCTCATAATAAACACCTAATTGTTGACTTTGAAATGTGGAACAAGTGTTAGTGTTATACATTTAGTTTGGAAAGTGTGGTTCATGTGGGGGGATGGGCACATAAGCACAGGAATGAGGTGGGAAGAGGAGACACCTATTTGTTCAGTCTGAAAGGGGTTCACGTGGGGTGGGGTGGTGTGTGTGGTGTGTGTGTGTGTGTGTATGGTGGTGTATTTGTGGTTGTGTACAATCTGATGGATGAACACAATCTAGGGTCACCCATTAATTTCCTATGGTGGTCATTTTTGACCGAGAACACCACAGGTGTTACAAAGTTAAATAAACTACTCAAAATTCAGCTTCAGAAAATGGTGATCAGCAATTATATATGTTCAAATGGCTAGTGTGGAGGATAACATGAGGCCCTGAGACAATCAAATGTAAAACACAATATTTATGATTGATGGAAGTAGGAAATCGGTCAGATTTGACCCGAACACGACAGAAAGGTTAAACGCACGGGAACACCAATTTTAAAACTGGTGTGATGTGTTCCCGCCCCCTGGTCCTCGTCAGAACACGTGCTGCTGAGTTCTGGAGTAAGTAGAAGTAAGTTTGAAATGTATTTTTTAGGAAGACCAGAGAGCAGAGTCATATGAGAGTCAGCCTAAAGCTCAGAGCTTTAAAGGAGGACAACTGTGGTCACTGATGTAACAGCTGACAATAGAAATACTGAATTACACAGGAACAAATACAGAATAAATCAGGGACTAATAGCTAATTGATAATTACCCAATGATAAACATTTGATATGATTTTATAAATTAATACATGATTAGTTAATTGTTATTTAATTAAACATTTATATATGAAATGAGTGAGGAACATTTTAGAGGTGACTTAAAAATGAACGATTGAGAAATAAATGATCTAATAATCTAAACTTTTGGACACAACAAGTATTCACTTCCTTGCACAGAGTCAGATGTACAGATCAGTACCAATCTTATACCAGTGTATTAATACCCATTGATAAATTGTCTTAGCACAAATACCAGAAACAAACACTAACAAAAATACAGCTATGCTGAACACGACGGTCTGGTGCAGCCACCACCGCCCCTCTATAAAACCAGCTGAGCTGAAAACTGCGTGACAGATACAGCTTTCCACTTAGGTCAGTACTGAATTATGCAGCTCCCCACGTTTCATTGCACGAAAGTGGAAATCCCTTGTGTCATTTCTTTGCCTTCAAATCCATTATTCCACTTCGATAGGCAAAAGGCTCTTAAATGCATTCCTGCACAGTCACACCAACTCATGGTCAAAGAAAAGAGCAGCTTTTGCAAGACAAGGGATAAATAGACTAAACAGCACACAGAGATTTTAGTCTAAGGATGTTTTTCTATGGAAACTGAAGGTCAATTTAAATATAGCATATAATATAAGTATTTACAGCTCAAAGTTTTGTGATACACCTTAAATAAAGGTGTGTTGGTGGTGGTGGTGGTGGTGGTGGTGGTGGTGGTGGTAAATTGGATTGGGGGAGGATGAGGGGGTGGAGAACCTCATACTCAACTGATGACTAAAAATTAAAAGTGGTTTTTTTTTCCGTTTTACACACCCTTCCTTCCACCTGCCTCTCACTCCTATATGTCACCTCCCACAGTCCTCCCTTTTCAACCATATATCCTATGACTTTGTATTATCACCCTTTCTGTGTTGGCATGGTTCCCAATGTCCTGGCCCACCCCCCCTGTTCCCCAACCCCCTCCCCCTCGACCTCACCACGCTGACATCCACCGCCCCCTTACCTCTTTTCTCTCTTTTTTTTATCCTTTCCTCACTCTCTCGGTTCCTTTCCATTCCTCTCAGGGTGTTTTCTACCTCTTCTGGGAGTCACACCTTATGAATTATTTACTTGTGCATCTTAGTGGGGTGCTTTGCTGTGCTGCTTGACCATTTCAGTCGACAGGCAGACAGCATTTTCCCACATGCAAACTCTGCTGTTTCCTTTAAATGTGTGGGTAATCACAGATTATTTCATTTCATAAATTGCTTGCTTGTTGTTGAGCTTTCTGAGTGTTGCTATTAAATGACAGCATAGTCGTAACATACCAGAGAAGGATTTACAGGCAGGGAGGCACTGAGTTTTAAGGGTATTCAAGGGTGAGTTCAAAGGCAGAAGGGCACCTTCAAATAATTTCTTACATAAATTGTAGATTAATTTCAGAAGATACAGATCCATGGTATCTTTTCTTGCCACTGAGAAAAAGCTGCCTTTTACTTTCACTGAATTGAAACAAAAACTACACAAAGCGATGAGAAATCTGCCACGCCCCACCCTGCACTCCCAGCACTCCATCACGTGGACAGATGCATGCAGGCTTCCCAGCGGGGTCTTTTTTTTTTTTTTGATAATTACTGGTGCGTGAAAAAACCCACAAGCCAATCTAGTTTAAATCTTAATCAAAATGAATGCTTTATAGAATATGATCGTGGTTGGTGGCGATACCACCAGTTCTAATTAGCACGTCAAATCTCCCTTCCAGTTTTTACTGCAAGTGTAGCTTCAGGGGACACACCAGCTCAGCTTTGTATGGCGTGGTTTCAACCATGTAAACGTTCTCCTATAGCCTCTTAATTCAAGATACTGAAGCATGTCACTGGTGTCAGCACTCTGCAGAGTAGTGCCAGTCAAATGTAACCTTTTATAATGTGAAGTATGAACAGGACTGAGCAATTCCCTGCCCGGCCCTGCTCTCTTGCAAAACTCTTTAAAATTTCAGATCAATCTATACTGTGAAGATCGCTGAATGCTAAAAAATCATTTCAACAGACGTATACATAGCCAAATAATAGATAGATATAGACATAGATATAGTTTATCCCCCAAACTGCATTTCATGGCTTTACACCAATGAGAATTTTAGGAATAGAGTACGTGAAAGTATTTATTTTTTTTCTCTCTTCTTCTGTGTTCCAACAAACCTGTCTCTGTGGGGAAACCACACCCTGCTGCCTTCTGACAACAGAACAGGGGATGGTGTAAGAGTGCACTAGCTTCCACCACGCACACTCACGCGCGCACACACACACACACACTCGCCAGACAGCTGAGCCAACCAGCACTGAGGTGTGAGGGAAGGATGAGACTGAACATCCTTCTCTCTCCTCATCACTTACCCATTTCATCATCACTGTGAAGAGCATTGGAGCAGCTTCACATGCACTGAACGTAGGACTTGATCAGTATGGAGGAACTGGAAGACAAAATATTGGATAAGTGGGGCTATGACTTGCACACAGTTGATTTATTTAAATCGAGCAAATGGGAAAAGTAGAAACGAGAGATACATACCTTCTTATCCCCATTTATTTTTCCTGCGCTGCCATTTTGGCAACACTGGGGGTCCTCTTCTGCACATCTGTGAGAGTCTGGGTGTGGTTTGAGGGGGACCAGTGGGGTGATGGGAATAATAGAAGGCTGGGGATTGTCTTTTTTTTTTCGAGTTGATGAATATAAAAAAAGTTTGACATAGAAAGTGACAAAATGGCACGTATGGTAAAATGCAATTATTATATATTCTGTTCAAAGCGAAAATCAGTTGAAATTGTTCTTTCCATATTGTAAAAAAAAAATGAATAGATAAAATAAAGCTTCATTGTGTAAGAAGAACTTTAATGTTACTTGATCCTTGTGGCACTCAACGCAATATATTTTCTGACCTTCCAAGTGCATTCATTAGGCTCCAACTTTCAAACAAATGTAATCTGAGTACAAGTGTCATATAAAGTGCCATTTTCTCACGGTGTAACTAGTTTGCACAACCTGGTGAAGTTCTTCAGTTTATTTCTACATAAACTGGCTCACCAGAGAGCTCTCCGATCTGATCTATATCAATACTGATGTGAAACTAACTGGAGAGGACTGTTTTCTCTGATTTCATTGAACTCCATGATTGTAATATTGTTACAATGAAAACATACAAAACCATGTCACTGTTCCCTTTATGGGGATGCAGGAAATCCAATGTAACACAGCAGACTCTCAAACAAACTGTACATTTACGGTTAATATGTCAACCTCCCACCTATGATATGTGTTGCACACCTGATTAGGTGTATTGTAATATTTGTTTATGCATTGCAGAGTAATAATCTTGATATATACAGTAACCCCTGCCCATTCGCAGTTCACCATTCACGGTCCCGGATACTCACGGAGTTTGCTCTCAGTGGTTTTTTTTTTCATAATATATTTGAATTTGTGGCAGCCCCGGCAATTTCGTGAATTTCTTAGCCATTTTTTTTTTTCCGCAGAAAAACACTCACATTCACCCTAACCGGTAAATAATTTTAAAATAACAATGTCAAGTTAATATATAATAAAGAATTAGAAAAGGGAGAGATGAAACAGTACGTAATTTCTTTAATTACCTTGGGAGGGCCCGACTAAACCTAAACAAGTGCTATTATTATCATTAACTATTATTATTAGGTAAGTAATGAATTCTGTACTGTGCTGTACAGTACAAAATTTATATTTTAGCATATTTTATCATATTTGATATCATACATAGGCTTTTAAAACTGCATCAATTCAATAATTCATAGATTGTTGGGATTCGCGGGGGGAGGAACCCTAACCCCCGCAAATAATAAGGGTATTGTCTCTCTCTCTCTCTCTCTCTCTCTCTCTCTCTCTCTCTATATATATATATATATATATATATATATATATATATATATATATATATATATATATATATATATATATATATATATATATATATATAGACATATAAGGGAATGCTCTGTTTTGTAGTTTTTTACAAATTACGTTCATACCTAACCAGCTGGGAGCCTGAAGTGTTGACCACGCCCTGAGCCGCTGGTGTTAACATGCGTGTCTCTGACACCCACCAACGAACCCTACCCCCACCTCTCCTTCACATGTGGCAGTAGCTGCAGTGTTATACAACGCCCTGCTGCTTCTGTGGCCTCTGCCCCACCCACCCCTTTGCACAGAGCTGCAGAGTTATCATTGCCATGATGCTCAAAGCACATAAACCAGACATAGGACATCTGCTGCATGTCTTGTCTTTGTCTTACTCCACATTCCTCTTTAGCTAATAGTGATTTAAAATTACCCTTTATATATTTTGCATAAACTTTCACTATTTGTATATATTTAGAGTTTCACTAATAATGAATTAACTGATCAACACAGGGATGTTGAGTCTTTTTGTGCAGTATTATTGCGGATATGTGACTGTGTCATGAGAATTTCTTACAACTTTTCTTACACTGAAAATAAAAGTTTTGGGTTTTTTTTTTTTTCCAATTAATATTTGGACTAAACAAACCCAAGGAAAGCATAATGATTTCTTCTGGAAACCTCCCTATGATGTAAGAATGTGAACAGAAATTTTAAAAATTTTGGAGTGAAAAAAAGTAATCTTTCTTGCAGGATTACAGGATATTGCTTAACGTTTATGTTGGAGAGCATCAACTTGGGAACTTGCTACCATTTTAAACATGCCCATTTGTGTTAAACCAGGGATTTCCATCAGTTCAGCAGCCCACTGCAGTCAACTCAGTGCGGTTGCATGACTGGGGCTGCTTGATAAGTAATACTGTTTTAAGATGATAAATTATACATATTTACCATTATAGCTTAACATAACACGTTTGCATGTTCATTAACATTCAAATTCTAACTGTAATTTATGATCACTATGAAACACAGTGAGATACAGTTATAAAATCTACCAGCTTTATTTTTGACTTAGCTCATATAGATAAATTTAAATCTTAGCTTTATGGATACATTATAGATTAGAAAAATTATAGATTTATAGAGAAATATATATAGTATTGGACAAATGGGTTGCTGTGACACTGGGGATTGGGTAGGTGGTGATGTGTGGGAGCAAAGTGCCACCATCTGGTACAAAAAGGAACAGATCTAAATATAAATTAAAGTATGCAAATGACAAAAATGGCTGTTTGGCTCATGTGTCTCAGATTGATTCTGTGATGGACACCTCCTGTTGCCCATGGACAGCTGGGGTAGACTCCCAGACTGATTACTATCAAAACAGGGATGGAAAATTAATGACTGAATGAGTGAGACATGTATTCTACATACATGATAAGAAACATACCATTAGAATTCATCCATCCATCCATCTATTTTCTTGACCCAATTTTTCTTTTTCACAGTTGTGGAGCTCTTAGAATCTAACTAATAAAATATGTTTGGGAGTCTAGAATGAGCTAAATTCAAGCTTAATCAGTTTCATCTCACTTACAAAAAAGTGGATTCATATCAAGATATTATTAGGTAAGAGCCGTAATTATATTTACAAAATGTATTAAGATGTTTCCCTTTGGATGTGGACATTTGGATTAAGACTGGTTGGATGTGGCTCAAGAGGCAGAGCAGTTGTCTGCCATCCTGAAAGTCCATGGTCTCATTGTCCGTATGTTGAAGTGACCTTGGACAAGAACATCCAACTCCACATTCGTTTCCAATTCATTCACCGATGATAGAGAAGTACTGTCTAGACTAAGTAGATTCTGTACCCTGAGTGCTGTGTGAATGTGGCTTGTAGTGTAATGTGCTTTGAGTAAGCAACAGGATTAGAAAGGTGCGATATAAATACAGTTGTGGTCAGCCATGGCAGCCCCGTGTGTGTATGTCTGTGTCAAGTTGGCGTCTCTCCCTGTCTTTAGTGGTTCCTGTTTTACTTTGGAAGGTCTGTCGTGTCTTCTTTGTGTTCTGCTTTGCTTCCTCCTGCTTGTTACCTTGATTCCCTGCACCTGCCTCTCTTTTGTTCCTCTGTGTATATAAGTCTTGTCATTTCCCCCTCTCTGCATGGGTCCATTAGTCTTTGTGGAATGCTACATGTTTTGCTGTTCTGCCTGTTCCCCTCTTGTCGTCTCCCAGGGCTCTCAGTTAAGTTTGCATTTTTGTTGCGTCTTTGGATTACTGGATTTATGGATTTTTGGATTTTTGTGTTCTTTTTGGAATAAACCCCCTTGTTTTTTGAACTCCTGCTATTGGGTCCTTCCTCCAACGCAGCAAAACATAACAGTCTGTTTACCATTTGCTCACTGAAATCTACCACTGAGATACTTTTAAATGTCCCCAAGGTGCGCCATAACTGAAAGCAAAAATGTTCAGGGGCCACAGTTGGTTCAGATGCCAAATGGGGAAAAAATAAATGGAAATAAAGAGAAGTGTTGACAGACTTCCTTCAAATGTCCCTCTTTAACTGTGAGAGGAAGTAATATTTAAATGATTCTGATATTCACAGAATATTCACAATTGAAATGCATTTCCTATTCATAACAAATTAAAAAAAAACATTTTTTTCTTAATGGAAATTTGAACAATCATTTATACATACATGAAGGGCACCTGTTATGAACAAATATCAATTTTGAGATGAACAGTACTATTGGATATAAACTGAGCACATAGGTAAAACAATTTGTGTTTGGTAGGTGATTTATTTGTAACAATACTTCTTGGCAATAAATCTTAGACCATTGGAAAGCCTGAATATTTTTCTTTTGAATGGTGCCACATTTATAAGGAACATGTACTTGTGCGATGAACAGCAGTTTGTGGGTGGCACCATGAAAGATTTTTCAAACTTCTCTGCCAAAGTCAAACAGCTTTATTTTTAATGAAGTCTAAAGAAACAAGACATATTGACAAGTTAACAATTTGAATTTATTCATTTAACAAACAGGAGTTGTAGTAGTGTGTGAAAGACCCAAACACAGCCACAACCTTAATTCAGGTTTTTAGATTAAAAGTGACTTTGCTCTCTTATGTATTCATTTTTACATATAATAGGCTTGTGTGGGGAAATGATGCGAAAGCCCGTCTTCAAAGCCAATCGAGTTTGTTGAAAAGAAAAAAAGAGTTGTAAAGACAACTTTGTAATGTTGTATGTACATGGGAATAAAAACTGAAGACCTCATACAAATGTGAAAATATTGTGTGGAATTAGAGTTAATCTGGTGGTGATAAACCTTCTTTTAATAATTTCAATTTAAATGTGTAATGTAAGTCTCTTGTCTCTAAAGTCAGCTCAATGCTGCCCTCATTCTTTGAACCACAGAGCACATTTTTCTTTAGATGGTGAAACTTTTTTTCTTCTATACATCCATCCATCCATGATCCATACCCACTTAGTGCTAGGCAGGGTCACGGGGATCTACTGGAGCCTATCTCAGCTCTCTTTGGATGAAAGGCAGGGGTTCTTTTATACATTTTGTGAAAACAATATGTATGTATTGTTAAATCATGAACATTGAGGGAAGGGACAGAGAACATAAATACTGAAGCTCCTTTTACTTTGGTCAGAAGAATCCACCCAGACTGGAATGTCATGTTGAAGTCATGTATCAGTATCATTTAACTGCTCGAGTAAGAGAGAAATTAAGTTGTTGATTTTTCATGAGATTCCTGCAGATGTGGGTACCTATATATTATACAGTTTTTGACAGATATATTAAGCAGTTTTAATATAATTTTTCAAAAGGCCAGAGACAATTACATTTAGATTTGTTAAGTTTGAAATCTGAAGCAGCAGAAAAATGGTCAGTTAGAAATAAAGCACATTCAATCTCGTGTTTGTCCCTAAGGAATAGAGCTTGAACAGCAGCTAAGTCTGATTTCCTTACTAAATATAGAAATCCCTCAATAACAAAGATGTACAAAACAAACTGTGGGAGTAATTCAGCCACAAGCAAAAACTAAAAAGGTGATAGCCCTGTTGAGCGAATCTCTTTCTAGTAAACAATTTCATAGTATTTGGATAGATTATAACACAATTGTCCATATTCTCCATTTCACAATTGTCCATATTAAAACATTTCAACTGTGTGCATATTTGTCCAAAACCAAAGATTTGAAGTGCTTTGAGTAGTAAATAATGTCCCAAGGTACCAAGTGCTTTGGAGAAACAAAAAAATACTATTAGCGCCACAGAACCAATGTTATCAGAATAGTCCATCAAAGCAAATTTAAATCTTATACTGGAGGTTGTGTGACAGTTGGTCATGAAACCTGTTTTGGTTTCATTTATGATCTCAAATTAAGCCTTTCTTATTACTTGTGGTTTATCTTTTTTGGGAATACATCATTGGTAAAATGTAGATACAGGACTTTAAATTAAAAAAATGTTGGCAAGTGGCAGGTAATCAGAATGGCACACGACTGGGGAAAGATCCGATCTAAAAACGTCAAGAGGCGATAAAATGTTACGTGTAAAAAAAATGGCCGTGTAACCACACGCAATTTGTTGGCATGTACAGTCCAATGGGATCGTTTTTTCTGAGATTTATTTTTTTAATTGAAAAGGTGGGACTTCTACATTTAAGATTATGCTCGCCAGTAATAACCAATCAGGTGACGCGATCCTGTGCAGTTGGTGCGTTCCGGGTTTTAATCTCGCACATGCGCATTTCATTTTGAAAATGGCGGCCGTGCAAGGCGGTATGGTCGACGAGAAAGACGAAATTGACATTAAAACTGAACCGCAGAGCGACGGTTTTGGAGTTATTAATACAAATGACGCCAAACCGCTTTCTACGCCACCTGGCTCTAGTAGTACGGCTGTAAGTAATAAACCTGCGGCGGGAGCCCCGGAAGACCAACAGACGCTGCTCGCGGTTCTGCAATTCCTTAGAAAGAACAATCTAGCAGAGTCCGTGGAAATATTGCGCCGTGAGGCGGGATTGCCGGAGGATGCACTGGATCCGAAGGGAACCGACTCCACGGGGTCGGGAGGTGCTGCGGGCGGTGTGGACATAGATGGCGGGGATGCGAGCTCTCTGCTCAGCCGGGTGACTGTTTCATCCTCCGCTGGATCTCAGGCACCAGTCAAAGGTACACTGTAATCAAGCCGCCTTGTTTTTATGTAATGATCAATCAAACTTTATTTGTATAGCACTTTTAATACAACTTGTGAAACAAAGTGTTTTACAGATAAAGAAACAAAACAAAACAAAAAACTTCAAGCACTAAAACACATTGAAATAGACTCAATCACTCAACTAGATACACGGGTTATGTGTCTCCAGGGCACCAACATACACCTAGACCCCTAACACTGATTTCAATAGGAGAGCAGGAGTGGAGGAAACACTGAAGAATGACCATTAGAATATATAAAACTCATACATTTAAAAATCGTCAATTCTCATTTAAAGGCTAAGTTAAAAAGATTAGTCTTGAGTTGCCTTAAACCTCCACACTTTCAGGCGCTCTCAGGTCTTCTGGTAGCTTATTCCACCAACACTCTATTACAGTAATGAAGCAAAAGTCTTGTGCTTATGTTGTATTTAATTTATGCTGTGTTTAATTTATTGAAAACTAATAGTAAGACCCTTTTATTGTTGTACAAGTACTATAAGTAGATAATTACAGCATAAATTACTGGCATTACCATGATAAAAGTTCATCCGCCAGCCTCTCTTGGGTGGGTGTAATGCCATTTAAGGTAGAACATGATTTATTTTTATGGTTCCACTGACAGAGTAGTAGACTAATTATAAATTGTGTAGAGAAGTATTCATTTTTAGATGTGTAAATTGTGCAAATGTCATATCTTCAAAGTTACTGTATTTAAAAAATGTATGGCTCAAGTTCTATGCTGACAGAAGGACACGTCTCATTTCAGCATCAGCTGGGGAGGATCAACCAGATGTCAGCGTAGTTCTGTCTGCCTACAGCCAGCAGGGAGATCCAGCTCTGTATCAGGTTTACTACAGAGATCTGAAGAAGTTCATAGAATCAGTTTTGGACTGCCACAGAGCAGAGCTGTCTCAGGTATTCTACCCACTGTTTGTCCACATGTACCTGGAACTCGTGTACAACAATAATGAGAATGAGGCCAAAGCCTTTTTTGAAAAGTAAGTCCCTTTAATGTGTTATTTTTCCAAATATACAACAGAGTCTCCATTCTGCATACCTTTATATACTCATCTCATCCATTTATCTTCGTTGTAGGTTCAGTGGAGATCAAGAGTGCTACTATGAGGACGATTTACGTGTTTTATCTGGCCTGACAAAGAAGGAGCACATGAGGGGTAACGAGACCTTACTGGACTTCCGGACCAGCAAGTTTGTGTTGCGTATCTCCCGTGACTCCTACCAGCTTCTGAAGAGACACCTGCAGGAGCGTCAGAACAACCAGATTTGGAACATTATACAAGAGCATCTCTACATTGACATCTTTGATGGCATGCCACGTAGCAAGAGCCAAATAGATGCTATGTCGGGCAGCTTGGCGGGAGAGGCAAAACGAGAGGCCAATAAGGCTAAGGTTAGATGAATACACAACAGTTACGATCGTATATTTGTTTTCTGAATTTCACTACAATCATATGACACCTGCACCGAAACAATAACATGCTCTAATTTCATGTTTGTTAAACCTATGGTAGGTTTACTATGGGCTGCTGAAGGAGCCAGAAATCGAGTTGCCTCTTGATGATGAGGATGAGGAGGCGGAGAATGAGGAGGGTAAGCCAAAGAAGAAAAAGCCCAAAAAGGACAGCATTGGCTCCAAAAGCAAGAAACAGGATCCAAATGCTCCCTCACAGACGAGGTTGGGATTCTTCACAATATGCTGTATACTATATACTTCTAGTATGCTGTCAATTATGGATCATGATCTCATCATATATTATATACCAAATGTTTTGATATGTTTTTTGTTGTTGTTGTTGTTGTATGTCAGATTGTGTGAAACCAGAATTGTACAAAGTACCTTGTGCATTTTGCTGCATTTCTGCTGACAACCTACATTTTGATCAAGGCAGTTTGTGCCAATTAGAGTTCTACTCAGTAATGCTCCTTGTTGCAATACCCCCCACCCCCACCCTTGGAGTTTGATTGTCAGTTAATTTGGATGAAATGTTTTATTTATTGTGTAGGATACCTCTGCCAGAACTAAAGGACTCAGACAAGCTGGACAAGATCATGTACATGAAGGAAGCTACCAAGAGAATCCGTCTGGGATCAGATAATCTCCCTTCCATCTGCTTCTACTCTTTTCTTAATGCATACCAGGTAAATTACCACAGTAACTTGCTTGTGTTTGGTCTTCATAGTTGTAGATAAATATTTGACAGTTCTTAGCAATGTAAAGTATAATGGGCATATATATCACTTGTGCAGGGTCTGACTGCAGTGGACTTCACTGATGACTCCAGCCTAATTGCAGGAGGCTTTGCTGACTCCACAGTACGGGTGTGGACTGTCACACCAAAAAAGCTCAGAAAGATCAAGTCTGCTGCAGGTATACCATATGACAAAAGTCATAATATCTTCAGTCATTGACAGGAAAATAGGCCATCAAAATGATTAATTGTTTTGCTTGTATATTTCCTCTTTGTCCTTTTTTTCTGTAAAGACTTGAATCTGATTGACAAAGAGTCAGATGATGTGCTAGAGAGGATTATGGATGAGAAGACAGCAAGTGAATCCAAGATACTTTATGGACACAGTGGCCCGGTGTATGGTATCAGCTTCAGCCCAGACAGGTAGAATCGAACTTGATCTCTTAAACCAATAATGTTTTTAACGCTATGGCCCACAATAATGAGAGGCAAGTGAAGAGATGAATTTGTTCTGCTTTGAATTTTTTTTTGTCTTTCTTTCATGGAAGTATTGATAGATTGTTGCTTTCAGAAACTACCTGTTATCGAGTTCTGAAGATGGCACAGTCAGGTTGTGGAGTCTTCAAACGTTCACTTGTCTGGTGGGCTACAAAGGCCACAACTATCCAGTGTGGGACACACAGTTTTCTCCTTATGGATACTATTTTGTCTCTGGGGGACATGACCGGATTGCCCGGTAAGAAACTGCAGAACCCATTTAATTCATTAATCTCTAAGGTGGTAATTTCACACACACAAAGAAAACAATGTTTTAGCTCTTACAAAATGCCTTTCTTTCTTTCTCCAATAGACTTTGGGCGACAGATCACTACCAGCCTCT
Organism: Hirundichthys speculiger; assembly: GCA_018398805.1. Classification (NCBI taxonomy): domain Eukaryota; kingdom Metazoa; phylum Chordata; class Actinopteri; order Beloniformes; family Exocoetidae; genus Hirundichthys; species Hirundichthys speculiger. The sequence goes on along the minus strand of JAGFBZ010001548.1, from coordinate 1,136,036 downwards.
GCGAATATTTGCTGGTCACTTGGCTGATGTCACTTGCACTCGTTTTCATCCCAACTCTAACTATGTGGCTACAGGGTCGTCTGACCGCACCATCCGCATCTGGGACGTCCTCACTGGAAATTGTGTCCGCATTTTCACTGGTCATAAGGTCAGTGGTGACGAGAGCAGCTCTCTGTTTTCTCTTCTTCCAGTTAAAAATGTCAGTTTTGTCTGGCTGTGTATCAGCATTGCAAAGGTCACATTTGTTTTTGAATAGTGCTTAAGGTAACTGAAACAAATGGTTTCAGGTCAAAGTTATTGCCCTGAGACAAAGAAAAGAAAAACTGAATTTCTGAACAGGCAAAAATAAAAAAAAACTACTTATAAACCCTGACAAAAGCCCTCTATACAACTTCCTATACAAGCATTTTTTTTTCCAGTCTCTCATATTAAATATGATTATTGGGGCAAGTAATCTTACCTTCTCTTCAAACCCTATGGTCCTGTGACCATGAGTCAGAAAACGATGTCCCACCTGCAAATCATGCTTGATAGTAACTCCCACATTTTACTGGACTTAAATTTGACAGTTTTTAAAACTCTCAAATGATGCCGACCAGTCAAAGTTCACATGTACAGGGCAGGGGGCTTAAAGAAAAAAGGTACATTTGTTTGGACAAACATAACGATAACCACAAAGATTGCTCATAAGACTTTTATTTAAGAGCTGATATCTTACCATTTTCCATGGTTTTCTTGATTATAACCTAAATCACTTAAGTTTTTCCACCAATAGCTATGGCGTTGTACTGCCAAAAACACTGCTTTTATGCATTCAGTGTTTTCTTTTCTGTCTGTTTTAGTCACATGATGACGTTTAGTTGTACCAGGTATTAAAATGAACAAGAAAGTGAAGAAAAAAATGGTGGTCTAATAATTTTTTCCATGACTGTATATAAATAAAATGAATTGGCACTGTGGCACTTTGTCATTCAGCAAAAATCTTTCTAACATCTTGTATATTAAGAGAGCAAACAAAAAATCCACTGAATATACTGACATATTTTAGCCGTATTCCCACTTATTGCCAAGAGCTTCTTTTAATGGTATTCCAAGTGAATGAGAATTGACCTCTGTACATTACTGACCATACTTCATGTATATTAGTGTATTGTCAAGGGTACAATCTTGTAACCTTTAGGAATAGGTGGTCAAAATAACTTAAGGCAAGCATTTAAAAATCAAGGATGCTTCACTCATGTAGCTAAACTGAATACTGCAGAGACCACTATCGATCCAGTCTTTCAACTGCATCTTCCAGGGTCCTATCCATGCACTGGCTTTTTCTCCCAATGGGAAGTTCCTGGCTTCAGGAGCTACTGATGGTAGAGTTCTTCTGTGGGACATTGGTCATGGACTGATGGTTGGAGAACTAAAGGGCCACACAGATACCATCTATTCCCTCAGGTTCAGCAGGGATGGAGAGATCCTTGCCTCCGGTGGGTGTTCAGCTTCTACCTTCATACTTTTGAACAGCAGTTGATACATTTAAGCAGTGGCAGTTAGTTCAGTTTGTGACAGTTTTTGTGTTCTCTAGGTTCTATGGACAACACTGCTCGTCTGTGGGATGCAATGAAAGCATTTGATGATTTAGAGACTGATGACTTCACAGCAGCTACTGGACATATCCATCTACAAGATAACTCCCAGGAGCTCCTGTTAGGCACCTACATGACTAAATCTTCACCAGTCATACACCTTCACTTTACACGGAGAAACCTGCTTTTGGCTGCAGGAGCTTATAATCCATAAGACTTGACTGCACTGTGAGAAAATTAACAATGGAAGCTTGAAACGTTAAGTCCTGGGCTCCACGTGTAAACTAGCTGTATTATCAGTCTAACATTCAGCTGTATGAAGACAAAGAGAAATTAGGTTAACTGATTGTCCTACCTGACAGATCACCTCTATTACAATTCTGGAAAAAAAAAAAAGAAGTGCCCCTGTGGGCTGAGGACCATTTTTATAAATCACTGCCATGAGTTCAGCTCCACTCAGTACATGGCTGACATTTCTGTATCATAGTCTTTTATACTGGTACACACTCTGTAAATAAAACAAGCTGTTTTCTAAGGACTGGGCATAAAGGTTCTTTATTGTCAACATGGGGAAAATAAACAGTGACATTTTAATACAAGCATATCCAGCTGCTCTCTCCACTCCAAGCTGTTAAAATGATGGTCAAAATGAAAACCTGTCAAGAGATAAGAGTGGCTTTGAGTTAACTGGAAGGCACAAATGATTGCAGCATAGAAAATACTATGGAAGGCTAAAATCAACTCACATAACTACTTTTCTGTGACAGCAGCCTGTTTCTTTGGCTTCAGTTTGAAGAAAAGGAAGATGGCTGCAATACCAGCATATGTTGCCAACACACACTACAAAAGAAATAATAGGAATCTCGCAAACATAATTTTAAGTCACTTCAATCAAAAGCAGTTCATGAACATAACTTACATTCCTCCTTCCTACAATTGTGTAAGAGTTGAAGTACTTGGCAATTCCAGTGAACTGGTGCTGAGCTCCAGCATCGTGTCCTCCCATGATGAATAGATTAATGGTCCTGCCGGAAGAAAAATGGAAAATAAATAAATAGCAGGTGTGCACATTTATTTTTGAGGTTTGAAATTATATATATATTTTTATACATTAGAGGTTGATCCATAATCCATAACTGTGTTACAAATTACAAAACAATATTTCCATATCCATCTATCCACTGATGCAGTAGTTTCCAAGCTCCACTCATTTTTAGCCTGCCTTTAATACTTTACAATTAGCGCCACTTAATAACAGACTGGTTTTATATCCAACAAATACTTGTGCTTCATACTGTTCAACTGTACTAACTTCGATTATCCTGTCATTGAAATGTCACATGGTCCCCATGTATTTTCACTCAAAATTGAGTTTTACCTGAGAATTACTAAAGCTTGCACACACTGTAATGTGACTTAACAGCATTCAAGGTTCATAAAATATACATAAGGGATTTGTCTTCCATCCATAAAAACAGAGCCCAGTCAACTTTAGCACCTGTGGGACAATGAAAACCTGCATCATCTCGTCACCCATCGACACTCCACCTGGTTAACTGTGTACAACGAAGTACGTTATATATTTTTTGCATTTTACGTTTTAAACTTAGATACTTGAAAATTTGCAAATTGTTAAATGCAGAATTAAAGTAAATTAATTGGAAAATTTGATCTGAAGCTGAAATAAAGTAACCTCTACATTTGTTTCAGGTCCTTGTGGAGCAATTGAGTCACAAAGTCAGACTTCAATTATTTGAGTGCGGAAGAATATGCTTTTTTTTGCAGTCCTCCAGTGCAAAATTACTTTCTCGAAAGATGGAAATGGTTTTTACATGCACTACTAGCAGACACCTCAAACAGAATATTCGGATAGTGATCAGAAAGCCTCTGAGCTTGTACTTCACCTTTAGTGCTAGGTTAGCTTGATGGCTAGGTCATATTTATAAGCCATTGACAAAGTGATGAATCGTAACAGACGTATTTTAAAGACAACTTAATTTATACTGACACTCTTACATAATTCTGATGGAGTAAACTGAGTTAAAAGAAGTGATTTTTACCTTTGACACACGAACCCTGTACCGACAGAAGGAAAGACAGGTGCCCTTCAGCAGAGGCCGCGATGCTAAATTTGAGAGGAAATCCCGCCTCCCGTAGGCAAGTATTACTGCTTTACTATAGGTCTAAAATTATGTCACTCCGATATAGAGTACAAAGCTGTCGCCCAATGGCTCAACTTAGTGTCAATCACCTTGTGTCCTTTGCGATTGGACAACGACTGAAACGCCATGTGAGTTTTTCTTCCGGGTTGCGGTGGTGGCGTGTCTCTGAGTAACATGTGAGTATTTAATTTGCACAAACCTGGGATTTAATGTAAGGACATATCAATAAGTTTGATACTATGTTTAAATGTGTGTTTTAAAATGAATTACCATATGCCTGTGGAGTCCTTATTTCTGCTAAAGAACTTGCTTATTTTACTCCGTTTAGGCTTTTGACCGACTGTCTGAATCCATGTTTTTTTTTTCTTTTTTGTTTGTTTGATTTTTGGTTGACTTGGTTGAACTTTCAGGTATGGATTTATATATTTAGATATCCACGTACATATGATTCATATTTTTTGACGTGTATATAAAAAGTAAGTGTATGAACCAAGTATACACAGTACCTGCTCACCACCTGGTGTAGTCTAACTGTGGACAGCATTTTAACTTTCGTGTCAACAACTACTCGGAGGATTAGACGTAATTTCTTTGCCTGTGACTCTGTAGACGTCTGAAAGAACATCCAACATGGCATCAATGGAGGAGGACTTTCCTCGAGGAGGGACAACAAAGAAACCGGCTGAGAGTAAAATAGTTGTGGAGCGAACACCAGTGGACAACCTGTTTCAGGTAGGATTCAACCTTTTTCTCTGTCTCTGTGTCCTGTTTAAATGTACTGATCATTGGGAGCAAAACAGGAAAAAAGTCACCCATGCCTCATTATATAGTAATTTATACAGCTGCTTAATCATACAGGTTTATTGCACCATATTATCAAATGCTTTCTTCTATTTCCCATTAATGCATTACATTAGTCCAAGTCTTGGAAAAATTGCAGGATGTATTAGTAAAATTTCTCACTAAACAGTAGATTTTATTTATTATTATTTTGCAGTCAAATGAACAAACAGAAACAAAGAAAAGAAAGGAAGTCACCAAAGATGACAGCAAAAAACTCAAAAAGCAAAAGACAAATGACGGTAAAGGAGGTGATCTGACGCTCAACACAGCAGCTAAATATGTGGAAATTCTGCATCTCAAGGTAATACCTTTGTCAGTAATTAACATGGTGTATATTTATTAACTGGTTGGATGTGTCCAGTCGATGTGTTTTCTCAATTTGATTATTGATTTAATCATTTGTTATTCTCCAACATTGCTTTAACCAGAATGTGAAAGAGGGCATGCTGATGCTGGGCTGTGTGAAGGAGGTGACAGACTTCGAGGTGACCGTCGGCCTGCCTTGTGGCCTGCAAGGCTTCCTCAGCATCAGTAACATCTGTGCCTCATACACAAAGCTCCTCAATGAGCAGCTGGATTCAGCTGACACAGATGTAAGCCTCCAGAGAGATGAGTTAAATAATGTGGGACATGTGAGTGGGTCCACAGTTTTGTCACATTCGAGGACATTTTGAGATGCATATTTGTGCTTTTACTTCATAGGAGATCTGCTCCCTGCCACACCTTTTCTACCCTGGCATGGTGCTCAGATGTATAGTTGCCAAGTTGGATACAACTAAGGGAGGATCACTTAGCATCCAGCTGTCTGTCAATCCAAAGCTTGTAAACAAGAGTCTCACCTCAAGCTCCCTGAAAGCTGGAATGGTGAATCATGATTAGCATTTTCACATTATGAGTTCTTTAAGTTATTTATGTTAGGGATGCAACAGTACTCAGTAAAATACGGTACGGTTCGGTACGACTTGCACGGGACAATACGCTTTTATGTCCCGCAATATTTATGTTCCAATAACTTTGCATTGGACTTGCATGTGAGCGTGCTTGTCTTTTAGGCAACAGGCCGCCACTGCATGTCAATGCTCACTCACAGTGACCAGCCTGTCACACTTTGGCCGGTTGGCTACAGGTCATAGATGCAGAAAAAGAAAAAAAACAAGCAGGCATGACCAGTGGTAGCGGAGAAATTGGGGAAAAACTTTTTTTAAATCACCGGTGTGGGAGCATTTTGGTTTTGCTGTTAACACCGGCGAGGGAGTGAAAACAATTAACAGAACGCAATCTTCCACCTCCCTAAACCCGCAATCTTACCTGGCTAAGATCCAGTTGTGCGTCTTGGCGCAGCTGTTGTGCTTTTTAAAATACTGCAGAACGAATCATTAGACGCGCATTTAAAGATCACAAACAATTAATGTTCCTGTCCCTCCTCGACCACCAACAGTTTCAGACCTATCGAAAATAAATTCCCGCATCTAACCTTTTCCAGCTTGACATCAGAAACAAAGATCTCCTTGGTTTCCTCCACAGCAAACATCTGGATGAGAGCTGCCACAGCTGCACATTTATTCCATTTGGACGCGCTCTTTTATGCGCCGACATGCGAGTTGTGGTTTCCGCAAACTCGGTATCTTGCGATCGCGGGTTTAGGGTAGTGGGTGGTCTGAAACCGTACCAAAACCGTGACACAGAAACCGCGGTACGGACCGTACCGTGAGCCACCTGTACCGTTGCACCCCTAATACATATGTATATGTGTGTGTGTGTGTATATGTATGTGTGTAAATGTTATGTGACTTTTTTTTTTTTTAGGTTTTGAGTGGCTGTGTGGAGAGTGTAGAAGATCATGGCTGTATTATTGACATTGGTGTCAATGGAACCAAAGCTTTCCTGCCTGAGAAACTCATAAAAGCGAAACAAAATAAACTAGAAGGTATATAAATGAATTGCACAAATATTATACACTTATTTCAGATAGATGTAGGCTTCCTGTACTTTTTAAGATTAGGGCTTTTAATCAAAAACATTCAGAAAGTAATCACTTGGGATAACATTTCAGCAAACGTCTTGTTTGTGTGTTCAATATGTGCCCAGAGTTTAAAGTGGGCCAGTACATGACTCTTCAAGTAGAGGAAGTCAAGAACAATGGACGTATGGTCTACCTTTCCGTGAACCCTTCCACCATCGCCCAAGCCTGTGCTGAGCCCACACAAGGCTGGAACCTCACAAACATTTTGCCAGGTCTTCTGGTCAAAGCTACCATCAAAAAGGTGAAATCAGCTTTTCCCCAGACAGCCAAATTTTTTCTGCAGTTATTATGATATAACATTGTCCACGTGTTCAATGAAGCTGTCTGCCGATGTTTTTTTGTTTTTATGATCATAGTTCACATGAAGTCTACATGTTTGATTTGCAGGTGACCAAACATGGTATTCTCCTGAATTTCCTGTCTTCATTCAGTGGCCAGGTGGACTTTCTCCACATGGAGCCAAAACAGGCATCCAGCTACACAGAGGGACGTCAGGTAAAATTTACCTGGCATGTCTAACGCAGTGTCAGTGTGCTCAGGTCTCTGTTTTTCATGGTTGAATGCACTTCTTTTAAATCATCTTGGCTGAAAGTTTAACATTTTTTCTGTACCATGTTAATTTCAATATTAATTTCAACTTAATAAAGCTATGATTCACACAAGTATTCTCAATGACGTCACATATCGAGAAACAAAACAATTTCCTTTGAATTAACATTTGGTGGTAGTGTCAAATAAAAGGTGTTTACATCGGTGTATAAATCTCTTACACTCTTTTGAATCCATCCATCCATCCATCCATCCAGGTGCGAGCATGTGTGCTGTTTGTGGAGCCATCCACCCGCCTGGTGGGAATGAGCCTGCGCAGCTACCTAGTTCAACCAGGGACTGGCATCGACATCACTCCCGCTGGTGGGGACCGGATTGGTGAGGTCGTGAAGGAGTGCAAAATGACTGCGATGCACCACATGTCCGGAGCCATGCTGGAACTCCCGGACAAAACATTGGCCTTTGTACATGTGAGTCAACCTGCTACTTTGGATAGGGGGGGGGGGGGGGGTTCATTTTGCTAGTTTGGTTTAATAGTTTAATATTGTCTGTCTTGATAGAGGAATCATCTAAAGGAGCCCAGTGAGCCGGCCAATGAAAACAAAGTATTTGCAGTGCCCGAGCACACCTGTAGGATCCTGGACTTCAGCCCCATGGAGCAAATTCACTTTGTTAGTTTACGAAAGTAGGTAGCACCCCCACTTATCTACTTATGTCCACAGTAAGCAATATAATTGTGATGCATTGATGATATTTCTTTCCTTGGCTGCAGGAGTATGATTGAGAAGCCTTTTTACAGATACCACGACCTGCAGGCCGGTCAGATTGTAGAGGTGAGAATAAAGCTTCACCTCCTGCCCGAGTACCACCTCAGAAATGTGACTTGAATCAATTAGCAGAGACCACCTCTACTTTTACAGTGTTGTCTGAACTCTTGAATGCTGTCTTTTCACTTTCTTTTACATTATTTGCATTTGTCATGTTTTCTTGTTTTTGATCAAAGCCTTAAATGGACATACTTCCCTATAAAATCATTAGTCTACAAAATAAATGTTTTTTCTTGTGTTAAGTGCTATGATTTAAAATCATGTAAATCAGGCCTATATTGTTTGGCAGTACATATAAAAATATACTTTTGACTCCCACTCCATCTACGCTTATCTACGGCTGACTAACATCAGTGTTGATTGTTGTAAGTGACCCTGAAAGTTACTTTTTTTTCCGTCTCTCAGATTCTTTTCTCATGTTTCTTTTATTCTAAGGGGATGGTGTCAGTCCTACTGAGTCATGGGATGGTAGTACATCTGTCAGACCATGTTAAAGGTCTGGTACCAAGGACACACCTTGCTGACATCGTCCTCAAGAACCCAGAGAAAAGGTACGTCGAGGGCATGAAGGTGAAATGTCGGGTGAGTACAGTTTTCTTCAACAGTCTACTAGATTAAGACCTGTAATTTCCGAATTATAGAGTTTTGACAGATTTGTCACATTTTGTGTTTGTATGTCAATGTGTACCTTCAGGTGCTGTCAGTAGATGCAGAGAATAAGAAGCTGTACCTGACCAGGAAGAAAGCTCTGGTTGAGAGCTCCCTGCCACTGTTCCTCAGCTTTACTGATGCTCGTCCTGGTCGCGTGTCTCATGGCTACATCGTGTGCATCAAAGACTTTGGCTGCATCGTTCGTTTTTACAACAGCGTCAAGGGTCTCGTCCCTCTCGATGAGCTTAGCTCTGGGCCTATCATCAGTCCTGAGGAGGTCTTTTATGTCGGGCAGGTAGAAGATCACACAGTGTGGATACTAAAAATCGTATCTAGGTCAACTTGGAGTCTTATTTATTAGTTTATTTTTTTGTGTCATGATGATTCAGGTTTTAAAGGCGAAAGTTCTCCAATGTGATCCCGAGAAGGAAAAGATGCTGCTGTCATTTAAGGCAGCAGCAGAGGGAGAGACGGAGGAAGCTACTAAACCTCAGATTGACTGTGAAGTGGGGAGAGTAAGATGAATTCCTTGAGTTTTTTTGTCTTTTATTTGTATCTGATGTCATCTTTATGTGTCTGTCGATTATATATATTTTTTTCTTTTATGTTGAAGAGGCTGAAAGCAAAGGTGGTGAAAAAGTCCATCAATGGTCTGGAAGTGGTCGTCCTCCCTGATGAGATCCATGCTGTACTGCCCATAATGCATCTGTCTGATCACATGTCAAACTGCCATTTGCTGTGGGAGAGTCTACAAGAGGGAGACATCATTTCAAACCTCATTTGCTTTAACAACAGCAAGCAGAATATTGTATCCCTTTTCCTCTCAGATGTTGCACATTTCTGACCCTAATTTAAAGTTGACCTCAACAACAGCAAATTCACACATTTAAGAAAGAAAAGTTGTCTTATTTTTCCTTAGCTGCTTTTTATTCAAAGACTCTAACCAAGAAACCAACAGTGAGGTGGTCACTGGAGGAAGGAATTGTAGCCAAAGATTTCTCTGCGATCACAGTTGGAATGCAGCTGGTTGGTTGGATCAAGAGCATCATGCCCTATGGTGTCTTTGTGGAGTTCCCATATGGCCTTGTTGGTCTTGCACCTAAATCGGTGAGTAAAAACTGAAAATGTGTATAGCTGTTAACATTATATTTTGCTGTTGTGTGTGTGGGTTTTTTTTTTTTTTTTTTTTTTATGTTGTTCACCCACGTTTTTTTTTGTTTTGTTTGTTTGTTTGGTTTTTTTAAGGCCATGGTCAAACAAGTTCATCGGTGATGCGACGACTGCCTTCCAGCTGGGCCAGACGGTCATTGCAAAAGTGACCAACCTGGATGAAGAGAAACAGCGATTCCTGGTTACACTGAAGATCTCAGAAATCATATCTCCACAGGGAGATGCTCAGACCAGACTCATTAATGGTCTGCAGGAGAGAAAAGCTGTAAATGAAATGTTAGCTGTAAGAGGTATGTTTATGTTCTCTTTCTCTCTTTTCTTTTTTTTTTGGGGGGGGGGGGGGGGGGGGGGGGGGGTACTTTTTTGTGTGTGTGTGTTGGCTCTCAGTAACTTTGTTTGTATTTGTAGACAACAGGGAACTTCGTCAGCATTTGGCTGCTCTGTCCGTTGGTCAGAAGTTGAAGTTGACGGTGGATTCTGTGAAGGACAGTGGTGCCACATTTAAGTCTGATGATTTGATCGGTGCCACTGTTTCAGCTAATAAGCACCACATCACGGGTATGTAGTAAAACAGGCATTTGGAAAGTTTGAAGGGTTCTGTGTGGTATATTGCATATCTTGATTTGAGATATAAAAAAAAAAAAAGTAAAATTCTTTGGAAACATTTCGGAATAACTTGTATTTCTTGGATTTACCAAACATGCGTGATGGATAGAAACTGGTGTCAAGTGTTCATGATATGATTACACTGGCAATAATATGTGTTAATACATTATTGATCATTTAGTCCCTTTTTAAATGTACTGTCTAATTTCAGAGAAAGTTCATTTGTGATTCTGTTTTTATTCTGTGCCACTATTCTGAAAGCAAAATCCATCTGTTGGTTGCATCTTTTCTAGGTGTTAATCTGACAGCAGGACAGAAAGCAACTGTGCTCATCCTTCATGTTGACGTCTTATCTGCTTGTGTGCATGTTTCTATGCATCCCAAAATTGTGGGGAAGAAGAAATCTGTAAGTGTTACCCATATCTGCTAACTTGTTTCAAACTAAAACAGTATTTTTCACGTTAAAGTTTTTTTTTTTTTTTTTCCACCATTGTAAGGCTTTAATTTTCTGTTCATAGTTGACTGAAGGATCAAGATATACTGCAATGGTGCAGCACATAGACAAAGACTTTGCCACCATTTCGCTGGATGATACAGCACAGCTGGCTGTCATTCAGACCAGTAGCCACCTGAATGACGTCATCCTGTCCGAGTCAGAAAAGCTAAAGGTGGGGATGACTTTGGAAGTTGAGGTTTTAGAACCCAGTTGTGAAGAACTACAAGGGCTCCCCCTGGTGTCATGGAACCGCAGCACACCAAGACGCCAGCGCACAACATCAGAAAATCAGACAGGTTCAAGCGGTCACCGGTTTGGGGAAATCCTACAAGGCACAGTGCGGACAATTAAGCCTACATGTATTCAGGTAATATTGGAGGATGGAAGCATGGGCAGCATACACGTGTCTGAGGTTGTGGAAGCTGCTGAAGTGCGCCTGGGATCCTTCCCAACATCCTCGGTAAAAGTGGGCAGTGTGGTCACTGCTCGGGTCCTCGGAGGACGAGAAGCCTCCAGTCATAGGTAGGTGGGGCTCTCGTGCTTTGTTTTGTATGTTGGAATAGAGATTTTGTTTTTATATTCTAATCTACCAAATAAAAATAAAAAAAAGGGGGGGGGGCTAAAAAAATATGAACATCAATGTGATGGTTTTTCCTACTACAGCTGACAATTTATCTAAATTCCTTTTTATTTCAGATTTCTGCCTTTCTCACATCCCAAGTTCGCCTACACCATCCCTGAGCTCACACTTATACCCAGGTAAATCTGCAGTTCATTACATACTGTAAGCTATTTGCAATCATTGTCATATCATCCACTATAAATGAAATAATATTTTACCTTAAAGTAATCAAACCCTCCTTCCAGATTTTGATTTTTGTCTGTTGCCTTTTTTGATAAAATAATGCAGTTATTCTAAACAAGGAAATTACAAACAAAATAACATGCTATGATTGTGTAATTTAGTGGTTTTGTGCTTTTTTTTTTAAAAATAACATTCCTGCACATTTTGTCTCTGTTTTTTTCTTTTCCTTATCTTTCTACAGAAAGTTGGATAAGTGTGTACCTTTAAAACCTGTTAGAGCAAAAGAAAAACTGAAGAGCTATCAGGTTGGGGAAGAAATTACATGCTTTGTATCAAAGGTAAGCTATTACCAGAACTAGCTTTGTTCTGAACCAACTACACGTTTATAAAAAAAAAGAAAAATTAAAGGAAAGAGTTGTAAACTACAGGAAGGTATGCTCACATTTCATTCTTTTGGATGATGTAGTTCATTTTGTTCACTTCTCTCTCCAGTTTAGGTCAGACAGGAAATCTTTGGAAGTCACCACTGATCCTTCCATCACAGGAACAGTGGAACTGCTTGCCATGGTCACTGATCCTAAAGTATGTTGATGCAGTTTGCTGCTTGCACATTAAGTTGTATCATGTGTTTTGAAAAAGTGATGATGATGATTCAAATAAGAAACATCTAGAGCTGAAGCTAAGGTTAGAAATGATGAAGCTTAAATAAGATCTTTGTAAAATGTTGACTTGTTTTCAGGATGCCAGCCATCCCAGAGAAACTGTACAAGCTGGGCCAAGCAGTTCGTGCCAAAGTGGTGGAAGTGAGCATCAAACCTTATCGCTTTGTGCTCTCATTTACAGGTAGGAGAAGCTCAGAGTTTGAAATCATAATTGTCATTGCTGTTGTCTCTTTGACTGTGTTTATCTGAATAACTTAAGGTGTCTTAGAGAATCTTCCATTTCATCTCTAGTTTCATTTGTTTTCACCAGGTGTCTGTAAGCTGGAGAAAGGGAGCACCACTCTGGGAATTGTGACCAATATTCAGTCACAAGCTGGCCTCATGGTTAAACTTCCCTTTGGTGGTGTGGGTACTGTCTCTGTTACTGACCTTGCTGACGCCTACAGGCCAAATCCTCTGGAAATGTACAATAAAGATCAGCTTGTCAGGTGGGTGGATGCAGCAGCTACTTCAAGCTAGCCTTCACCAAGGTCTTTAAAGCTGGAATATGGAGCACACCTGTTAATGAATATCAGTTATGTTAAAGTTCAGTTTCACACACGCTGCTGATTTAGTGGCAGTTGTAGGTAAATATGCAGTTCCCTGGAAATCTAATGGAGAGGCCACCCTAGTGCTGCTAAAATACTACTACTTTTATCTACTAGGTGGCAGCACCAGTCATAACACCTGGCAATTGGGGCTGTTTGCAGACTCAACCACTTCCAGTAAAGAAAGTAACAAGCCAAAGTGAGCAATACAGATAATTAATTAATTTTTCGTCTACATAAATCACATAGCTCCAAAGCAAAGTTAAAAGTTAAAACTTTTTAAAGATTTTTAAAGATGTGTAGCTGCCATCAAAGTCAAAATGAGCTATTATTTTTCCATAAAATAGTAAAATGTCTGTTTCAACTTCTGATATGTTCTACTGGGAATGAAATATGGGTTTATGAGATTTTTTTATATTCTGTTTTTATTTACGTTTTACACAGCATCCCACCTTTTTTTGTAATTGTAGTTGTACCTGTAGAACAGCATTCAGCTCAGAGTTGGAGCTTTTCTTTGAATTGATGTGTAGTACTGCTGTAGTAGCCTACAGTCATGGTTAACTTTCTTTTCAGTTCTTTATGTGTCAAGACACACATTTTTTAAATTAACCTGGACCTTACCATGTCATAAATTGGTTGAATACAATCTCAAGTGAGGAATTAAAGTTGACACCATATCATATATTTATCTAGCAACATCTGAGCCAAAATGGCGGAGAAAAAGCCATTTATTGAAAAACTAAGGACATCTGTTCTTAATTCCATAGGAATTAAAAGCGTAAGAAGCATCCAGACTCTGCTAATCAGATGAGCTTGATTAATTAGTCATCAGCAAAAGTGAGGATTTTTTAAATGAAATTGGAAATTTGTTGATCTGGAATCATTTAGGTGCGTGTTAACTAGAGCTGAGCGATTTTATCGCTTCTGCGATATATATCGATACTTTATTTCCCCAGAGAGTATCAATATTTTTCAGCCTGCGGGTATCTAATTCTAAGCTTCTTTCAAAACCCCCGTGTCCCACCTTTAAAAGCTTGCAAGCAACAATTTGCACTGTTTAAATAAATGAAACTATTTTTCTCAACAAATCTTTTTTCATTTTGTCCAGCATTTGCAAGCTGCCTGTCAGCCATATAATGTGTAATTGATGCTTTCAGTTCAATACATTCAAACAAAGTCATTGGAACAACTCACAAGATGTCACCAAAATCACTTTGTCCCTTTAAAATCTTTCGGAAAATGATGTAAAAGTATTGTAAGATGAGAAAAAAAAAAAAAAAAAAATATCTATATATATCTATATATATATATATATATATATATATATATATATATATTGTCTCGTATCGTGGGCCAAATATTGTGTATTGTATCGTATCAGACATTGTAATGCTCAGAAATTGTGCGAAAGTTCATCACAAACCCAACTTCAGCGAAAGCAAGATTGTAAAGAGTGGGTCACAATTCCTTCATTATGATGTGAGAAACTGAAATAACTTATTATAAGCATAATTTGCTGTGTGTGTGTGTGCGTGTGTCTTTTTTGTCAAAAAGAAAACCCTGCAGAATCAAGGGGCACAATGTCAGCAGCTACAGTCCTTAATAGTTTTAGCACCCTTTAAACACATGTGGTAGAAACTGATTTTTCTGTCCTCTACCCTCAGATGTTACCTGCTAGATGAGGAAAATGGAAAGTGGCGGTTGTCTCTGCGTCCATCAAGGTCAGTTGAGTGCTTGGAAAGAATTGTCGGTGTTGTCCTAATTTTCTAGAACATGTAGCTTATAAACATGCTCGTCTAGGTTGAATCCAGAGCAGACCAAGCCAGTGAAAGACCCAGAAATATTGTCTTTTGAGAAACTGGAGGTGGGCCAGATCATCAGAGGCTATGTCAAGTCTGTGGGAGAGCAGGGGGTCTTCATCAGGTAACTGAGCAATCCATCCAGCACTGGACAAATGATACAAATATATAAACTTAAGGAGGGAACAGCATCTTTCTGAGAGTTCTGGAAAAATCTGAGTAGGAATCATGGCACGTCCTGTCTTCTTAATTATTCCTTATGTGTTCTATTTCCAGGTTATCACGAAGCATCACAGGAAGAGTTCAACTTCAGCAGTCCACCAAGTACTTTGTTAACAACAAAGTTCTTTCTAAGCACCTGCCTCCCAACACTCTCCTCACAACCAAAGTCATCAGGTAAAATCACATGTAAGGTCAGGATTTTTAGATGCCAGTTTAAAGTTATCTTTCCAGCCTTAAATTCCTACTTTTTTTTTTTGTTTTGTTTTTTCTCAGTATTGACATGGAGGAAAAGTTTGTCGACCTTTCTCTGCTCCCTGGAGACACTGGGAAGCCAGACATTCTCCCAGAGTCTCTTGGCCTGCCGCTGCGTCTAACTGGAGAGGAGAAGAAGAAGCATGACATGAAAATGACCAAGAAACGTATGCTGTCTGAGAGCCAACAGGTAATGTAGTGGCTTGAAAATCCATTCCCTCACACATCAGCTTGTTGTCCTTCCCTCGTATATGATTCACTACTTAGACTTTGTAAATGCTCCAAGTGAACTGTTCTGGCATTCATCATTGTTTGCTGTGACATTATTGAATGTGTTTGGGAGTGGTTTATTTAGGTCTGAACTAAATAATACTGTCTATTAATTTGCTAGAAACAACAAGAGACCCAGATCCCAAATAAAAAGGGAAAGAAGGAAAAAAAGAAGGCGAGAAATGATGGCAATGACAGTGGAGTGGAAGTTTACTTCAGAGAAGAAGAGGATGAGGAAAATGAAGAAAAAAAGGATCCTACAAAAGTAAAAACTGGCTCAGTAACCGTTTTGTTCCTTCAATAAACTTAATTCCACACCGTGAAAAATACATATTCTCATCCTCTCCGTGTGCAGGCGATCCCCAGCTCATCAGGTCCATGCAGACTGCAGGTGGCTGCAGGTTTCTCCTGGGATGTGGGGCTGAGCTCGCTGAAGCCTGCGGCTGCAACACAGGATGAGGACTCCAGTGATGCTGATGAACAAGAAGTCAGTGCAAAGGTAAAATGACCGAAAAGAAGCATGTTTTAATCTCAGGACCATTGATTAAACATTTATCAAATAATTTCTTTAAAGTATTTATTTAGGACTCATACCTATTTTTGGCTCTGTCCCATCAGTCATTTTCTTTCTTGTCATCTGTTTATTTGCCAGCACAAGAAGAGGTCTTGCTATGAGCTTGAACAGGAGCAGAAGGCAGCAGAGAAGGCCCTGGTGCAGAGGGAAACTGAGCTGATGGATCCCAACCTGCAGCCTCAGGATGCTGCTGCATTCGAGCGTCTCCTCTTAGCTTCACCCAACAGCTCACTGCTTTGGCTCCAGTTTATGGCCCATCATCTGCAGGCCACTCAGATTGAACAAGCCCGTGCTGTCGCTGAGAGGGCCCTAAAAACCATCTCCTTCAGGTAATTCATAGATTTGAAAACTTAAAATTATGCCATTGTTCTTAAAGCTCATCATTTTTACATGAAAGGGAAGGGGCATAATGAGTTTAAATGCTGCCAGAAATCATCATATTTTTGTAGAACAAACTTAAGTTTCTGATTTCTTTAATTTTTTTAAATGTATTTTATTTATTTTTTAAATAGCAGATGGTTGTGTTCTGTGTAATATCTTATTCTTAACCGGGTTCAGAGAGGAGCAGGAAAAGCTGAATGTGTGGGTGGCCCTGTTGAACCTGGAGAACATGTACGGCACAGAGGAGAGTCTCAAAAAAGTGTTTGAGCGAGCAGTAATGTTCTGTGATCCGATGCCTGTGTACCAGCAGCTGGCTGACATCTACACCAATTCCAACAAAATCAAGGTTTGGCTTACATGAGCTCTCTTTTCTTCAACATTGACATAATATAAACAGTTCTGTGTTCTATATCTACGTGTTTACATGTTTCTCCTTGTGTGTGGGTTTTTTTTTTTTTCTGTTTTTGCTTCTTGAAAAAGGAAGCAGAGGGCCTCTATAAGACGATGGTGAAGCGTTTCCGTCAGAATAAAGTGGTCTGGTTGAGCTATGGGACCTTCCTGCTCCAGCAAGGTCAGAGTGAAGCTGCCAGTGCTCTCCTCCAGAGGTCACTGAGGAGTCTTCCTGCCAAAGAAAGTAAGATGACCTTTTGAAACCTAGACATGTTCTGTCACTAAATATAAAGCTTTCCGGTCCTTAGTCTGTCTTGGCCGTGAGTCGCCAGAAATGTGAACGTTATATCTTTCCTTCAGGTGTGGATGTGATCACCAAGTTTGCTCAGCTGGAGTTCCGTTATGGTGATTCTGAGAAAGGTCGCAACATGTTTGACAAAGTCCTGACGAGTTACCCAAAACGCACAGATCTGTGGTCTGTTTTCATTGACCTTATGGTCAAGCATGGATCGCAGAAGGAAGTCAGGTGAACAAAAGTTCTTTAGATTGTTTTGATTCTTCTTTCCCATTCTTAATTAATATTTAACTTAATTCAGTGTAGCTTTGCTGTTCAAAAACAAGTTATAAAGCAAATTTCTGAAGAATCTACTTGTTTTGACAGCTCAAGCATATCGAGACTTCTTTCATAGACTTTTGCTTCAAGGTGTTTTTTATATTCCTGCCTCTTGCAGGGCACTCTTCGATCGAGTGATTCACCTCAGTGTTTCTGTGAAGAAGATCAAGTTCTTCTTCAAGCGCTACCTGGAATACGAGAAGAAGCATGGCACTCCTCAGAGCATCCAAGCAGTCAAAGAAAAGGCCATGGAGTTTGTAGAAGCTAAAGGCGCAGAGACTGTTGAGTAAAAGCAAATGTGAACTCCATCATTGTGTATGTGGGTAGACTTTGGCTTCCATGGAAGTTCTTCTTCAAGATGGTTAACATCTTAGCTTGTACATGTGTGTTTTTTTTTTTTTTTTTTGAGGTGAAAATCTTGACTCAGTTTGATCCAGTAATCGCACGGCACAGTAGACCTTTTGTAATGCAACTTATCATTTAGAAATATTAAAAACATGCATAGATTAAACATTTAATCAGCATGATTGAACTTATGTGAAAAGGACAGTTTCCTTTAAAAAAAAAAAATTTAAGATTTTGAAATAATTCTAAGAATTTACTGGCTGATCTTTCAATAAATCCAGCACCATTACAATACATTACATGACACTTTATTTAAAATACAAAATAACAATATATAGGTAGACGTGTACATACAGGCAAGACTACTTTTCTATTAGTCTCATTTTTTTTTCTTAATTTTTTTCTGAGAAAGGGAAAGGGCCTTGGACATAGTTGGTGACATTAAATCTTCATGGTTATAATTCAGCTGGTCTTTGTGTCAGGCAGAAGTGTGGTTGCCACTGACTGCTGAAGCATCTCACCTACTTTGGCAGTATTGAAGATGCATGTGTGGCACAGCGTTACAAAGTTGTTGACATGATTTGTGCTGGCTGTCCTGATAACTCTCCTGAGATCATAGAGGATTCCGTGCTCGTCCGGTATTCTGTCCTGCTCAGTGCCTCTGGTGATGTTTGTCTCTGGCAGTGCTCCACTAGTCACCCAGGGACAATGGCAATGATATGCAGCTGTGTAATGTGGCTCCTTTTCCTGTCTTTTTTTTTTTTTTTGTATTTCTTATTTTTTGGTGAACAGTGCAACATGGAAGTAGAACTTGGAACATTTTTATAAAAAGATCCTACTTATCAAACCTCTGACTCATCTTGGTGCTATCAATATCCAATTCCCACCAAGGCATATTGCTTGATGCTTAGTGACAACACTGCCACTTGGGGTTATCAACATTTCCTTTAAGATGACAACGGTTCATCTTTAGTGTGTTTTAATGTATGGTTTCTGAAAAGAGAGTCCACTTTTCTCCTCCTCAGTTATCTCAAACCTCTTCTGGGTCCATGGGGCCCTCAGCACCCTGGGGAGCATCAGTGTGGAGCCGCAGGATGGGTTTGTTACACATGGGACACACGCTGCGAATCTCAAGCCACTTAAGCAGGCACCTGACCAAAACAAAAAAAAAAAAAGCAACAGTGGTTTATAATATTTCATCAATGGAAAGGTCTGTATTGTGGTCTGTTTGGTGATTTTTGTATAAGACTTGCTCAAAAGCATATGTATCCCCTACAAAAAGATGAACCCCCCCCCCTCCCTGACAGTAAAGTTGATGAAACATTTCCTGTTGTTGGTCAATTAAGGTTCTATTTTTTTTTCTCTTTTTTTTTTTTATTGGAAAATGTGAGGTTACTGAGATGCAGAGTTGTTGTTTTTTTTTATATATCTGTACCAACATGAGCTGAAAGGCTCCAAAACCACCCCGAATTAGCCAGTTTACAGTCTGCAATTACACAGCAACAAAGATCATTATTTTTTTTAAGACATGTCTTGTGGTACCTGGACAGGGACTAGTTGGCCTACGCGACACCAAATTCTTTTAATCGTGAGGGAAAAAAGTTACGTGTTGAAGCAACATCTTAGGACATCATAGATTAAAGTTTGGACATGGATAGATGACCTCAAGTATGCCTCTATATTACCATATTAGCCTGAATATAGGACGACTGATTATAAGATGACCCCTATTTTTCAAATATCATTTAGGAAAAATAAAAATATGATAAATACAATAAGGTTATTCATAAAACAACATTTTACAATTACTATAGAAAAAAAAATCACAGAGATAACATTCTGCTGTATTGTTAAACATTACACATACCTGTACCATACTTAAGGTACAGGTACGTGTCAGGTTTCCATGTTATTTAAGATCAAGGTATAGTACTATTTAATAAACTTGATTCTCTTAAAATCTGAGACTATAAGCAACAACCATGTAGTTACAATAACTGCATTAATGACGTCAATAACTACATAACCATCAAAGTCGAGTTATATTGAATTTCAACAACATTAAACAATTCAGTCTGTAAAAAACAAAATTCTGGACTGCAACAAAACGTTCTAATCCCTTTGCTCGAGTTGGTCGCGTAGTTTCTCCATTTTACATCAGATCCTGCTGACTTGCGTTCACTGTGACCCTCGACTGTTTACTGAGGTGGGTGTGGGCTTCATCTAGTGGCACAGATGTGTAACAACAATAGAAAAGTCTAGTCCTCGATTATGCGACGACCCCCATTTTTGAGAATATGATTTCTAGAATAAAATATTCATCCTATATTCGGGACAATACGGTAGGTACAAAGTGACTTAAGTAGAACAAAATGAAAGCATTGGTGAGGCTATCACGAGGACGAGCACTTCCATAGATACATTATGGGTGACACTGAGGCCATGTGGCACAAGAAGGTCCACAAACTTGACTGAGCTCCACCAGCTCTGTCAGGAGGAAATGAGCCAAAATTCCAGCAAGAGACTGTGAAAAGTCTGGGGAGGGCAACCCAAAATATCTGAGCCTGAATTTAATGCTTTAAAGGCAACTCTAATAAATGCTTACAGAGTATATGTATATTTTTAACTTTAAAAAAAAAAAAATCATAAGGATTCTGTTTGAAAAATATCTTCATTATTCTGGATTAAAAGAAATAAGTCGTGAATTCTAACTGACCAACAACATGAATATTTCTTCAACTTTACTGTTGGACATTGGAGGGGGGAAAAAAAGCTTTTTGTAGAAGGTGTGCAGACTTTTGAGGAACCTTCAAAGGACCACTTTTGCTTTTTGGACATTTATTACCTTCTTTTTTCAGTATCATAGCTTTACGTTGTCATAGCTTTACTGGCCAGACTTTTCTTCTGTTACAAATCTAAATCAATATGCATGTCAGCCAAATATCTAAATTGTTGCCACCTGGGAAATAAATATTTTCTCTCTGCAAAGGGCCAACAATGAGTTAAAGCTTTCCCACAAGTATCACAAGTTTTTTAAATTACAAGCTCTGGTAATAATATTTTTGTGATTGCATACGACGAAATATCCATGATGCCTCAAGGAGCCATCTTTGGAATAGCTGAATGATTTCCAGATGGATCTTCATCACAGCTTAGCGTGATCTCTTTGCAGCATTATCTTTTCACAAAGTCTTTAAGAACTCCCCCATCCTACATTGACCTCTTTATACTTTCCACAAAGTTTTTAGATATAAATACAGTATAAGAAATTTCAGACTGGGCCTTTAATGAAGGAGGATTTGAAGAGACTGGACCTGAAATGGAGTATTTCAGGCAGATGTACAGTGTGAGACAAAAAAAAGTACTTTGTAAACTCTGAAACAACTCAAGCTATTTTGTACATGTTAATCACTAATTTTATGGAGTAACTGAAAAAGTCAATTCACTTTTTAAACAGAGTAAAAATGCTAATTGTAGCCAGATACCCTGAAGACAAGTTTTCAGGGACAGTTTGTCATTGCTGATGTTGCACTGCCACCAGTGGAGACTCTTAAAAAACTGTGTTTAGTACGTAAAACCCTGAAGCTGAACTAAACAAATCTTTCCTGTGTGTAAAATACAGGTTTAACAATGCTATTGGATTTCATATACACAACAACAGGAATGTAAATAAGTGTGGCCATTTGATCTAATACCAAACTACTCCTTTCAAACTTTCTAAACCCCTGTTTAGAAAGACTTACTTCTTGTGAAATGCATGTGAACACGGACACACTCCCAGTTCATCTCGGGTCCTGAATTCTTCCAGACACACCGCACAGGTTTGCTGCATGAACAGAAACAAGGAAGGTAAGTATGTGGGAATTTTTTCCCCCAGTGTTTGAAAGAATCCAAGTATATTCTCTAAAGTAGTTGGATTACTTGCTGTCACTCACACTATACTGGAGTATTTAAAGTTTCTGTAACTTTATTCTTCTGATCAACAGCACGTTAGAACCACATATTCCCTTTTACTACTACTTTTTATTACTATTACTTTTTACCACTTGGATTTGTTTAATAATCCGTTAATAACAGCACGTCACTTCATCGCCACCCAGTTTTACTATTTTCTGCATTTCCTGTCGGCTACCTCAGAAGTGGGTAGCAAAAACTGTGATGCTGATTTCAAGGAACTTTGAGTTAAGTACAAGATGAAGCTACTTTGTTCCTCTCTGCTGTTTTTTTTACTGAATTGGGAGCCCAGCTTGCATCTCACCGAGCTGTGATTTCCAGCCTCATTTTTGTGGTAATTTTATTAAAATCCAAAGAACAAATATGTCAGTGTTTTAAATTCGAGCTCTTGCTGTGTTTTTGTGCAACAGGGCCATTTGTACATTGAATGTACTGTTTTATTTTTTGACCTCAAACGATAAAACAGACATTTTAAAGACACAAGAGGCAGATCCTTTGTGAAATGCATTTTGAATTAGTGACATTAGTCCTGGAGTCCTACTTTCACCAGATGCTCTCACAATGGCATTCTTTGATTTTTGCAAGACACTTCCTCCCTGAATATCTGCCAACTAATCACATTCAAAAAGAGAAAGTGATTGAGTTAACCAACTAAAGGAACCCTCTCATCTCATATTGGATCATCCCAGTTGGGACACAGTGAGATCAACCTTAAATGTGTACCGTTGTCATTGTTTAAGAACAAGCTTTTGCAGAAAATGTGACTTACTCCAAGAAGGCTCAGCTTCTTGCTTGCGCCCTTCAGCACCACCTACAATGAGGAAAAATGAGTGAGAGCGTGAAGGGTTTTTACAGTGTTGTTATTGCTTTTATGGTTCTCTTGGCAGAAAAGCTCTGGTGCACAATGGACACTTTGGCTGGGTTCAATGCCCTGATACAGTTGAGTCAAAAAGTGCAAGAATGACATGGGATCCTTTGTTTCTCGCAAGGTTAAAACATCCATGGACTGCAGCTTTCTGCACCATGTTAAGATATTATAACTCAAAAAAAAAAACAAATCACTTTAAAGCTTCAACCTTTCCCAAAGCTGAAAAAGTTTTTACCTCTTGTCCATCAAACACAATATGACACCTGCTACCTGTCTACCAAATGAGACCAGTTCATATTGCAACTGAGTTATCACTTTCAGACCAGTGTGTAGGTAATGAAACATAGAGGTCAAGGTCATCTATAAACGGTGGTGTTAAGTTTCACAGCTGATGATAAAGATGTGGATGCTCTCAACCTACTAATATGTATCACAAGCCTACGAGCCTTGTGATACATATTATCCCAACGTGACAGATAGTGTAGTGACATACCTCATTGTAGCTGAACTGTTCCCGTGTTCCTTGCTGTTTCAACCTAAGAAGGAAACAGACAGAACAACACTGCAGTCAGTACAACAGATGTAACAGTGTCAAAGATCAGTGGCTCCCAATGAAGTGAGACGAGGTCTCTGCTTTTTTTTTTTTTTATTATTGTGTGTGTGGGTGTGTTTGTGTGGACTGGGTGGGGGGCAAAATATTATCATTGGCATTATGTCTGAAACAAGGCAGAAATGCCTTAACGTGTAATACCACTGGCAACCACTGGTTGTCCACTAAGACATGTCTGGCTCTAAAAGACTCATACAAAATTCAACAACTTCTCACATGAACTATAAAGTCAGTCACTTTCTTACAAGTCGTTATGGCTCATTTGTTGGTTTCACTCACTCTGATTAGTGTACTGGTGAACATTTTGAAAGCAGTTCTAAAATTAGTAATATTTCTAAAACTCGGGACCTTTCTCAGGCTGCACCCTCATGTTCAAAGCGGTTGCTTCAGTCTTCAAAAAGAACAAGACAGCAACAGTTCGATGCTGAACACGAGGCTTCAAAGACGGCACTCACAAACAAATTGATGACATCAGTGATGGCATCTATGTCCTGTAGATGGTGAGTGTCTCACTGTCTACAGGACATATGTACACGCAATATTAGCAAAAATCACATTGTGAAGTCATGTGATCTACATATTAGTATGTTAACAAACATTAGTCATGATAACAAGGTTGAAACTAATTCACTTTCGTATAGCTCTCTCTGAACAGCTGCTAATACAGAAGATTGGTTGCTAACTTTGTCTGCAGTTTGCTGGACAGGTGGCTTTTGGTGGGTTTTACTAACAACAGCTGCCTGGTGCATCTGAAAGCAGCACCGATGAGATCAGTCAAAGTGAACCAAGGCAGTAAAGATCTGGCCATAAATCAAAACAATAAGGTGAACAACACTCCGTGAAAGCAAATCCAACTAAAGACTTGGTAGTAATTATTCGTGTTCAGTTCATTTAAAACAAAATACATCAACAATTCAGTCCAATTGAACATCAAATAAAATAGATCTTTTTCAAAATTATCCCAGATATGTCTGACATTTCTGTAAAAACAGGTTTTTACACCCACTTTGATACTCATTTGATAATCATTTAATGTTGGTTAAATTACTATTTTTTTTTAAATAAACTTTCCTCTGCAGCACATTCAGAAGGTATGGTTTATATCTTAGGAATACATGGTAAAATTTGTGGTTTTCCCCTAACAATTCCCAACCACATAGTTCAACTTTTGCAGTGCTAGAGAGCAACAATGCATACATTTCAGCTTATTTCTAATCATACAAATAAATGTTGTACATGGGCAGTTTTTCAGTGCTTGCTGTTTGCCAGAAATGCCTCACTACTTGTCCATCATCCTCCAACCTACCTGAAAAGGTGGCAGCAGCAGAAGAGGCTGAGCATGAAGACGAAAAGGCCGATGCCCAGCACAATGACGTACACATTGAGCGGGAGGTGATAGATGTCAGACGTCATGCTGCAGTCGTGTTCAGATCGTTGAGAACCTAAACCACAAAGGCATCCTGCCAGGAAGAGTGTGCAAATAAGTGCATTTGTCACCTTATAGGGTACCGATCCAACACAGGGGTCACCAACCTTTTGGAAACTGAGAGCTACTTCTTGAGTATCAATTAATGTGAAAGGCTACCAATTTGATATACACTTCTGGAATAACAATTACAACAGTTACAATAAACCATAACAATTTACCTTTAATTATGTTATTAATAATTAATGATGATCTATGTGAAAACACTGATCAAGTTAATGATTTCTCACAATAATTATCAACAATGATTTAACAAGGTAGGAAACAGATAAATATCAATATGCAACACTTTATTTCTATAAATCTATGCAAGTATTTACATTTTTAAATGATCACTTCTACAACATTTTCACTAGCCATGAACAATTTTGAACAAATCATGCACAATATTTGAATCATGTTTGTACAGATTATCAAGTCTGTAACATACAGATTTTACTGAACTTATCAGCAAATCTGGAGCACTTTTAACAAAATTCAACTTTGCAATGGCACTGCCATGCTGCCACTGAGAACATTTGGTATCGGCTTCTTTGTCTGTTAGTGGGAAGCCTGGCATTGCATGCTGTTCACCAGTGTATTGTAATCTGGGGTGTAACTTGATACTGCAACTCTGAGTGAGCCTTACAGATGTGCATCAGTTTATTGTTGATGAAGTTCATATCAGAAAAGGCTGATTCACAAAGATCGGTTGAACCAAAAAGGCTGGCAACCTTCATAGCTGCTGTGCATACACCACTCTACTTTTCTGTGTCAACAAGGCACCAAAGGTTTGGTGGAGCCTGATAGGCTTTGAGGTGGATGTCATTTTGCAATGTAACAATTTCAATTTCCACTTGTTCAGCATCCAAGCTGAACTTTGCACTTAATTGCTCACCACGTTCATGAAAGGGTTGGAAATGAACACACATGGCTCAACCTGATCAAGGTCACAAAACCTGTTCTCAAATTCTTGCCCAAGTCTGTTTATGACTTGAGAATACTTTTATGCAACTTTGTCAAAAGTCTCAGATGCAGAAGCATTGTCTTTAAGCACCATCTGTACAGAGGGAAAGTGCAGCACCTATTTTTCTCTGTAAATGCACAGAGAAAATGTTAATCTGTGCTTTAAATGCATTAAAGCACGTATCATGTCAGCTATAGTCTTACTTTGCCTTCCAGCTCACAGTTCAAATGGTTCAGTTTCCCAGTAATGTCTATTAAAAATGCAAAGTAAAGGGTCCACTCAGTGTCTTCCAGCAACGAGGTGTCTTTGCCTTTGGATTGCATGAACTCTTTGATCTCATCCAAAAGTGACAAAAAAACCAAGCAAAATTCGTCCCCTGCTGAGCCATCGGATTTTTGTGTGCAGTAGCAGGTCACCATATTCGGCTGACAGCTCCTCCAATAGGCACCTTGAATGTTCTGTGCTGTTTAGCTCTGGAGCGGATGCTGTTTATGATCATCACGACGGGAGTCATGATGTGCCCAAAGCTGATCACCTTTGCACATAACACCTGCTGGTGAATGGTGCAGTGCTTTTCCAACAGTAAAGCTGGTGTCAGCTTTACCATTTTTCTCAGCAGAAAAATCCTTCACGGCGTTATAGCTGTCAACTCCCCTCGCAGTTGTCTTTAGAGGCAGTAGTGTCAGAAGTTCTTCTGTTGAGGAGAAATCATCAAACACCATCTGGATAAAGACCATCAGCTGTGCTGTACTGCCGCTGTCCAAGGACTCGTCACCCTGGATGCTGAACCACCTGCACTTCTCCAGATCCAGGTCCAGATGATCGGCCAAGTTCCTGGACATAGCCGACGCTCTTCTAACCATTGTAGTTGCCCCCAGCTGGACATCGGAGAGCGTGGAGATTACATCCGTTCCATATTTCTGGTCTTTAAGCACAGTTTTAGCAATTATCGTCATTGCTTCTTTTCTTAATCAAGAAATGTGTAGCTCTAAATGAGGCCTCGGTTGTTTTTTGGGAGTTTCTCACCGGTCTCGTGAAAAAAGATTGCTGTTTGCACAAATCTGCCTTTAACTTGTGGGATTTTTCCGTTCGTAGTGGGCTGCCTGTCGGGTAGTTAGCATGGTAACCTGCGTGACACGTTCTGAATGTCTCTCAACATTATGCTTTGCCGTCGCCACAGTCGCCCCGCAAATGAGACACACACAGGAATCTTTCACTGTGGTAAAAAAAAGAAATCTTCCTCCCATCCACTGTGAAAATGATGTTTTCTTTCTTTTTTCTCCCATCTTTTCGGGGGTAAATCATCTCCTCACCCTCACTGCACCCGCTAGCTGGAGACTAGCTAGCTCTATTCAAATATAAATACTTTTTAAACTTATGTATATATATATATATATATATATATTTTTAGAACAGGCCCGCGCAACTCATGTGGTCCTTTCGGGCGACCTGGTGCCTGCGGGCTCCATGTTGGTGACCCCTGGTCCAACATGTTAGCTAAGCTAATGCAGTCATAACCTTCCTTTATTTGTACTTGTTTTAATGGAAAAGAAACCCTGATTCTATGACAATTCACTGGTAGAAAATGGTAAATAATTTTCTTTGCAAGCACTTTAATTCTGCGACAGCTGCTGTCCCTTTGAGGCTCTTTTTTTGTTCAGTTAAAAACTTTTTTTTTTTTTAAATTACTTTTCTGGTACTTTGTTTGATCTCTTATCATAAATACCCATCTTGAAATATATTTGGCAAATAGTAATTTTATATATATATAAACAAACGGGTGGCACAAACATCACACTGATAAGTGTGTAAAAATTTAATGTGAAATTACACTAAACATGAAAAAATAACTTTTCCTTTGTAATGAAAAAAATAACAGTTTTTCTTCTGAAGTTAAAACACTTTATTTTGCATGAGCAGTGTAAAGGAGTTTGATTTTTTTTCATTACTTTTTATTTCTAACTAAACAAGAAAAATGTCTTTTAACAGTACAAGCATCACTTCAGGCTGGAAGACTGCGGGTGCTTGCAGGTAAAAAGGTTATGTGTGGTGAAAGCCGTTTAAATGACAGCATCACATATTTGGCGAGGACCTGTGTAACAGTAGCATAGATGCAGGTGTGTACAGGAAGCTCTGACTGACGCTGTGGTGGGCAACTGAGACACTGGTACAACTGTGAGTTAGTTAGCTTTGAACAAGACAAACATGAAGGGCAGACACCACTTCCATCATGTCGCCATCTGTTCCACAGACTCTGCAGAGGCGAACAGCAGAGTGTGAGTGCATATGTGTGTGTAACAACAATGGGGGATGGAAGGCCATGACTGTGTAGTGTCTGTGTGGGACGAAAGAAGTATGCAAATGTGTTGTGTTGAAGGTGTATTAAGCAGAATGTACTTGGGGGACATGGGCCATTTGGTAAAACAATAGCAAAGGAAGCCCCACTTCCCTGGGCCACATGTGTTTCTATTAATTTGCAGCAAGGATGCTCTTTGCCAGCCTCTAAATGTGCATGTGACTCTCTTTAGCTGGGTGAATGGGCACAGCTTGCTAACTGTGGGGGGTATGAGTTTGATAATTTGATGTGGCTGAGGGGTTGGGGGGATTTACAAGAGTAGGGGGGATAGTAGGGATGACCAACTGCAGATAACGATGCAATTATGGGTCAAGTATTTTATATGTGTGCATTCAAGAGGAACAATTACAACAAGGAAAAAGTTTGTGGTGTACAATATCTGCAGATAGATAACTGTCCAACTAACATGTCCTTGAGTTTTGCTCATTCTTAGTTTTCATCTCTCTTTAACACCAACTGAGGCCTCCACGCTTTGAATTATTAGCCACTGTGTGAATCCCATTAGCTGAGTTTATGAAACTGCTTCCACCTCTCATGTATTTGGATAAGTGCAGTGAAATCCACTCACTTACCGTTACACTGGTGGAATGGTTGCATGAAATTTGACTCCCAAGGCAGCAGCAGTGAATTTAGGCTCTGTCAGGAGAAGGCTGGTGGCGAGCCAAACTCGTGGGCTGGAGCCTCAGACGCTGAATCTGTTTGGTAGCCTGGTTTCAGTTCTCCTGAGCTGGGTCGTTCTTTTGTTGGGCGATGTAGCCCCAGAAGAAATGATCATCAAGATTTTCAAGATTCCAGAAATCCTCAGAAGGTGGGAGGTGTGGTTTTGATGGCTCAGCAGTCTATATTGCCCACATTCCCGAATTTGGATTAACCACTGTGTGTTAAAATTGGGAGTCTAGACTGAGACTGTAGAACCCTTATGCTTCTGGATCCCAAGGAGGATGATGCCATCACAGAGAGAGAAGAAGACACAAGAAAATGTTACTGAGCAGAGGTGGCTGTTTTCTGAGGCCTCATGTAAAGCTGAAGATTTGTTATTGTGAAAAATTGAATCTCACTTGATCACAGTATCATGAACAACACAGGCAGCGGACTTACAAGAAATACTTACATTTCCAGCTGAAAAAAAATGTCTCTTTGACTTCACTTTTCCTCCACTGTCTTGTCTCTTCACCAATTTCAATGACATCCAGCATTCAAAATAACACTCCTCGCCCACTGAAGGTAATTATCCAACATTAATCTGCTTTGTCTTCCTCCCAATGCTGCTTTTTTAACAGGGGATTTTCACAAGTCTCAACCCCCCCTCTGGTCTCCTGCAGGTCTCTGATCTCGCAGTGAGTGTTCCTCCTCAATGTAGAAGGCAAAGATGTGTTTCCTTCAAACCCCAAACAAAGTGAGTACGGCTCCATGCAGTCCACAACAGTCGTCTTGATGGGTTTGCTGGTGAGTGTGTGTAGATGTGTGTGTGCGCGTGTATGTGTGCACAGTGGGGGACCCTACTCTCCCTCTAACCATCTGCGGCTTCGATTGAGAAAAAAAACAAAGACAAAAACAAAAACTGAGACAAAGCGGAGCGTGTGAGCAGGAGCGTGTCGCATTCAGACTCGCACACGTCCAGCTGGCTCCGTGGCAGGCTTCCTTTCGTCCTCTTTCAATCCATAATGGTGCTCAGAAAGAGCCTGCAATTTGCCTTTCCCTTCCTCCCCTTGCTTTGCCTTGGTTTGTAAACAGATCTCTGCTCATGTGATCAGCCGTTTTGCCTCGCAACTCTCCTCTCCTTCGGCCCTCCCTCGCTACCTCTGTCATCCAATCTGTAGGCGGAAGGAAGCAGAATGAGCCAAAACTAACGAATAGGGCGCCTGCAAGCAGCTCGTATGTGTGTGTGTGTCTGTGTGCGCATGTATATGTGAGAAGGAGGAACGAGACACTTGCAGCAAAGTCAAGGGAGGCCAGTAACATGCGAATGGGTGATGTCCTGACAACCAAAACAAAGCCAGTCGTGTGAAATGGAGGTCAGGAAAAAACAAAACAATTGCTTCTAATCCCTCCTTTCACTCTTACACAGATTGGCTCTACATCTGTAGATGCATATTTTCATATATATATATATATATATATATATATATATATATATATATATATATATATATATATATATATATATATATATATATATATATATATATATATATATGAGAGACAATCCCCGTCTGGACAAAGGCCCTGCATGCACTCCCACCCCCACACCAGCAGCCCTGGCTACCAGTTCACTGAGGAGGAGAACAGCTGCTGGGCTACTGGGCAAACTGTGAGACAGTCAAGGGGAGTGCTGCTCCACTAATCCCCTCAAGCAGGGAGGGGGGATTCAATGTGATACGTGCCATTTTCATTCACCCCAGCCTCATCCTCCCTCCCCCCAGTGCCCCAGTGCTGACATTACTCATGATTACTAAAGAACAGCTGGACTGGCTGCACAAATGCATGAGCATAAATACAAAACTTAATACTCTGCATATGTTGTTGGGTTGGTTTTCTGAGGCTTCTGAACCTACCATGATGTGTTACAGGGCTGTGCTGGTATGCTGAAAGTGGTGGTTGATTTGGTAACAGCCAGTGCTGCTAGAAATGTACAATAAATATTGTATTTGTCCAAATTTTTTTAACCCCTGTATGAGGTATGATCAGTAATTGAAAAAAAATCCCCTGTGTTGTTCACTGTTTAATGTTCAATGTTCACTGAGTATTTACATTGTCGTGCCAGTTACAAAAACTGACTCTGGATCTGAAGTAAATGGTCAAACGATACCTCAAGTAAACTTGTGAAAGTTTGTTGGTAAAACTGCAGATGATCCCGAGACACGTCAGAGTGCAAATCAGGTTCTTACAACTCTCTTCCTCAAAATAGTCATTTTAAGATGCTGGTACAAAACTTCAACATTTCTCATCTGGCAACACTGGTAACAGCACTGCCTCTAATGAGATGTAGCTTTAAAAGAAAAAAAAATGAAAACATTGTATCAACTTTCTGAAGAAAACCACTGTATCATATACAGAATGCACTCATGCAAAGTGTATTAAAGCACTTTTCCAGTAAAGATTCTGTGTGAAATGGGTTTCACCAGAGCTCCACTGACTAAACCAGGGACCATGCAAATGCTGACCTTGTATTCATTGTGGCTTGTAAATGTTTTGACTGCTACAATCTCTTGTTTTTGCATAAATCTTAGGCTCACCTGGTTGTAACTAAAGTAGCCTAGTAAAGCAGGGCTCTGTGCTCAGAATGGTGCTGCTATTAGCACAGCAAAATATAAACTTTAGTGTATAGTTCAGATTAAGTTTAACAAATCACGGGTCCTACCAGACAAACCAAGAGTAACTTTTATTTTTAATGAATTAAACTTTCCATTTGTGATTGATTGTATTTCTTCCTGCACAAAGATTTGCTTTAAAGCAAGGAGCAGAAAGGGCTTGGAGTGCCTGCAGCTTGTTCTTTTCTTCGTTCAACCCATGTTTCACTCTTGTGGTGTGGAAATATTTATAACAGCCCTGAACTAGAGATCAACACAAACATTTATTAGTTCTGGTATCTGTGAGAACTCTCCACCGTGCTATACTATTGCTGTACTATCAGCCTAGTAAAGCAGCTCTTATTAGCAGTCTAGATTTTAAAGACTTTATGATGCAGTCACGCTGAGTTCCACAGGAAGAATAGCAGAGTGGTGAATAGATAAAACAAGGCTAAGAGAAAAAAAAGACTAAAAAGAAAAACAGCAGGTTTGAGGATAGTGTGAACTTTAATGTGAACTAACGTGTACTACCAACAGTCACGTGAAAAGGTCCGTACAGCCTACAGAATGCTCTTTGCAACATTTTGCATTTAAACACAAAACTTATTAGATTAAAAAATGCCTTCAGATTATTGAAAAACTGCCTTTAAAGTGACATCTACATACGATAGATAGATAGATAGATAGATAGATAGATAGATAGATAGATAGATAGATAGATAGATAGATAGATAGATAGATAGATAGATAGATAGATAGATAGATAGATAGATAGATAGATAGATAGATAGATGGATCTTTTTCACAGGAATACTTGTACATGAAACAAAAATAGGATTTTCAAATATTTAGAAAATAAGTATTTAGAAATTAGGCAACAGACAGAAGTGCATTGAGTAACTTTAGTAATTTTAGTTAGTAAAGCATACAATTAATATAAACACCACAAAGCATTAAATCTATTAAACAAGAATACAAATAAAGTTACTTCAGTACAACAGTGAGAATGAAATGTTCAAACATGAATGTGCATGTACAAACTGTTGCTGCTTTATTCTGCTGATTGACTGAATAATCCTGCACATAGAGCATAACAGTTTTAGAGAATGCTTTGGATAAATGGATAAACCAGCTGTCCTGTCAGTTAGAGATACAAATGCTCTATTTTCTGACTGAATAGTCTCTTGACATCAGCTCAGTAAAAATGTTTACCCCTCTTCACATATAGCACCAGCTGAAAATATTACTTTGGATTTATAGTACTATCTTTTAAAACCTGCACATAAGAGTTGAAATCTGGGTTTGGCTTTCCACAACTCTTGGTTTCTCTTTTTGAGGCAATCCTCGGTGGATTTGGCGATGGATGGATTGCTACTTTGCATAATAGTCCACTTCTAGTTTGATACCTTTCAGACAGATTCCTTACAGTGTCTTCAGCCACTTGTTAGCTGTTTTTTCACGTTACCTTTGGACAATGTCTGGGAAATTAGTTTTAGACTTTGAAATTGCATTCTTAAATACATATTCAACAACAGCATACTTTTTGTGTAACACATGTTCTCACTGTAGAAAATGATCCAACTTGATATTGCTCCTAAAGGCGGAGCAGACAACATTCATCCCAGCGTTTACCTCCACCTGTCTATATAGATGTCTCTGGGATATCAACTAACATGCTGACCTGCAGTCTGACCCTCTCACCACCTCAGTGTTGCTGCCTACATCTGCTTATATAGTCCTCTCTGTAGTTCATGTACTAACAATGAACCAGTCAGAATAGAAGTACACAGAATTCTTAGTTCTCCAGCTATCAGAAAATTACTATTAATATATTTTGTCTAATATAATATTGCCAATATATGTGTCTCCCCTCTCTCTGTCCTCCATCTTCTCTTTGTCCTATCTCCCTCCTTTTTTCTTTCTTTACCCAGCTGGCTTTCAGCAGGAAGGTCCCTCCTTATGAGTCAGGTGGTGCTCGAGGTTTCTTCTCTGCTAAAGTGGAGTTTTTCCTTGCCACTGTTGGGCTTAAAGGTTTTTTCTCCCACTAGGGGAGTTTTTTACTTGCCATTGTATCTTCACTTAGGATTTAATAATATTAATTATAGTTAATAGTTAATATTTGCTCGGGGATCATGCTCTGGGTCTCTGAAAAGCACCTAGAGATAATTTGTAGTGTAATAGATGCTATACAAATAAAGTTGAAGTGAAAAGAAAGTTGAATTTCAGAGGTTGCTGGAAAATTATGCGGTAGACACAGCAGTCTTGAGTTTATAGCACGTTAAAGATAGCAGACAAGGCTGCTGATTTATGTATATTAATAACAGGCTTTGAGTTGACAACAAAGCTCTTTTTTTTTCTTTTTGAACATATCAGCAGATAAACGGTGTGCAGACAAACAGAAAAGTGAAGCAGCAAATATCACCAAAGCACACAACAGCTGTAAACTCCTTAAACAGTTTCCTTGTTACCTAACTGACAGGTTAAACTGAAAAATGTCCTGAAAAGGTGTCTTTAGTCTGAAAAAAACATGTCTTCTCTTATTGGAGTTTTTACCAAATGCTTTGGACAGAAAAAGCTTTTCTCTGACATACCTCATACCCAGGTCAAATAGAGAATGTGCAATCTCTTTCTGATTGTAAGCACATGAATTTTGTAGCAGTACCCGGTTATCTCATGATGTAATTATGGGGTTCTTGCTTCCCTTATAGTGTTCCACTCTTGGGCTGAATTTGTCAGGGTGGCCTGTCCTGAACAAATTTGGAGTTGTTTGAAATTTACTCCACATGTAGATGATGTTCTTTAATTTGGAATAATACATTTCAATTCAATTTTGCCTGAAGGATTTAGAGTTCTTTAGGTCTTGACATTTGCTTAGTCAAGATGCTTTGTGATTACTTTTTCATGACTGTACATATTGCACTCTTAATATTCATTCATAAAATTGTCTGGCTACTAAAATAAAGACTATGACAGAACATCAGAATGTAAAGCACTATTTCTGAGCAACTTCTAAAAGGAGGTAAAGTTGTTTCTGGGTTAAAGCTAGCTGGGTTAGCTAGTCTTTTCATTTTCTCTTTGAAGTCTTCAAACTTTACTGTAGTACACTGCCCACTCCTTTTTTCCCATATCATGGGTGTGTCCATTTGGAAACCCATTTACTGCTCCATTTATATTACCATTTAATTTGCCATTGCTTTCAGCATGTATTTGGTCCTTTCTTAGAGCCAGAGCTGGTTTACAGGTGTGCCAGTTCCACAAAATCTTGTTCATGTCATCCTTGGCCCTGATACCCAGAAGTTTGTCTTCATCGCTTCTTTTCTTATCTTCATCCTCATTGTCACTGTCTTCCTTGTTGCAGCAGTGGCGGATGGAGGCCTTGCATCTCTCCACTTATGTTCTCAAAGTACTGGTGGATGCAAACTTTGGCAAAGCTCTTTGCATGCTCCTTACAAGTCTCATCAAAAATCTTGCGCTCAATGTCAATGTAATGTGACCAGTACTTTGTTTTGAGGAAGGCAGCTTGGGTAAAGCATGGTCGAATAGCTCTAACCATAAAAGCAGTGAAGGTCATGATGAGTAAAAACATCCACCCACATGCCTGTAAAATATAAGACATTATTTAATATATTGTAGCACAAATAACACCACAGTATGCAGCCAAAGTAGTACTGCTTGGAGAAAAATTAAAAAGATAAAAGTGTCCTGGACATAGGCTTTCTTTTTTTTTTTTTGATCTTGCTAATCTTGAGTCTTTCTGGTAAATGTGTTTTCCTCATCTTTCCAGATTTTCATTTATATCTTCTTGAGAGCTTAATAGTTTCACCAACAAAATGTATGTTACAAAAGACTTTTTTTTTTTTTAAGATATGTGTTACATTTAAACCTGCATAATAACCATGAAGCTACTCAAAAACCTAAATAGAAAAAACCAAGAAAAAAAAATTGTAACTTAATTATACATAAATTGGGGACTAAGTCCAAATCCTACCTATTGCACTAATAACCAACAAACAAAGAAAGATCCCACTGGAAACAGTTTATGAGGAACTTAAGGAAAACAAAGACTTTTTTCCCTTTAAAGAGGTTGACTGACATTATTATATATGAAACCTTTTCATCTTAAGGCAGACATATAATGACTTTTTTTCTCAAATGCTGACACAATTTCCTGAGGTTTTAATAGAAATGTCTTTGAAATGCTTTGGTCAAAATGCAACAGAGATAAAGTGGAGCTAAAGGATAAAAGATTTTCAATACTTTAAATTTTTTTTTTAAATCTGTGTTCATAGCAGTTGGTTTTAGGAGATAGAGCCAGTCTAGTTGACTCAACTCCTCTTCCTTCTGCTTTTTTCTTTTCTATCGATGCACTACCCCCTTCAGAGATACAGTAAATGCAGTAAGATGTAAAACTGGATGACTGTAAAAAGGGGGAGGTAGGATGAGTCTATTCTGATC
Organism: Hirundichthys speculiger; assembly: GCA_018398805.1. NCBI lineage: Eukaryota > Metazoa > Chordata > Actinopteri > Beloniformes > Exocoetidae > Hirundichthys > Hirundichthys speculiger. The sequence continues at coordinate 1,100,267 of JAGFBZ010001548.1, read as the reverse complement.
TTGGCCTGTAGAAGTCACAATACCTCGCTAATCTGAATAACTCACTGAACTGCACATTTTTAAACTTAAGGGGCTTCGAAGAAAGTGACAGGTTCGTTCATATTAGCGTTTTTCAGTTGGTAGTCACTTTAAAGTCCAAATAATTGTTTCCAAGCACAAAAGTTGGAGATTTTTTGGAGCCTAAGTTATAACTTTTCTCTCTGAAATGTGGAGGAATAAGAAAATACTTGAGCATAGTTTAAAATCATTTCAGAAAATTGTAAACATGTCAGTTACTCTCCACCACTCCTGATTAATCTAATAGGATTAGACAATGTCTGAAAATGAAAAGGAGTAACATTGTCATGACATAGACTTCAATTGTCCCATTATCATTAATGATGGCTCCTTCACATTCACTTGTAAACCAAGACAAAGAACCAGAGCAAACATTCTTTACCCTTTTTCACTATTTCACTGGCACCCAGATTTCCCCAATAGAATCAAAGTAAATAATGCAAAACTACAGTTTGACTATGCTGTCAAGATTATTTCATCTAATGAATGTGTGTGTCTCAGTGAGAGAAAGCTGCTTGCTCTGTAAAAGTGCCTTGAGTGGTTCCTGGACTAGAAAAGGTCTATATAAGCACATTGTAATGAGTCTTTCTGGGAAACTGATAAGTATTGGGACAATTTGTTTTTCACCATTTGTCTCCAGGTTTTTTGTACCTTAAAGGAGTTATCTGTAGAAAAACATCAGAAAATGAAAAACAGTATTGTAAAATGAAATAAAACAATGTAAAACATCAAACCTGAGGGTACCTGCGATATACACTTGATGTATTGCGATGCTGCCACTCTTACTTCACTATTCTCAAACAGTTCTTTGCAAGGAATCTTCGCCAGCAGTTTAATTTTCTCTGTCTCCGTCATTCCTTTAGCAAGACTGGCATTCCCAAACTTTTCAATATCCAAGCTGATGCTGAAAGCACAGATGAAGCTCTTCCCATCCATGAGAGTAACTGACACCCAAACCGCAGGTGCAATCAAGGATCTCTGCGTGATTGAACAAAACATATATCGCAGGACTGATGGGTCCTTCCTTCGTTTCCCATTGGGTCTTTTCCACTCTTCAGCAAGCACTGATACATTATTGTTCATTACAAAACCTAACAAAAAGAACCATATAGGAGGGACAATGAGCAGTCCGATCCCATAGGTATAGTTGTATTCTGGCATACAGGGACAGCTGAACTCAAAGGCAGAGTACATCTGCGCACTTGCTAGTGCCATGATACCACAGATCCCATTCATAAAAGACTCCTGGTTGGACTGGAGGAACTGGAACATCATCCGAAACTTATCCATCTTGTGATATGTAGCGGACCTTTCGTTCAGATGTGTTAAATCTATAAAAAGAAGTGGAAAAAAGGCTGTACAGGATTCAAATTCTTTTTTCATGGTCACATAAATTACTTCACAAACAATGAGTTGTGAAATTTGTTTTTGTGTTAGATGCCAATACAGTTGGAATCACTTTTTGACAGAAATGTTCAAGGGATTACATGTAACTGTGTAATTGATAAATCAATTTATTAGACAAGGACTATTATTAGTACTTCGACAAGGGTTTTAACAACGAAACTGTAAAATATCTAGTTTTCAAATTTTTTTATTTATTAAAACCATTAGCTGTGATTAGTAAGGGCTAACAAACCATTATTAGCAGTAGTAGTTTTATCAGTTTTTATCAGTATGTAAATAGGCCTTTTTCTGAAGCTGAGAGGATCAGCCGCTAGAAAGAATCTAAAAGTTATTTTGGATGTAATGTGTTATTGTTCTATAACTTTTTTGTTTATGACATATTTATTATTAGCATTTATTCATTATAAACATTTAACGAAAGGTACTAAATAAAAGCAGCACCAGACTACTTTTTCTCACGCAACTTTTATGCAGACAAAAGTCCAGTTTAATACAGAGACAATACAACAAAGTCAGGTAAGTAACATGACGCCCTTACCTTTTTTCTTAAGAGAGAACAAGCAGATGGAATAATATAATGGCACCGTCCTTAGCGAATACTATGTAGGCCTGTATGTACTAAACAAGCATTACCTTTCTGTCCGACTGTAAAGTGCTCCTCGAACTCTCTGGTGATGTTCAAAGGCAAACTAAGCATCTGTCATCATGCCCCTCCCTTTACAGGCACCTGTTTTAGTGTGATGTAACAAAAGATTCTCATTCAAAGCACACTTTCTTTAAAGTTAACCAGTTACAGGTTTCCATTCTATCTACTCACACTTTAGATGTGTTCATTTTCTCAGATTAAAACAGTTTGTGGGAGTGTCAATCCAGGGTACCTGAACATTGAGGGTAGAGTATTGTTCATGTGTGGCTCGATCAATGTGGACATGCAAAAAGGTTCTCAAACCATTCAAATGTAGTGGTTTTAGTTGGAAATTTCAGTCACCCTCTGAGCAATGAAAGGTGAATCGGTTCTACTTCCTTGATTTGAAGTAAATCGGTCAAGCAACAATAGCTGAACACATGCACAATGAGACTATTATCCAGTTTCTAAATGTTATAGCTTATTTCACATAGCCCTTTGAACACATCTGGATCTACAGAATGAAACAGAACTTGACAAACCAGTTAGAAACCCACAAGAGCATAAAAGGCAGGGGTTCTCTCTCCTATTTATGGATACAAACTATTTGTTACACATAGTTTTTGCTTGAACAAAAGTGCATCCCAATAAATACAATGTATTGTTATTAAAAACAGTTTCAGTGACTCAGACTTTTTTGAATATGTGAAATTTCAGGAAGTCGATACAAACCTTTTTGTTTTGAATATTGAACAGGAAAATGTCACAGCAGAGCACATGTGTAGGGTGAGCAGGAAGTGAGTTGCAACCTACGTCTAAAATAGGAAGAGATCTCAGAGCCTGTGGCTATGCAAGGTTGCTTCCTCCTTTATACCTTTTCACATAGTACCGGAACATTGTGTTATTGAGATAATCAGTCTCTCTTTTAGGTACGTGTCCTTCTTCTTTAATATTTTGTGCATTGAGTATTTGTGCTTGATATCAAGTTAAATCACAAAAAGGAAAAAGTAAACAGACTGTTCTCAGGCTGTCGAGGAAGTAACTTTGTTCTATGTTCCTTTGCATCACTGTGAATTTTGCTTACATATTACTTTATTGTTAAGATATTTTTCATGTGCAGTTTCAAACATTTTTTTCTGTCTTTTAACTTTTCACATATCATTAATCACAAATGCATTTTAAGATAAAAGTGAACACCAATTCCTCATCTTTTCACAGACAGCATTTATAATGCAGGAAACGCTGCTGCGAGTGTTTGTGGTTGCTCTGGGACTCCTAACATGTCCAAGAGACGACCCTGGGGTTAAGGAGTTGGAGGACATTGTCACCGGGGGCTCGCAAACCCATGAGGAGTGGCTGCTGAGAGAGGAGAAGAAATCAGACCAAGTAATGCCACAAAATGACAAGAAAGGGCCTGAAGAGGACATGAACAGCATGCCTGATGAACAGAACCGGCCTCATCTGTATGTCTTTGAAAAAGATGAAATCTCAGATTTGGATGTGTCTGCCTCTGAACAAGATTCTGAAGAACACCGTGTGGTTAACAAATTACCAGAAGAGCATATAACTGAGAAATTAGATTCATTTCTACCAGGAGAATATAATAGTGACCCTGAGATTGAGATTAAGACGTCAAAAATCATCTTGAATGATGGCTCCACCAAAGGGCCAGTCAGACCACAGAAGCAACACAAGAGCCCAGAAGAGAAGATGTACAGTTCTAAAGAACCAGAATCACCTCTTTCACATGTCCACACCAAAACACCAGAAAAGGAAACTTCAGAGAAAGCCTGTGCAGAGTGGGAGAAGGATTACCTCTGGTACATCTGGAACACATTTTCTATTATTTCCATTGTCCGCTTCTTGAGGAAATACCTTCAATCAAGTTTCCAGATGAATCAACAGGTAACCAGAGCCTTCCCTAAAATCTGTACTGCTGCTGAATTGCCACTACCTGATGTTGGTACTCTGCAACATTTTTACGCCAAATTTGTTCAAGTTTCTGTTTCTGAGAAGTGGGCGGAGGATGAATTTTTGGAAGGATTCGCAAATGACCTCATAGAAGCCATGAGGAATATCAGTGATAAAGATGGAAGTATGGTGATTAAGGAATTTAAGATGGTGAACATGTGTGACATCAGGGTTGTTTTTACTCCACCTGAGCCATATCATTTCCAGTGTCTCCTTTGGAACAACCAGGCAGATGACCTGTTGTCAGATATGCAAGTCTGCAGTCAAATAAAACTGGTGGAAGAAACAAAATTCAAGAATGGATGCCCCTGTCAGAGCTCTGATGTTGATGATGATATGGTTTGCTTGCTACATTGTGAGAATGAGAAAGGAAGGACAGAAAAAACAGATGTTTGTGATGGCCCTTTATGTTCTACGAGCACTTCTTTCCTGTCAAAATCACAGGTTTCCAGATGGTTTCAGAGCACAATCAAACAAGCATGGGCAATAATTTCTCATAAGTATGAGTTTGAACTCAACATCCCTTACATAGAGGCTCCAGGTGCTCTGGTCATTCGATTCAGGTCAGGGAGGAAGATCAGCTTCAGTATGAATCCAGTGGTTCAATTTGACAATGATGCTCATTTTTTTATTACACCTTGGTCCTCCGGTGACCTGGATACTTTTTGGACACTCTCCCTGACCATCTATGAAGACAGTTTCTTAAAACATCTCTCCAAACGCCTCCCTGAAAACTCTTGCCACAATCAAGCTCTTGAAATTGCATGTTTCCTTCTCAAGAGACAGACAGCATTGTCAGGAAGTACGGGACTGAAGAATTTCCATTTCAAAACTGCACTAATGCACCTGCTTCTGATTAAAAAACCATCACAGTGGAGGCAAGAATGTGTGGCTTTCAGGCTACAAGATTTGCTGGCCTTCATGGAGAGAAGCCTTGAGCAAAAATTGCTGAACCATGTTCTTATCGGCAACCCTTTAGCTGAAGTTATTAAACTGCCCATCGAGTTCATCAAAGCAAAGCCAGTGAATCTCTTCCATCCCCTTGTGGTTCATAGCTGCATATACAAAAATATGGTCATGCATTTCCAGGAGATGCTTAGAAATTCACAGATGCTTATACATGATTATGTTGCTCAATGAGCTGAAAGTACCAATGGTTCCAGTTAATAAATATTTTTAAGAGAGTGGGCAATTCACAGGCATAGCCTGTTATTGTCTTCTCTTGAAAAAGAATTAGCCTAACACTTTCAGTTGTGGACCATTCATAAATAATGGCATATTTGCAATAAAGGAGTCCCAGAGGTTAAGCAATTTGTTTATTTAAAATTACAATAATTGCAACATGACAGTCTTTGTTAAGTCTCAGTCACAGTCAATGAAATCTGGGGGCTCTTCCATATTGGGGTCTTCCAATTTCACCATTTCAGCATCAGAAGATTTCGTCCGAGGGTCAACCTCCACAAATTCATCTTCACTGCTAAAGTCAACCTTCCAAGATTTACTGGTGATGATATCCTTGGATGCTGCTGTTAAAATGACATGTTAAAAAAAAAACCAAAGTACAATTTGTTTATAACTTTTATGCCATATGATTCTGTAATTTTGTTCAAAAAAGATTACTTTGCATAAGCACCAGTATTGGCTATACAATATGTTTCTTTTACTGACTTATAAAGGCTTTGTGCCACATTGGAGATCATTTGTGAAGTTACAGTTTTTCATAATTTTCCTGAAATGTCTCCATTTCCATACTGTGCACATGAAGAAGGCTGATACTTACTCTTTGGATGTGACAACAAACATGTCGATTCACAACAGGCGCACACGCAGTCCTTACCATAGAGTTCCCTCCACCTGAAGCACAAACAGGATTGTCAGGTCAGAATACAAGTGAAGCATACTAGAAGCTTAACATGTGACATCTAAAAAAGTTTGCTGCAAGCAAGTTTAATAAATCTCAACTCACTTGTACGTAGCATGATCGTAATTACAAGCCTTTGAACTGGAAGTGGGAGTAAGTGGTCCCAGAGACATCTCACAGTGCATGTAGAATTGCTGAAATTCATTGCATTTAATCGTTAATCTGATAGTTCTTTTTTTTTTTTAATAGCATATAGCTCTTTGTATCTCTTTAACTTGTACCTGTGGAGAAGTGGTGGAAACACTGTCCTTGAAAATGAAGCTGCCCACACTGAATTTCTGGACCATATTTGAGGTTCCAGGGAGGAACTTTGACTGCATTGTCGTCTTGCCATCAACCATACAGCTGCAGTTAAAGTGTATAAATTAAAAGCCAGATCTAATGACTGAGTTTTCATTCTGTAATTTACCTTGATTCTATAAATTACCCTTGATTGTCAATGACTGTATATTTTGGATGTGAGGAGGGGTCTTTGGAGACAGTTACAAAGCACTTATTGATGTACAGTCTTTCATCTTCAGAACCTGTGGTTTTCTCAGGTCCACTGGCCTCAAAGTACATCGGAAGTCCTAAGATGTAGGTTTCACTGCTGATGAGTCCATTCCCCGATACTGCAGTAGCATAATAGAAAATATAAAACAACAATACAGGAGAAGTGTGGGGAATGTTGGAATGTTGTTATTCTGATGCTCTGGTAATATAAATGCCATCATGAATTCTTGAGGGTACTCATGTATGTTTTTAAAAGGTATGCATATGTATGGATTTTTTTTATTACACTTTTATGTGCTTATGATTAAGTCGAGCTTTTGTGGTTGCATGCAAATAAAAAGTTGTACAAACAACTTGTCTTCAACTTTTGCACTGTAATGTTGTGATTGCTCAGTTTGAAGTGTGTTCAAACAGTGCATGTGACTCAGATGAGGCTATGTGGATTTGTTTGAATTCCCCACCAAGTCCCAACCTTAAGCTGTTCTTTGCCCATATTTGGTCTCCAATTTCCCCACATAGTTCAATACAACAAACTGTTGTATATTTTATGATTTCTAAAATGAATAGCCAAGCCTGCCATCTTCTCATGTTCATATCAGCATTTAAATCCTCTTTGGCCTCAGAAAATCTCTTACTGAATGCATGCCAGTAGTTAAGACTATTATAGGCAATACCAGCAAAGATGTGTGTCAGTTCACATTTAAAAGCCATACCATCTTGAGAGGATATGGAGAAACCACTTTTGGTTGGAGCGCTTTGTAAAAGGTGCCTCCCTGGAGTTCAGGATGGAAGCCAGTTGTATAGGAGTAAAACAACCTGCAATTGTTAAAGGAAAACATTTATTGAAGACAAGTTGGACAAAAAAAAAAGTATAAGCAGAAAGGGTGATCAGAAATTCTATAATCACTGGGCTAAACAAATTAAAGTCTTACCTGGGATATTGACACTGCAGAAGCATATCAAATGGCATATCCCTGATGATTGGACTGGCTGGGTAATACTGGAGCTTAATAGTGATGGACAAATAATCTGGCAAGCTCTAGAAAAAAAAATATGTCTTACACACATTGACAAGAAAACTAAGGCTACAAAATCAAAGGCAGCTTCAACCTTCACCCACCTCTAACTTGAATCCACAGTCAGTTGTCAAAGAGTATAGCAGGAAGTAATATTCTTTATTTCTATAGTTTACAGGACAAGTACCTAGTTTCAAATACTCGTATGCATCGTTAGAATTAAAAATATTCCTCCTTATTCTTATGTTTATTCTGTCAAGGTAGCACAAGATTTTAACCCAATCTGTTTTGTATGTTGTTCCTGTAGCATTAGCAATTGTGGGAATAACGCCCAATAACACATCCCTGAGCCATTTAGGCACAGCTCTTGCACCCTTTTCTGGCTTCAAATCTTCTTTGTGATCATTGGATGGTGAGACAACAAGATATTTAGGAAGCTTTTTTTCTCCAGCCGTAAAGGATCCACCATCTGATGCACTCCAAGATTCACTAGTAAGTGAGGGAACTTCTTCTTCATCTGCCACAGTCTTCTCTCTCTCCCACTCTGGTTCAACTTTCTTCATGAACACACCAAAGTAGGCAGACAAAAACAACAGAAATACAAGCCTGGTGTTCAATGGCACCATTTTCACTCCACCATCTGCCTCCAGCAGGGTTGTATCTGACTTTCCTGCACAGCAATCAAGAGAGAAGTCTTACAGCTGCTGGGATGACAATCACAAAGGGAGGGAGAAGGGGATCTTTATCTGTCTTACACCACAATGGGCTTTTAAAGTTTAGCATCAGTTCAATTTCAGTGATTATGTCACAGAAAATAAAGCAGCCTGTAAAAAAAAGTCACTAATTTCTTATTCTTAATTTGCCACCGTTTCACACCATTTAATTTACCCAGTGATTCCAAGAAAACACTCCTATATGCAGGATTCATCTTCATTTGACAATCTTTGTAAAGCAGCACATGGAATGTCTGAACCCCTGAATGACAAATGCCTGATGTGCAGAGCAGCTTGTTAAAGCTGCTGACAGAAAGGTTTTTTTTTTTTTTTTAAGTCTCTGGACAGGGATTCTTGTGTCCATTGGAATACAGCTACAACTGATATATCAGAAATATAGTGTTATTTCTCTGATTTGCTGCTTTGAGTAAAGGCTTGGATTTAACATTTCTAATTAATTCTAGGAGAAGATAAAATGTATCAAAATTATATTTATATTTTATAATTTATCCTTTAATTGACAAACCGAAGATCAGTCACGTGGTGGTGACCTTTCCAGGCTGTAGCCATGGACTGTCTGGCGACAGCTGTACCCCGCTGGTCTGTCGATGGGTTCTACATCCCGCGACCATAAGGTGGTAGCTGTAGAAAATAAATGGCTGGGTGGATGGGCGAATGCAATTAAAAGTGACATTTCAGTACTTTCTGGTGCCTATTTTATTTTATTTTAGTTTAATTTTTGTATCCGGATGTTACGTGCACGATGATGTCACTACCAGGAAGTTCCAACACAGTACTCTTGGACGTACCTTGTTTTCGGGAGCTGAATTTTTCTTGTTACCTGTTTTTAAGTGCAAAAGCCCCATTTTATTCAATTGTGTCTCGTTATAGGTAGGACCGAACGGTTTAATTTTTACTTTGGGCATTTAGTTCGATAAAGGAGACAAATATATCGCTTATGTTTGCTGGCTAGCTAATGAGCGAGCTAGTAGCCGATGTTTTGATGCTTCGTTACATTGACGGTGTCTGATCATCAACGTTCACACCGATATTTAGTTTTAATGACCTTGGACGTTACAAAACACGAGGTCTAAAGATAATAAGCTACAGGAATCCAGGGCAGTTTATCGGCCAGTAAGTTGGCTGACTTCAAACTTCAGCGTGCTGGCCTAGCCTTCGCTGCCCCTGGCCCCTGTCGGCATCCCCGGATAGTCTCTCTCTCTCCCCGAACCCCGAATCTCTGGCGAGCTTAAAAAGCTCTCTGCGAACCGGACCCAATGCGTGGAATGATGGGAACTCAGAGCAGTCCTGTCAAGAGTTACGATTATCTCCTGAAATTTCTTCTTGTGGGAGACAGTGATGTTGGCAAAGGTGAAATATTGGACAGTTTGCAGGATGGATCAGTAGAGTCTCCCTATGCCTACAGCAGTGGTGAATATCTATTTTTTCCCCCACTTGTATAAAATTGAATTTAAAGCCTTAAGACACTGACTTTAACACATGTTGTTTGTGTGGGATCTTAGGGATTGATTACAAGACCACCACTATTCTGCTGGATGGGAGAAGAGTAAAATTAGAGTTGTGGTAAGTTTTTGCTTTATAATTTGTATTTTTATTTTTTGAAGGAATGATCAAATTGTCAGTGGCTGCAGTGATAAACAAACCCATAGTGAACTTTATCATTGCTTATATGTATCTTTAACAGGGACACATCAGGACAAGGCAGATTCTGCACTATCTTCAGGTCTTACTCTCGTGGAGCACAGGTGATTTGAAGCTGCTTTTTACCACATTTATGTGTAATGCATTTTTAATGCACATCTGTTTTCCATTTCATTTATGGCTGCACAATATATTGAAAGTTTGTCATCACAATATCAGCATGCATAATTCGCAATATTGGAAAAAAAAAAAACAAACAAAGATTGCAATTCTTTAATTGGTATTCCATTATTTCCCCAGTGCCATTCATTCACACTCAAGATTGTCAAATATATGACTGATAATCAGGTGGAACCTTTTTGATTGAGATGCCAATTTAGATGCTCGTGTACACGGAGAGTGTTATGAACATTGTGGTGATAGAATGGAAAGATAAGATGCAGAGAAAACATGGACAAAGATGTCAGGGAGCAGTTTTAGCTGCAAAACAGAAAGACATGGACTCCAAATATTTAAGTATTTGTTTATATATTACAAGCAACATTGTCATCACAATTTTTTACTGTGAAATTGCATGTTTTCCTAATATTGTGCAGCCCTACCTTCGATTAATCAGACTTCATTTGAATGCTTCAGTTACATGAATAAATTTCAGTCCTGGTTACCTGTCGAACGAGAATCACAGTGGCAATGTCATTTAACTGAGTTGTCATTTTCTATATGGCTCAAGCCTGGACTGCTTACAGTCACGTAAAAAGATATGAACTAGGAGGGATGACAGGTCTTAATATAAATTTGTATCAGATCTTGATGTAAATATGGTTTATTTAAAACACAGAATTTAGAACATAGAAAACATCAGAAAAAATCAGATGTTGAAATTGAGACATTTTCCCATTTCTTGAAAAATATTCTCTGAATTTGACGGAAGCAGTATGTCTCAGAAAGTTAAGACATGGGTAACAAAAGGCTGGAAAAATGAGTGAAACCTGGAGAAACATCATGCCACTAATTAGGTGCGTTGTCAACTTGTTCGTAACATGATTTGGTTTAAAGGAGGCATTTAGAGAGGCAGAATTTTTTTAAAGTTAAGATGGACAGTTATCTTTGTTACCAGATGTAAACGGACTCCTGTTAAAAGAAGAGGACATGCTACACAGTGGTGAACACTAATCTGTCCTGTTTTTAGTGGAATGTGTTGCCATCATCAAAATTAATTCCTTTTTTTTCTTTTTCCTCCTTCAGACTGTACATTTCCTAAATTTCAGCATTTGATTTGTTAGCTATGTTCTGTTGTGAATAAAATATGGATTCATGAGGTTTGAAAAATCATTGAATTAGATTTTATCCACATTTCGCACTACTGTACTTCTTAACATCCTTTAACATTTTTAGATGCAGGACCTAAACTTTTCTTTCATGCCTGAGCTTAAATAAAACATCCTTTCCATTTTCAGTTGACAATGAAAAATCAAAAACTGAAAAAAAGCTACTGGTTATTTTGTTATGTGTTTCTGAATAAGATGCCAAAAAAAAAAAAGAACAAGGCCTTATTTTTCATATTTTCAATTTTAGACTTAAACCAAAAATATGAAATAGAAAAATGGGCCACAAGACCAAATTAGATTTTTTTATGTGATCTGGAAATTACTATCTTTCTAAAATTAATATCAGCTTTCTAGTCGTTATGATCCATCTCCATCCAGCCATCTATGATCCATCAGCCATGGACTACTTTGTGTTGTTCAGAGGAACAAAATGGATAACTCTGAAGTAGAAAGATGTAACAAAATGTCTTTTCCTCTTTAGATCATGCTGAGCACAGAAACGTTTGATGTTGTTTAGCTCATCCAGAGTGATAATATTGTAAAAATATTGAAAAAGACATGTCAAGCAGTAGTAGGCTAGTTCAAGATGAATGGACACAGAATCTGTTGTTGCAGTACGTGTGGAGTTTTATACAGTGGAGGAAATAAGTATTTGATCCCCTGCTGATTTTGGCAGTTGTCATACTAAGAAATAAATAAAAGAACAGTCTCAGATTTTTATGGCATCTTTATTTTAACAGTTATAGAAAGAATATTGAAAAAAGTTTTGAGAAAATTACATGAAATGAAAAATAAAAATTAATTGAATTGTAATTAACTGTATATGTATCTGATCGGCTTCAGGGTTGCTTTCATCTTATGCAAAAGTAGACAACAATCTTTGACGACTGAGGATGGCTGCAGTTTTCGGAGCCACATGCTGAAGTTGCTCTCCATCATCTTCAACTGATTATTGGTTTAGATATTTATTCAGCAGTGTGAAATTCCATAGCATTTTTTTTAAGTTTTCATTACACTGGAGAGTTTTGTTTCTGCCTGTTGCCATTAGCCTCATCTGGCCACCCAGGCGAGGTGAATTTAATTTCAAACAAGCCTATTGGTACTCAGGCAATATCTTAAAAGCACTTATGTAAGCATTTTGACTCCACAGGGCATCCTGCTTGTCTATGACATTACTAACGGCTGGTCGTTTGATGGGATTGACCGTTGGATCCGGGAAATTGATGAGGTAATCACCTTAAGACCGTTTCATGTTGACAAATCATAAGAGACGGATGTAAATTTGGGTATAGTCTTTATCCTTTTCTTTGGAGGCCTGAGAAAGGCCAATTACCTTTTTCTAGGTCTGGTATAAAGCCTGTACATTGAAGAACTGGACAAATAATAAAACATTTCTTAAAGTAACATTAGAGTTTGGTAACCCACTCTTATACTGCATCCATCAGCATGCTCCAGGTGTGCCCAGGATCCTTGTGGGAAACCGTCTTCACCTGGCCTTTAAGCGGCAAGTCCCAACGGAGCAGGCAAGGGCTTACGCAGAAAAGAACAGCATGACTTTCTTTGAAGTCAGTCCTCTGTGTAACTTCAACGTCATTGAGTCTTTTACAGAGCTTTCACGCATTGTTCTCATGAGACATGGGATGGAGAAATTTTGGAGACCCAACAGAGGTAGGTTGTTAGTTACTGTTGTTTCTGTTCAGATTGTCATTTAAATATTGAGAATATAAATCAAAACAAAATTTCTGAAGAACTTGAAAGCCACTATTAATTGACACAACACTCAGACAGTATATCATGTAAAAGACTAACATATCAAACATTCAGTTAACTAGCAACATGTTTTTAACATGATTAGGCTTTAAAAAAAAAAAAACAAATATTTTCCTAGTGAGGAATTCAATTCAATTTTATTTGTATAGCGTCTATTACAATGCAAATTGTCTCTAGGTGCTTTACAGAGACCCAGAGCATGACCCCAGAGCAAATATCATTAACTAAAATTATAATATTAAATCCTAATCAAAGAAAATGGCAAGTAAGAAAAACCTCCCACAGCGAGAGAAAAAAAACCTTTAAGCCAAACAGTGGCAAGGAAAAACTCCACTTTAAGAGGAAGAAACCTTGACCAGGACCAGGCTCATATGGGGGGACCTTCCTGCTAAAGGCCAGCCGGGTAGAGAAAGAAAAAGAGAGGGGAGACAGGACAGAGAGAGGACAGAGGGCATACACCCTGGCAATACTATATTTGATAAAATGTATAAATAATAATTATCCATTAACTTCAGAACGAAGAATTCCATGCACTTATATTCTGACTGGTTCATTGTTAGTACATGAACAAACATGGGAGAGACCTGATCTCGCTTGTGGATTCCTGTCTGATCCTGCATTTTGGATCAGTTGGAGGCTATTCAGTGAATTTTTCGGACATCCTGCTCATAACTCATTGCAATAATCCAGTCCACAAGTGACAAATGCGTGAATTAGTTTTTCAGTATCACCCTAGGAGAGGATGCTCCTCATCTTGGCGATATTACAGATATAACATAAAAAAAAAAAAAAAGGCTGTCTTATAAACCTGATTAATATGCTGTTTAAACAACATCCTAATCAAACAGTTATAGAAAGAATATTGGAAAAAAAAATTGAGAAAATTACATGAAATGAAAAATAAAAATTCATTTGAAAGTCTGCCCAGCGGGGGATCAAAAAACCAAAATGCTTCCACACCAGTGATAATAAAAAAGGTTTTTCCCAATTTCTCCGCTACCACTGGCCATGCCTGCTTGTTTTTTTTTTTTTTTTTCTTTTTCTGCGTCTATGACCTGCAGCCAACGGGCCAAAGTGTGATCGGCTGGTCACTGTGAGTGAGCGGAGGCAAGTGGACATTGACATGCAGTGGCGGGACCTGTTGCCTAAAAGGCACGCACGCTCACGTGCAAGTCCAATGCAGAGTTATTGCAACATAAATATCGCGGGACATAAAAGCGTCCCGTGTCCCGTACCCCGTACAGGTCGTCGCGAACCGTACAGTATTTTACCGAGTACCGTTGCATCCCTAGTGTGTGTGTGTGTATATATATGTGTATATTTGTGTGTGTATATATATATATATATATATGTATGTGTATGTGTGTGTATATATATATATATATATATATATATATATATATATATATATATATATATATATATATATATATATATATATATATATTATATCTATATATATTTTTTTTTTTTTTTTTTTTTTTTCATCATAGCATTTTGAATAGTTGCATCATCTGGAGTACAGAATGTCATGAAATGATTCAGATAATTCTTAGAAATCTCTGTATACGAGTGGGGAGAGTAAAAAATAGCCATGACGATTCTAAAAAATCACTATGAACCCGGGAATGTAGTAGTTCCTACACATAGTTTCAAGATGAAACCTCTCTTTCAGGGAGAATCTTTTACATTTGAAACACTAGAACAGGTCCAGTTTTAGACATACTGCCGCAACATAAATGTATAGTAGTTTCACTTTTTTTATGGGAGAGCTTTAAAAGAGATTGACAAAAATAATAAAACTACATAATGCTTTCAAATATTAACAGCAGTCAAAAAAAAAACTCAAAAGAACCTTTCAGTGGGTTAAAAAAAAAATCTTCATCCATGGCAAGGCATCATCTTGTTATGTACATAATCAAATCATTTAGGGTGTTGAAAAGTACCATATTTCTCTCAAACTTATACATCCATATTCCATTTTCTTTTTCTGCAGTCTTCAGCCTCCAAGACCTGTGCTGCCGTTCAATTGTTTCCTGCACACCAGTGCACCTCATCGACAAATTGCCGCTCCCTGTAGCCATCAAATCCCACCTCAAGTCTTTTTCTATGGCCAATGGCATGAACGCTGTAATGATGCATGGACGCTCTTATTCAGTGGCGAACAGTGCAGCGTCTGGTGGCAGCAGTGGTGGAAACAAAGCTAACAGTCTCAAACGCTCAAAGTCCTTCAGGCCTCCACAGAGCCCTCCAAAGTACTCTTCATCCTCCTCCAAGGGAAACTGCAAGATATCGTAGTGGAAGAGTGCACCTTTTGCTTGCCTCCATAGGGCCAGTATTAAAGGTGTTGTTGCTCTGAGAGATCCACACGGCTAGAGGAGGGCTCGGGGAGCTGCCAGCAATCTTCATCAGAATCAGTTATAGCTGTGAACCTACTTTGATCTTTGGAAACTGACTTGGACTGATTGGTTGGTTTTTGTTCTCTTTGCGCTTGCTGGTGCCATCTTGTGGATGTTTGTTTACCTGTACTCTTTACTACAGAGGTTCACTGATCAAGTAGAACAAGATTTCCGTGGGCCCATCTGATGTGAAACGAGGATGATCACTTACCCGTTAACACTACAAATGACTTGCTTTCAAGGGAAAAGGATTGTTTATAGCTATTTAAAACTGGACCTGAAGTTGTAAATATACTGTTTGTGTTGGTCTGTGTTTGGGGATTGGTGTTGGGTGGAGCTTTTTTATGCTTGTTTTGTTATGAATATTTTGGGAGACTTAAGACAGATAGTGTGTGTCTTGCGCCTTTTTGTAGAAAATTCCTTTTGCAACACAAACTTGATGCAAAATTTACTCAAAACTCAAATTAGCTGTTTTTTTTTTTTTAATTAAAACTGGCTTCAATAAGGTAAGATGGGAAGATCAGTTGTTTTTTTTTCTGTTTTGCACACAGACTTGAAACAAAGAGTTACCCAAGAGTTACTTATTGGAAAAGCAATTTTAGTCTGTGATCAAAAAAGGACAAGTTGTTTTTGTTGTTTGCAAGACTATTTGCTGTGTCCCTTAAATTGAAGCCCAACCATTTATTTCCATCAGTCACTGGTTAAAGCACCTGTGTACTTTCTTTGGTTTTTTTAGATCTTTAAAATGAATCTATTGCTTTAACTGGCTTAAACCATCAACAGCATGATCTTTTTTTTTTTTTTAATCTTGGGACAATAGTTGCTGGATGCTGAGGAGAAAACTTTGTACAAACTCATGTTCTGATCATTTGTTCACTCCGTGTTTTTACATATTTGTTTGCGTCCTGGATCTTAATATGAATTTCTGAAGTCACAGGATGTTGGCAAGAGGAATGTTGTACATCGGTTGCTTTTTTTGAGTATTCTGTGTACATTCTGTGTATTTATGAATGTAAAATGATATTCAACAGGTAATTTTCTTCAGCCATTTGTTAATGTGTGCAAATCTAAGAGTTGGAGGTGGAAAGCTGCTGGATACGTGGACTCAGTTCCAGTCAGTTTGAGTTTGTACTTCTGCTGCTTTCTTAAAAATGTGTGTAGAATAGAAGGGTTTATAGGAATTAACTGTGGAAGATGTATACATGGCCACAATTCAAGAATGTCAAGTATTTTAGTCAAAACTGATCTTTTCTTTTATAAATTGAGCAATCAATATTTTAATTCTGATCTAAATGATCGTTTTCCTTCCACTGTTATCAGTACTCTGCTTGTAACCAGGTTGACCCAACAGAACCGGTGCATGTTTTCACGGCACTTCTTGTATGTGGGGATGGAAACCAGAACAATAGACTACCACGACTCTTAAAGTGAAAATGTGTTCACGCTATGTAAGCATTTGATAATGTTTGCTGCTATCAGAGCTGTATGTCTAAAGGTTTGAGAGAAACATTTTGTCCCCCAACAAAATAAAGGGTAAAACTCCAGCGCTCCAATTTTGTGTTCCCCATCACAATATTTTTCATTAAAACATTTATCAGGGACACTGTGAATTGAGAGCATTTCCCCCCCCCTTTGTCCAGTCCCGAGATGGGGGTTCTTAAGTGCATGAAAGTCCGTGGGAGGAGGCGCTGAATTGATGAGCTGCTCTCTCGGTATTGGCCGGTTTCGCGTGAATGCAGCGCGGTCAGAAGTCACCGAGAGGTTGCGGGGTCACTGCCAATGAAAGGATGGGGGGAGCTGCTTCCCATCGCCCCCGAACATGAGTCACACACTGCTGAAAATGTGGCGCTTTACGTCTTCCCACCTGACCGAGGCATCTCTGAGCTCCGCGCGAATGAGGCCAGCTAGTAAACTGAGCCGCGTCTAGACAACAAGGGCGCAAACTTCCCGTCCTGCAACACGTGATGCGAAGCGCCTTTAAGCGCTGGTTCAGTCTGTGCACATTTTGAGCCTCCGCGTGTGTTTCTGTAACTATTTGTGTTTTGCTAAAAAAAAATATTTATGGGGTTAAAAAGAAATAAAGGATTTTTTTTTCATTATAACCAACTAGGCTATTCCAAGTAGGATAACACGCCGTTTCCTTGTTTGTGAACGGCGGCTCTATAAATTCTGTCTGGACCTGTTTATCATCAGGTCTCTCACCGGAATGTGGAGCTCCGTGCGCGCGGTTGTTGGGGCGGCTTACAACCAAGCCTCGAGCGTTTTCTTTGATGTTTTTACAATGTTTGTCCAGTTGTGTAGAGCATGGTGCTGCTTCATAAAAGTTTCAGACACTGGACGACAAGGAAGGGGGGGGGGGGGGGGGGGGTCAGAGGGCTGCCCCCTCCACCTCCATTCACACCCTCAGAGGCTGCTCTGCCTCTATTCCTCTCATTGTGCGCTTTCGTCCGCTCATGTTGCTGCTGCTGTTGTAGATGGTCTGAAAGGTTTTTTTTTTTTCTTCTGCGCAGCAAACTGCTTTTCATTTATAAGGACGAACAAACGTGAAAGCCGAACAACAGCCTTCTTTCTTTTGTGAAGACTCAAAGGAGGGATGGAATTATCTGGTGGACGCCTCGTACAAAGGAGCAACAATGTGTGAAACTCCCTTAAAAGTCTCGGGAGAGAGAAATTTAAAGGAGACTATAAGTTGGCATCGCGCGCGCGCTTCAAATCAACCCTCACTGGGATGGCCGGGTGCGTGTTTGCTCGTGCTTCTGGTGGGCGACTTCCTCCGATTTTCGTCGTGCGTCGGTGTGGAAGGACCCAAAGCGAAACACGAAGGGTTCTGTCCCAACAAACTCAACTCCAATCTGTGGGTTGATGCGCAGAGCACCTGCGAGAGGGAATGCAGCATCGACGAGGTGAGCTCCTTTACCTTTTATAATCACACTATATAAATGCTTACAGAACAATCTAACTCGAGTTTTCTACTCTGCTCATATTGTTTTTCATTTAAAACTTGTGTTCAGGACTGCGCTGACTTTGAGAAATGCTGCACCAACGTGTGCGGCCTCAGTAGTTGTGTCGCTGCTCGCTTCTCTGATGGCACCCCTGCTCAGCCTGACGGGACTGGTGGAGAGAAAGGAGCTGCTCCCGCCTCAACAGCTACCTGTGAGGGCTTCATCTGCAGCCAGCAGGGAGCGACCTGCGACATCTGGGACGGACAGCCCATCTGTAAGTGCCAGGACCGCTGTGAGAAAGAGCCCAACTTCACCTGCGCGTCAGACGGCCTCACCTATTTCAATCGCTGCTACATGGATGCGGAGGCCTGCATCCGTGGGGTGACTTTAACTGTGACCCCCTGCCGCTTCTACCTCGCTGGTCCCCACACCAGCCCGCTTCCTCAGGACACTACGGTCCACCCCACCCCCACATCCTCTCAGGAGGATCCCGATGCCCCCCACGCTGTACTCCAACCCCCAGCACCAGTCCATCTACGTCGGCGGCACGGTCAGCTTCCACTGCGACGTCATTGGAGTCCCCAGACCTGATGTAACCTGGGAGAAGCAGAGTGACCAGCGGAAACGACTGGTCATGAGGCCTGACCAGATGTATGGCAACGTTGTTATTAACCAACATCGGACAGCTTGTCATTTACAACGCCCAGGTGTGGGATACAGGTATCTACACTTGTATTGCGCGGAACAACGCAGGAGCTCTTCGTGCAGACTACCCGTTGTCTGTCATCCGGCGGGCTGACGATGATTTCTCTGAAGATCCTGAGATGCCTATGGGCCGACCGTTTTCACCAGCCGACTGCCTGGCTGAACTGGACCTGAGGGTGTGCAGCAGCGAGCGTCACGTTGACTGGTATTATGACAGCAAGCTGGGCACCTGCATGATCTTCAGTAATGGCGGATGTGAGGATAGTCGCAATCGATTTGAGACTTATGAGGAGTGTAAAGCGTCTTGCCAGAGAGAGGGGATGGGAATCTGCTTCCTACCTGCTGTTCAGGGGCCCTGCAAAGCTTGGGAGGCCCGTTGGGCCTGGAATTCCCTAATGAAAATGTGCCAGGCTTTTGCTTTCGGTGGCTGCGAAGGCAACGCTAACAACTTTCTGACCAAAAAGGAGTGTGAGGCAAACTGTCCACAGCGCAAACGAAAACCTTGCAAGACGTGCCGGATGAGGGGGAAAATGATTGCCAGCTTGTGTCGAAGTGACTTTGCTATCGTGGGCAGGCTGACCGGAGCTGGTGGAGGATCTGGACTCTGGGTTAGCTCGGTTTAGCCTGGAAGAGGTCCTGAGGGATGAAAGGATGGGCCTGAGCTTCTTCAATACTAAACACCTAGAGGTCACTATCACCAAGATAGACTGGAGCTGTCCCTGCCCCAACATCACCATTGAAGAAAACCCTTTACTGGTGATGGGTATGGTGCAGGACGGCATGGCCATCATCCAATCAGACAGCTACGTCAAAGCCATAACTGAACGCAGACTCAAAAAACTGCACGATGCTCTAAACAAAAAGACATGTGAGGGATTCTAAGAATTCCATGACAAATGTTTAGTCCATAAAGGGGCTGAGGTCACATCTACCTTTCAGTTAAAAGGTCAAGCTTTAGAATTACCACAAAGAAGAAGATATGTGTTATCTTATTACAAAACAACTGAACGCAGCATTTCAGTGAAGTTATGAAATAACAATCTGTGTATTCATTCAAATACAGGCTGCAGTACATTCCTGATGTCTTGTGAACCCATTTATTCCAATTCTAAAAGGCCTGTTTTTGCATAACATTTAAATGTATACCTTCTGACTTGTGTGAAAAATAAGACAGATGTTAGAGTAGCACCTAACAATTTGATCATGTTGCAAAAACTTTATTTTGTGATACTTGAAACATAGGCACATGTAGTATGTAGATTTTTTTTGTTTTTGTTTTATGGGGGGGGGGGCGGGGGTCTTTGTATTTCTTATTCACAAAAGAGCTTTATACAGATATTTTTGTTCTGTATATTCTCTCATCTTACTCTGCAAAGCACTTCTGCAAAATTACTATAAGAATAATAAAAATTAAATAGAAAAAAGCAGTCTTTCAGTAAATAAAGTACAGTATACAGAAAACACATGTATGCGAGTCTCAACCATGCAATACTGAAGAATGCTGTGTATAGTAGACAAAAAGAATTCAAAACAAAAGTAATCTTTGAAGTTGAAGTTTGAAGTTTCTTTTGAGTAAGAAAATAACATGAGCTATTTACGGTTCTTGAAAATCTCTCCATGCAGCTGAGTTTTAAAGTGAAGGTGCTTTGATGGTTTTGCTCCAAAAGCGATGTGCGTGTACGTAAAGGCAGAACATCAGAATACCTCACACTAAACTCTCCTTCCTGAACAGAAGACATTTGTTGTTTGCTGGCATGTCCACCTTGGAAAGAAAATACAGATACCACGAAACCGTTACACTTCTAGAACTGCAATATTTGAGTTAATTTGAGAGAAAACATTATTTCATGATGTGATTACTTACCATTTTATCCAGTAACAAGTCATTTTTTTGTGCCAGAGAACTGAGGAGCGAGATATCTCTGAGTCCCCATTCTGGGTTCCTGCAAGATGAAATGAAAACTTAAAATGACATGGTCACTTTCATTCCTTATTTACCTGGCTTATAAAAGATATGATCCCTTTTTTTTTTTTTTTGCATGAATTTGGTACTTCTCTCACATTTAGCAGCAAAATTGGGTACATATACTGCGTTCTCTGATGCCCATTTATTTTGATTGACAGCTGAGTTCCTTTCAATTAAATCAAACGGCTTTCAGCTTTCACTTCCACATGCCTTTAGAGTCATCGAGATATAAAACTTTACCTTTGCCGCAGGACTGTAGTCAAAGTCAACATTGCTTTGAGGGGTGATCTGACCATTCACTGCATAGGGCTGAAAACAAACAGATGGACTTCATTTACTATTTACTTTAGCAAATGCCTGATAATAGTATGTGATGAGGTCTGCATGATAATAAAATGAAATGTTTTTCACCCACGCCATATGTTAATAGAAGACCCTGTGGCTTCAAAACTGCTCCGGCTCCTTTAAATAAGCCCTGGAAGAAAGAATGTATGTTTCTAAGCACTCAAATAACAAGACATCAAGGGCTGAATAGAGGAAGGAGTAACAACTGAAGCCTTTTTGTGCTTCGTCTGTTTAATATGATTAAAGGACCTGAAGGGTTATTCATTTAAAGTGCTGTAGCATAAACAGACTTGGAGAGAATACATTACCTGATTTATGTGAGTTTAACATCTGGGTGAGCAAATATATAAATGAAACCTGACCAGGTGAGTATAAAAAGGAAAATAATCATATTTCTCATACAAGAGGTTTTCTTTTTCTCTCTCTCTCTTTAGCAGTAAAACAGATGCTTCTACCTCTACGCCCTCAGATAGTTTGCCTTTAGCATCTGGATACTATGGTTAGGTACTGATTCACAATCTCAGAAGTACTCTGGGAAAGGAGGGAAATGGTCTTACCTCTGTACAAGCCAAAGGAGAAATATGGATCATGTTGATGTTGAGTAGCAGGTCGATGCTCTCTGGCTTGATCCCTCCCCAGTATTGAGGAGGTAGAGAAGCGTCCAGGTGGATGGGAGGCTTTACATTGTCCAGGTTGTAGTGAACTCTGTAAGCTTCTATGCTAAGAATGGAAACAGAAGGCATTATTTTTGACACAAAACACAGCTGACCAGCACCAGCTGTTGTGACGCAAAACGAATATTTTTTATTTTTTTAATGTAGTGCTGTAATTCTCAAGTTATGAAGACACGATCTTTCGTCAGCTTTATTACGCAGTTACAAGTACCTGTAAATGTCCAGGTTGAAAAGCTGCTTATATCCTTATATCTATTATATTAGCTGAAATGGCGATTAATTGTCACATAGCACTTTTGTTTACCTGGATAGAGACTGTCGGTCATACTCCGAGGGTTGCCAAGTTATATTCCGTAGAGCCTGCGCGAAGTGAGTGACATGCTGTCCGGTACCGGAGGATATCTCCAGCGCCTGCAGAGGTCTCACGGTGTTCACGTTCTCCCGGAGCACCGCCAGAATGGGCTCCTTGTTTCTCTCTGCGGCGGCAGCACTCAACATGGTGTCAAGGCCTGGGTAGAACTGCCGACCTACACGGTATAGTTTGTGTATCCACTCCAGTTAGCCTGGGTATCGACAGACCACACTAACGCGCTGAACTCTACAACGATTGTTTAGTTTTTCGACAGAAATTGGACCACTTCCGCATTGATTCACGTGACTGATCTCATACCCAATGAGAGGCTCTCATTGAGAGCACGAGGGACAGACCTCAGTCAGCGGTGGCCCCTTATAAAAGATGACAAGTATACGTCCAGCGTTGCCAGGAGTACGATAATTATCGTATTTGTATGATAATTTGGCCCTCTGTACGATCAATAATCCAAAAAAGGGCAAATGTACCATAATTTGACCATTTCAAATAATTGCCTGCCGCAACTGTCTACCGGAGAGTTTTTGTGAACCCTGAAGGCATCTGTTCCCATGTGACATGTTTCCAGCCAATCGTGCTTTGCAGAGCGTGAGATACAAGTGTTTGTCTCAGAACAATGAGCGTGATTGGCTGAATGGTCAGCTGCTCCCGCCCACGAGACGCTCACAGTCAGGACCATACCAGGAAGTCGAGCGAGCGAGATTTAAACAGAGTTTAAGCAGAAGAGAAAAAGCAAGCGAAAAAATGAGTCTCCAAAATCGCATCCAGGCCTCATAATTTGGCTTAGTTCCCACCTCTAAATTGTTCTTGGGGGACACATTAGTCTAACGCAACTATAAATTGGGGCTGATGTGGTGCCGTTAACCCATTCCGTACTTACGCCACGAAGCTGAGAGTGCCTGTGGGACGCTATTTATCACTAGAGTGATTAAATTTGACTATAGCGCAGCACTGGGCTTGTTATTTTGGTTATTAGATGTACGATAATTTCCCTCAAAATACGATCATTTTGAGTCTCTGGTACGACAATCCTACATTTCCCACCTAGCAACGCTGTATACGTCAAAGAGGAAGTAAATGATCGGTCAAAATTAGAAGTTTGCTTTTGTTGGAGTCTATTTTTTAACCTTCCTATGGTGTTAGGGTCCCTACGGACCCGTTTTGAGTTTTAGCATGCATAAAAGTACTTCATACATTTGTTTTTTGCGTTGAAACTTTTTGACTTTGTCAGGGACTTCAATTTAAACAAAATAAAATCAAATTTTTTTTTTTTACTAAATTATAAAGTGCTCTGGTGAAAAAAATGACTTTTGTGGTGTTCGGGTCATTTTTGACCCGGTTAAAATTTTCGATTATAAAACAATAAAAAATGCCAAAAATGAAATCATAAACACACAATCAACCAACAGCCTCTTCCTCCAACCACTTGAGCTTCATTTTAGGGGCTTTTCTCCTTGCCTTTTTGCAAGAACAAACAAAGGGAGACATGTCCAGACTTTTCAAGCCATTTGAGTGTAGAGGTGGTGACTTGCAGAGTACACATCTCCAATTCACAGGATGCAACAATGAAGAGAAGATTCACTGTAAATGAAGCTTTGGATCACATCTGCTGCAAATGAGGCAGAAGACACACAGGATTTTAGCGATGGAGATGAGCAGGCCTCTGAGAACGAAGATGATGTGGAGTACCAATTGGAAGAAACAGACACAACTGATCAGTCTGAAGTGGAGGTCACTGGTGCTGAAGCTGCTCCTGCTGAATCATTCCAATCCAAACATGGCAACATCCGTTGGAGCACAGTTCCTCCTGATGTGCATGGAAGGACAGCTGCTGCAAACATCATCAAAATGACCCCTGGGTCATGAGGTTTGCTGTGACAAGAGTTATTGACATCAAGACGTGCTGTGATCTCTTTTTGCCATTGTCACTAAAAAAAGTCATAATTGCTATGACAAACCTTGAGGGGAAAAAAGTCCATGGCAACATGTGGAAAGACATTGATGAGACGTACCTGGATGCCTACATTGGTTGTTCTCCTCCTTGCTGGAGTTTACAGATCCAGCAATGAGGCAACTGAGAGTCTCTGGGATGCATCAACGGGCAGAAATATTTTCCGGGCAAGAATTTCTCTTCGGACCTTTCAGATGATCTCAAGAGTCCTCAGATTTGACAATCGAGACACCAGAGCAAAATCTGACAAGCTTGCTCCCATCAGGGATGATTGAGAGAGATGGGTGCAACTCCTTCCACTGATGTTCAACCCAGGGCCAGAGGTGACAGTGGATGAACGTTTTCTCCCTTTCTGAGGAAAATGCCCGTTCCGGCAATACATGCCCAGCAAGCCAGGCAAATATGGCATAAAAATAGTTCTATTGTGTGTTAAAAAAAAAGACTTGTTTTTGCCCTTTTCTTGAAGTAAAAATATACGGGTCCAAAATGACCCGAAACACCATAGATGTTACTATATTTGATAATATTAGAATTAAAATCTTTTTTTTGTTGAACATTTAAGAAATGTGTTTTAATATCTCTCAGTTACACTCAGGTAACAAAACAACTGATTATTTTGTTGCCTTCTTCTCGTAAGGTTCATTTGACCACTTTTTAGACCTTGAAAACGAGGGGTATGCTGTTAAAACAAAGGCCCAGGGGCCCACAAAAAAATATTAAAACCAATCTTTTCATGGATAAGGGAGCCCAACCAGCTAAACAAGAGTTAAGAAAAACATTGGATGATAAAAGATTGTTTTAGGGTATTTTATGGCTGATTTAATACACGTGTCCAAAATGACCCGCTAACACCACAGATGGCAGCAGAAAGCTAACACCAGAGGAAGGTTAAGCATTATTTCCTTATATAAAACACATATTTATACACTACTAAAAAAAAATCAATTATTTTTCGTTGGGCCACCTTCAGCTTTGACTATGGCACGCTTTCACTGTGGGATTGTTTCGATAACCTTTTGCAATGTCACATTTATTCCCATCCAGAGTTGCACTGATTTTTCACTTAGATCTTGTTTTGATGATGGTAGAGTCCAACTGCTGCTCAAAGCCTTCTCCAGCACATCCCAAAGATTCTCAATGGGGTTCAGGTCTGGACTCTGTGGTGGCCAATCCATGTGGGAAAATGATGCCTCATGCTCTTTGAACCCCCCTTTCACAATTTGAGCCCTGATATATCCTGGCATTGTCATCTTGGAATATGCCCGTGCCATCAGGGAAGAATAAATCCATTGATGGAATAACCTGGTCATTCAGTATCTTCAGGTGACCTCATTCTTTGAGCTCATACCGTTGCTGAACCTGGACCTGACCAACTGCAGCAACCCCAGATCAATAACACTGCCCCCACAGGCTGGTACAGTAGGCACTAGGCATGATGGGAGCATCACTTCATCTGCCTCTCTTTTCACCCTGATGCACCCATTACTCTGGAACACGGTAAATCTGGACTCACCAGACCACATGATCTCCTTCCATTGCTCCAGAGTCCAGTCCTTTTGCTCCCTAACAAAGTGAAATCTTTTATCTGACTACCCTCACTGGTAAGTGGTTTTCTTTAAGCTACACTGCTGTTTAGTCCCAATTCCTTGAGTTCCCTTCACATTGTCCATGTGGAAATGCTCTGTCCACTATAACATCTGGGTTCTACTGTTATCTTTAAAAAAAATTGATTTCACCAAACCTCTAAGTGATCACCGATTACGATCATTCACCATGTTTTTCTGGCCACGTCTTCCTCAAAGATGATGGTTCCCCACCATCCTTCCAGTTTTTAATAATGCGTTGGACAGTTCTAAACCAATTTGTAGTAGTTTCAGCAATCTTTTTAGATATTTTCTTTGCTTGATGCATGCCAATAATTTGACCCTTCTGACAGATTTACATCTTTTCCAGGACCACAGGATGCGGCTTCTGACATGGTTGTTAAAGAAATGAGAAGCTGCTCACTGCATCAGTGAGGGTTAAACAACTTGGTGCCAGCTGAAACATAACAATCCATGCAGAAGTTATCCAATGGAAGGCTCTTGACTTCGTGCTTCGATTTCTCCCAACCATCCAAGGGCAGTTTGGTGATGAAGAATGCCTTTTCTAGCATGATGGAGCACCTTGCCATAAAGCAAAAGTCATAATGAAATGGCTCGGAGAACATAACATTAAGATTTTGGGCCCTTGGCCAGGAAACTCCCCAGATCTTAATCCCATTGAGAATTTGTGGTCAATCCTCAAGAGGCGGGTGGACAATCAAAAACCCACAAATTGTGACAAACTCCAGGCATTGATTACGCAAGAATTGGACTGGCATCATTCAAGATTTGGTCCAGAAGTTGATTAACAGCATGTCAGGGAGAACTGCAGAGGTCTTGAAAAAGAAGGGTCAGCACTGCAAATATTGACTTATTGCATGAATTATGTGTAATTCTCAATAAAAGCTTTTGAAACTGATGAAATGCTTCTAATTGTCTTTCATTATAACATAGAAACACCTGACAAAAACATTTAAAAACTGAACCAGCAGACTTTGTGAAAATGTAATATTTGTGTCATTCTCAA
Organism: Hirundichthys speculiger; assembly: GCA_018398805.1. NCBI lineage: Eukaryota > Metazoa > Chordata > Actinopteri > Beloniformes > Exocoetidae > Hirundichthys > Hirundichthys speculiger. Next base: position 1,073,343 of record JAGFBZ010001548.1, on the reverse strand, counting down.
AACCTTTGGCCATGACTGTAGATGTAGAAAAACAAATGAATATATAAATGAATGGATTCATAAATAAACTAGTAAATAAATGGAGAATTGTATAAATGCAGAAATAAATAAATCCAAACAGATACACACATTAGTGAAAGCAAAAATACTGTTATTTATTGCCATGTTTATGCATTTCTTGACACACACACACATATATAATAATTGTTAAGATTACATATAGATATATATATTATATATCTGTATATAAATCTTTGATTATGTCAGGTTTGGTCCTCATTGACACAATTTGAATGGACTTCATCCAGAAGTGGTGTGTACCTTTTTGGATGCTTGTCAGATTTGTGATTTGACTCCAGACAGATGTCTAGAAAATAACTGCATTACCCTTCTCTTATATTTTCTTTTTAACGATTTAGCTTTGTTATATTACCCAAAATTCTTGTTTTATAATAGTATTATAAATCCTTATTTATTTATAGCTCATAAATTATTTAATTGTTTTTTTTTTCCTTCCTTTCCCTTTTGAAAGGCGTGCTAAGACTTGTATTACTTTAAGAAATATCTATGGTTTTAAAATTTGCTCAAAAGAAATACTAAAAAAATCTCAAAAAGGGGAGAAATAGCCTTTAGGTTGAAATACTGCCTTACATGTAAAAGCCAGCACCCTTTCAAACACAGACAGAAAACAAGGTCAGAATAAATTAAAGGTTAGAGATGAGTAAAAAGAAGAACATACATAGAAAAATGTAAAAGTGAGCAAAGGGTTTGATAAATAGAAATATCCATAACACAGGACTGCCAAAGTGGCAAAGGAAAAGTAAATACGCCTGACTGACACACACCAATCTAAATAATGGTGGAGAAAAAGAGTAGCTTAAATTTTTATAAAGCATCACATGTACAAAACAAATCTAGTGCTAAAGTAAATTATTCTTCCTCACAAATAAATAAAATTAAATAAATTAAAACTGGACACTTAGGGGTCAATGAAAAACAGGGTAAACATATTTGAATATAGTGACATGTGCTTGTGTTGATGTGATGAAAACTGCCCTCACAAACACCTGTTTTATTCATGATGTGATGAGGATGTGACAGCCGCTTTCATGCAGTTGTGGGTTGCTGGTCTGTTCCCTCCAACCCAGTTGTATCCTCTGCATTTTGACTCTGCTGGCATTCAGAGCTGAACAATGTTTGTGATGTATTTTCACGGGATTCTTGCCCTTCAAGTATATTTGGGCAGAGGAAGGTCTGGTCAATGTCAAGCATATTTAGACGAGTCGTAGCAACCACAGAATCACTGAAAATTGTGTTTGAGAAGACAGAATTAAAAGTAAATGAGGAGCCAAGCAGAGACTCTTCCACAGGACATTTGTGGTTTTCTGTTAGAAAAACAACCACTGGTTCTCTGGGAGGTTTAACTGGAGGAATGGGGTCAGGCTCACAGCTCTTAATTGCTGAGTCTGGCTTTTGACTCTGACTCTGCATTTCCTCCCGAGTACAGTTCTCTTCTGAAACCTGCACAGGCTCCGTCTTGACCGTCTCCCTATAGTTACTGTTGATGCTGGAGCGTTGAGATGAACCCTCTGGAGCAGAAATGATGCTGCTGGCACGGGGAAGACTTTTGGGGGACTTGAAGCCTCTCAGTCGTCCCTCTTTCACGAGAGGGGTAGAAAAACAGTTGAGCCAGACATCGAGGACGACTTACCTTGAACATACAGCACTGTAATTGGCGAACATGCAGAGGCTTGTGCATTTTCATCTTTTGAGGTCATCCTTTCAAACCCTGAGCCTCCTAAATCTGATGAGCGACGTGCCACCTTTCCTCTCGACCCTCTTCGAATGGTTTTTGTACCTCTTGTGAGCCAAGATTCTTGAGACAGTTTTTGTACAGATCGGGTATCTGAATTTTGACTGTCAGGATTGGACATAGTAGAGGCCTTTTCTATGTGCTGCTGCAGCTTTGAGTCATGTCGGGGGGTAGAGGTATCACTGGGTGGTTGGTAGGAGGAGCGGCGTGATGGGGGCTGCTGGACAGGACTGCTGCCATTTGACCATGGCTCATTTTCCAGGCTCAGGTTGAACTCACCGCTGCTCTCACTGTGGGGTCGACTACGGACACCATTCAGCCCTAGAATGAGATTATGCCGTTTTGTCAAAGATCTACAATCCAATATATACGTGAATAAGAATATAGTCTCTTATTACATCATCTATCAGCTGTATCAACAGAATATTTTTAATGTCCAACAGGGAGCAGCAGAGGCAAGTCTTCCTTTACCAGTTGTAGGCCTCAGTCATCAACACAAGAGATTAAAATGAAACAAGGTCATGGATGTGATTTGATGGGTTTACTCTAATTCCTCAGCTGGTTATACATTTGCATGCTGGCTGAATCCCCTAAACAAGTATCAAGAAGGTTTTACCGGGATTCTTCAGCTCGTTGTCCTCGTAACCAGATTGCACAGTGGTGTCATTTGAATCTTTGTCTGTGGAGCATTAAATCAGAAATCTCACTGGTAATAATGGTAACGTGGTCTCAACTTCTAAAAGGAAAAGCACATGAGTGTTTTCATTGTTTTACTTTCCTTTATTTTATTCTAACCATATAACTAAAGATGGAATAAAACAAAATAGCAGTCCTTGGATGCCTCTACCTGTCACCCACAGCTCAAAATCATCTAGAACAGGAACAGCGGTGATGCTGTTGAAATAGCTGAATGGCTGAGTGGTGGGATGGTGAAGGTGGAAGATGGAGGTGGTAAGGGATGACATCAGTAGCTTCTCCTGGTCCTCTCCTACATAAGCCTCTTTCTCTTCCAACAGCTTTGGGCTGCCAGCCCCCTGCTCAGCTTCAAACTGGGCTGAAGGGTAGGATAAGGAGCTCAAAGCTACATTGTTGGATGAAGGAATGGAATAAGTGGATGACAGCAAGGAATGGTCAAGTTAAATGTAGATGGAGATTGTACATTTTCTTTCACTTTCTTTTTTTTTTTCTCTACATGGTGGTCATGTGGAAAGCATAGAAATGTACTCTGAATATGTGGATCCCAACTCTACAGCTGTTTCCTAGCAGGACAAAGCACTTGCAGCACCAGTGCATTCCTGCAATGCAGAACACCTTTTGTACTAATGTCTGCTGTACTAATAAAATATCATAGAACGTCTAATGTAGCAAGAAAATGCAGTGTTTCAGTTTATAACATAAAAGATAAGCTGAGACAGTGTGGAATGGGGTCACATAAAGTAGGTATTGATGGACAGACTTCTATCATATGACAACAATTAATCTTAATCTAATGTTATGCTACCATTATGTTATGTACTACAAATACATGAAGCACAGACACCGGACAGTTCTTACATGAATACATGAAAAAAAAATGCATCAGTCAAGACGAGAGAAGACATCAGACAACTTTTTTCCTTACACAGGGAACGACGGAAGAGGGACGTGACTTTGTCTCTGTCCTTTAGTCTGTTCCTTAAACAAGGAAACTTTTTCAGATGGGCTTTTTAACATCAAGTGCGACCACATACGATGCAGACAAAAGGGGTAGGACGGTGGGAATGGATGCAAGCAGAGGGTGAGAGAAGTGAGGCAAGAAAGAAGTAGGAAGGAAAGGAAAAGACAAGGGGAAAAAGAAAGCCAAAGGTTAGGGTTCAATAAATACATAAAGATGAGAGACACAGGGAAGACATACTGAGGATTGTAATGCACCTGGAAAAAAATGTTCTTTAACTGAGACACAAAATTTGTTTTATTTCTAACAATCTGAACTGTATTCTTCTGTCAAAGGTTATTAGAATCTAGTAGAATAGAATATAGTTGAGTTCCCTAAAATTTCTATTGAGCTGCGTATTAATGTAGTTCAGCATATTTGAAGCAGTAGTGAGCATTTTTCCTTGTTTTTGGAATAAAGCAGATTAGAGACTTTCTGTTGAGGACAGAGGGCTCAACAATTGTAAATGATAACATTACAAAAGAGATGTGAGTGAAGATGTGACATCACAGAGATATTTTTAATTTTAAATGCACTGATTGGACATTTTATAACTCTTTTGGTAATGCATCAGTGGAGAGGGTGGTCATTTCCAATTTTAGGAAGATGGCAGTTCTTCAAATGCAGCTTCAGATCAAGATGAAACTGTTCTTAATTCGCTCATGCCACTCCTGACTGTAAACAAACACATTCCTAGATTATCTGTTTGCCCTGCCTCTGAATATGATCTGGCAAGTTTGAGAAAGACATACTCACTGCTGTTACGCTGGTGTGAGATGGAGTCACCTGCTGAGGTGGAGGCTGAGCCTCCAGAGCCGTCAAAGCTGATGAATGAGCTGTTGTCATGAGTGGAAAGGTGAGGCTCAACAATGCCTGAGTGTGTGAGCTCAGTTTCCTGCTTACGGCCACTGGATTTCATCAGCTTTTTCAGCTTTAGGGTTATCCAGTTACCACGTCTGTGAGCCGATAAGAAAGGTAAACGTATATAACTCATTTGGGGAGGGACTTGTTAAGTTATGTGAATCAGATGGTCAAATAAACACACTGTACACCTACTGTATATATTAACAATGGACAACTGCACATATCAAACATGATTGTTGTAACAAAGATCCTTAAAAGTTATTGTCCAGTGCTGGAATTCCTCAAAGTTAAAAAAACAAAAAAACAAAAAAACAAAAAAAACCACAAGAGCAAAAAAACCAAAATTATCTAAACCAAGGGTTTTTTTCCCCTTGTAATCAAGAAGAGTAAGAAAATGACAAAGTAATGCTGGGATCTGAACATAAGTGATGTGCTAGAATTACAGATTATTACCTGCGAGGAGGTGAAGGCTCATAGAACCTGTACTGGTCCATTATCTTTTCCTCCAGCTTCTCCTTCTGCCTCCTCAAATCATTCAGCTTGTCACTGAACAGAGAGAGAAAGAAACATTACAGACATCCAAGTCAACATTTTTAGGCCTACTCTTTTAAGCACTGTAGTAGTTTAATGTCTCAGTTACTGTACATTTTTAGCCGTGTTATCTGGAAAGTCTCAAACACTAAGCCTTAATGTTAGAGTTCATTAACCCTTGTATTGTGATTAGGCCTTATTTGTTTCAGTTTTTTAATTGTTTAATGAATAAAAAGGACAATTTTCTTTTTTCCAAACCTGTGACTATTTTCTTAGTGTAGTTCAATGGTTTGATTTTTAGGTTCATTTTTACCCATCAGTGATAAAAAATTTAGGAAAACAAATAAACAGGAAATGTTTTAGAAAAAAAGAAGTTTATTATATACAGTTGAGAGCAGAAGTTTATTCACTGTGTCTTTTATACAATCTCTTTCTTCCTCTCTGTCTGACATTAAATCAGACTAAACTTTTCCTGTTTTAGGTCAGTTAGTATTACCAAAATTATTAGCCAAATGCCAGAATAATGACAGAGAATGTTGTATTACTTTGTTCAGTCAGAAGTTTACATGCACTTAAACATACATTTTTGGTAGCATTACCTTTAAACCTTATGACTTGGGTCAAACGTTTTAGGTTTCTTTCCACAAGTTTCTCATAATAGTTTGCTGGAACTTTGTCTTATTCCTCCTGACAGAACTGGTGTAACTGGGTCAGGTTTGGAGGCCACCTTGCTCACACACCTTTTCAGCTCTACCCAAAGGTCGTCTATCAGGCTTTGTGATGGCCACCTCAGAACAATGACTTTGCTGTAGATAATGACACTCCCTTACAAAATTCAGCCAGTATCTTTTACAACGTGTTTTGTTTTTGTTCCAAGTTGATATGCACATTTCACACCAAAGCATGTTCATCTCTGGGACACAGAACCCATCTTCTTTCTGAGCAGTATGATGGCTGGACATTCTCATGAAGTTATTGCACCTCTGTTCAAACAATTATACTTGCATATAACTGTTTAAACAGATGAATGTGGCACCTTCAGGCATCTGGAAATTGTTTCCAAAGATGAACCAGACTTGTGGCGGTCCACAACTGTCTTCCTGATATCTAAGCCGATACTTTAGAGGTGTGTCTTAAAGTACATCCACAGGTGTGCATCATCACCATCATCACCATCATCACCATCACCACCATCATCACCATCATCATCATCATCATCATCATCATCATCACCATCATCACCATCACCACCATCACCGCCATCATCACCATCATCACCATCATCATCATCATCATCATCATCATCATCATCATCATCATCATCATCATCATCATCATCATCATCATCATCATCATCATCAGGGCTTTCCCAAATTGTTTAAAGGCATAGTAATCTTAGTGCCTGCAATCTTTTGACTGAAGAAATTCTGAAAAATTCTCTCATTATTCTGGCATTTAGCAAATGAAAATAATTTTGGTAATCTTAACTGAGCTAAAACAGGAAAAGTTTAGTGTGATTTAATGTCAGACAGTGAGAAAAAAAAATGATATGTGTCTTTTTATATTGTGTATGTAAACTTCTGGTCTCAACTATACCTTAATAAAATGTAAATAATTTAAGTAATAGATGTCACTTGTGGAAACACTAGAGTGACACCAGATGAACATACAGGTCAAACTTGACAATGATGCAGCAAATGTTACAAGTTTGCACACTTGCTTCGCTTTAAAGCACCTTGGGAGAATTTATATTTCAATAGACTCTATACAAATACAGTTGAATTGAACTAAATTGAATTAAATGTAAATTCTCCAGGTGATTATGAATAGTTTTGACTGCAGCTCTTAATTACAGTTGATTATTGTGGTGAAAAGGGTTTAGAAGATGGAGAGTTATCAGATTATTGTTGGATGACAAAGGTGATTTGCTCCACATTCATGTGATGACAGCTTCAGGAATTGAGACTAAACAGCTGTGTAGCCTGAAGAAAACCACACATCAGTGAAGATAATTCAAAAAGAGAGTTCAATTTGTTAGGGAGCATAAATATTGAACTCTGGGGCAATGGCAAAAGGTCATGTGATTAGTCCAAAGTGGTTGGCACATCAGAGTAAGAAGAGGGCTTCATGACACCGATGCACCAATCATGCCCAGTGATTATAGTGCAAATATTTAGGGGCAGTATTATTATCTGAGGTTCCTTCATCTGGTCAGGTCTAGGTTCAGCAACATTATGTGCCCAAAAAATTAGGTCAGCTGACCTTCTGAAAATGCTGGAAGACCAGGTTTTTCCATCAACAGATTTGTTTTTCTTATCTGGTGGCATAGGTATATTCCAAGAGTGGTTCGGGGAGCATGAGATGATGTATTTACCCATGGCCTGGCCACCACAGAATCTAGACCTCAACCGCACTGAAAGGTTTTGGGATGTGCTTTAAATAGTCTGCGCAGAGAATGACTGATTCCAAGTCCTCCTCCCCATGATTAATGCAAAATCTTGATGAATAATTCATGCAACTCTGGTTATAGTTAGATATTATGATATAATCTTAGTGAAATTATGCCACTGAGAAAGTCTGTGATAATCAAAGCTAAAGTGATACAACAAAACATTAAAGTGTAAGCTTTTTTGGACCAGGCAGTGTATATTGCCATAACGTAATGTCGTGGGTTAACTGGTCTCACAAACTCTGAGAAGGTAGTGAAAATACAGTCACTTTACAAGGGTTAACAGAACACCAAGAAGCCCTGTGAGTCAGCAGAGTACAAAATATGTGACTCATTTGATATATATATATTATATATAAAAAATCTGCTTACATATACTGTCGTTCTTCGACATGAAACAGATCCTTGCTTTCCATACTCTGCTCCAACAAGGTGCGGTTCTGCAGCATCAAGGTCTCAATCTGGCTGAGCAGGTGGCGATTCTCCTCATCAAGATTTTCTTTCAACTGGCTCAACAACTTGGCATCACAAGTTGCAATAAATGTTAACATGTAAAAACATCTCTCTGACATATTTACTGACATGTAAATATGAAAACAGTTGCAAATCAAATATAAATTAAGTTAATACTATGCAGCTGTCAGAGTAAATAAAATATACTGTAGTTTGTCAAAGTAACTTTAAAAGACATCTAAATATTTTAATGTCCATACCTCACACTGGTTTGTGAGTTTTGTGGAGGTGATGTCTAGCTGCTGAAAATCCTTCTTGAGCTCAGAAAAGTCAGCCTCCAACCAGGTGTGTTCAAGCTTGGTTTCATTCAGCTGACTCTTCAGCTGCTTATGGTCTGCTGTCAGTGCTTTGTTGTCGACAAGAAGCTGATGATATATCTGGTTGAGCCTTACAAAACAAATGAACAGTGATATATAAGTTTCCATTCACGTGTTGTCTGGGTGTACACTCCGGTATATGCGTGTGTCTGTGTGTACACGCTTGTGCTTTCACACCAGTCCTTCTCATCACGGAGCCTACAGCATTCCGCAGCTGTTGTCTGGTGCTGTTCTCTCTCCAAAGTCATCCTCATCTGGTCCTCCTTTAGGGTTTTCTCCAGATCTTCTAGCTTGGTCTGCTGCTGCATCAAGCTGTTATACCTGAATACACCCGCAACAGACAAGCATAAACATACATGCACACGAAAAGATCTTCTATACAGTATTTGACAGAACCTTAAACATCTAAAAATCATTGGATTTTACATAAGGTTCCTATTTTGAAACCTCCCCATCTTCTCACATCACTCACCTGTCCTGCAGTGTGCGCTGCTCCAATTCCAGTGTGCGATGGGCATTTTTCAGACAGGCATGTTTGCCCATCAGGACTTCATATTCCACGGCTTGCCGCTCATGCAGAACTGCCAGCCGTTCATGATCTCGTAATAGTTGTTCATGAGCAGCACGCAGCTCTTCACGTTCATGTATGACACTGTCCCGCTCACTTTCTGTCCCAGACTGTTGCTGCTGCAGCTGAGCATTCTGTGCCATGAGAGATGCACTCTCTGAATTCAGAGTAGATTTCTCCACCTGCAGAAAGAATCCAGAAATTAATGTAGCATATATGCATATGGTTCTTATTCCTTGTACAATTACTCATATTTCATAATTAATAATTTCCAGCCTGTAAATTTTTTTCAGTACAACTGTAGTTCTGGTTTGATGCTAACTGTATTTTGTTGCCTTGTACTGTAACGTGCAATGACAATAAAGTTGAATCCTAATCTAATTTGCTAATACTGTTGCCAGGGATTGCTATAAAAACTGTTCTGTAAAGTGTATAACAGGGAAAAGTACAGTAATAGTACCTGGAGTTTAGCATTTTGTGTCTGGAGAGCTGTGTTGTTCTCCTGCAGTGAGGCAGCCTGCCTCTGCAAAGCGAGGATTTGAGCCTGCTGGCTGTCAGACTGACTTTCTAGCTGTTTTAGTTGGGCCTGCATAGCCTGCCGTTCTGCCTCCAGTGTTGCATTCTGCAGAGAGGAGTAGAGAGTAGAGAAGAAGAGAGTGTTACTTTAACTTAAAGATGGCTTGTTTTCTATTCTCAAGTTTAAATTAGTATCAAAAGAACTTTCTGCAGTATAGGAACTAGTGGTGTCGTACACTGGGACAGGGGCCACCTCATCAGTCAACATAGGCAAACCACTTACATTTCTCTCAACTTCAATTAGGTGGTCTTTGACCTTAAGCAGTTCTTTGGTAGCTTCCTGGCTTTCACGCAACCAATCAGTAACGGTCTTGCCAGTCTCTGTTAGAGGGCTGGAGCTTGAAGTTGGCTGCTCTTCCTCCTGCCTCTGTTGCAAAGCCTCATAGCTTAGCTTCACCTGTATAGCGGAGACATTCATTACAACTGGATCAGGTGGCACAAAGAGACCTGCAAATATGGGCTTTATGACATAACTTACAGCCTTCAGCTCTTGGCGCAGCTGCTGATTCAGGAAAGAGGACTCCTGCAGACGAGCTTCCAGAGTAGCAATCTTGTCATTTTTAATGTGAAGAGACTTTTCAAGAGATGCTTCAAACTCTAATTCCAACATCTTGACCCTACTGTATAGATAGAAAATAAGATACTTTGACTTCTAAAACACCTCATTTTTTTTTCTCAAAGAGAAATAAAACTCCAAACATTATGTTTAAGTATCCATCACCTGTTTTCTGGTGGTTCTTGTTCAGACTGTTGTGAAACGCCTTGGTTCAACACTTTCATGTCCAGCTCATGGGTCATCCTCTTTAGTTCATTGTCTCTCTGCTGGGTTTTCAATTTCTCATTCACCAGCTCCTGAAGACGAACGATATGCTCAAATCATATGTTTTTTTTTTCCTTAACCAGCAACATGGCTTCAACCTAACGATTTCAGCTGTTTGGTCCGATTCTTTTTCCAACTGGAAATAGAATAATTAACTTAAAATTTTCCACACTCATCCATGCCTCTCACATGATACACCTAAGTCACTTGAGACATATTCTACCTCTTGTTCCATTAGGTCATAATGGATGAAGGAAGGTTTAACTAAGCCAGCCTTTCATACGGAATGAAGAGCAATTCCAAAATTCTGACAAGATGGAGCAGAATTCAAAAAGTAAGAGTTGCATTAATAACAATGATACTTGACCAAAACGTAGTGACAATCAGTTACACAACATGACTGGGCAACACTGTCAAACACTATTTTCCATTTTTTTTTTTTTACCCAATTTTCTAAAACAAGCAATGCAAGCAAACCAAAGCACATGACCAATGCACAACAACACTCCACTCAATGAATGAAACATGGGACTGGTGAGGGCTCATGTTGGATGACATTTTGTATTAATTATAAAGAAAGGATTGAGATCAACCGGCCTGGCCACATAATCTGAACCAAAGAAACCTTAGAATGACTAAAATACCCGAAAGGCTTTGCAGGGCTAATTACTTTACAATCAGGTGAAATTATGTAGCCGGGCTCTCATTGGCTTTTAAACCTCAAAACTCAGGTCAGGCTGGGATATAAATACTGCAGTCCCATTTTTTTCTCCCTCTCTCTGCCTTTTATAACCTGTAGTGACCACAGCACTGATGGTGGCTAACTGGACTACAACGCATGGCCAACAGTGACCAAGCTCTCAGCATTCTGTAAACTGTAGTCATAGCAACTCTGGTATCTCCACTGTCCCAGCTCCCAGCCGTTCTCCAGCACCGTGTCTGAACAAGCCTTGAAAACAAAATTGCATATCTAGCACTTGTAATCAGATTGATATCTTAGAAGTTTAATTGACTTGATGTTATACTATGAAGATCAAGTGTCTCCCTATTTTCTTTGACCAGAATATATGTTTGTGAGTACTGCTTTATTGTGATATAAAAAAAAAACTTTATTCAAATGTCAACTCCTATTTTATATATTTAGTGCCAATATTCAGATTGTGTATTTGAACTGGCTGATGGTACCCATGAGAATGTTTTGTTTATGTGGACAATTATACAAACCAATACAAGCTTAAGTTGTAATGCAAACACACGCTACTATTGTATATATATATATATATATATATATATATATATATATATATATATATATATATATATATATATATATATGTAACTTGTGTATTTAAGGAGATATTGTATTATACTTGTAAATAATCATAACTACAGGTAAGGGGAGATTGTATACTTAAGAAATTCTCACCTCTCTAAGGGTTGCAAGGGTTCTCTGGTCAATAGCAGCTCGCTTGGCCAGTTGTCTGTTCTCTGTCTCCAGGCTTTTGACTCTTTCAGCAGTTTCCCTTAAGCCCTCCACCTCCTTCACTAGAAGACGCATCTCTCTTTCTAACGTAGCCATACAGATGTTGCTGCTGTCTAAGTTTGCTTCCTGAATCTCAGCCTAGAACAGATGTTGATAGAACATGAGTCATTTTAACTTTTAATAAGTCTTTCAAAAACTGTCCACCCTCAGGTTTGCAAAGGACAAGTGTATACTATGAAAACAAGGTTTTCTACCTGCTGCCGGAGCCGTCGATTCTCTTTCTCTAGTTGCCTCTTGTCTCTCTCCAGAGATGTTGTTTCATGCTCCAAGGTCTGCTTCTCTGTTTCTAGCTGCTCCAGACGTTTTGCAGAGATCCGAAGTTCTTCTACGGAGGTCTGCAAAGTCTGATTCTCAGCTTCCAGCTCCCGAACCTCTGCTTCCAAACGTTGAACTTTTCGGTCTCAAGAAATGGAGGAGGGCAAACAGGAAGTACACAATTTTATAAAAATTCCATAATATATTTATAGAATATTTATTAATATTTGACGCTGATCTACAGAACCTACCATTATTTTCAAGAGAAGCTTGTAGTTGCTGGTTAACTGTGTCCAGAGCCCTGCACTTGGCCTCCGAGTCGCTGGGTGTGTTTAGAGGAATAGGATGAACATGTAGGAAGACCTGTAAAGATGTCATCATGGCAAGGACTGCTGCTCTTTGAACTAGGGGAGTGATAATGTGATCCAACCAAACAATGGACCCTGTTGTTGTTATTTTCTAAGACTTCCAGATCCGACATAATTTTGTTTAAATGTTCTTCACTGAAATGATCCCCAAGCTCTGCTTTCTCCTGCTTATGACTGTCTCCATTATCCCTGTGTAGGATTTCACTCTTTCCTCCGTCCAGCTCTTCTGCATGGAGTTGCTGATGGCAGCTTGATTGTTTGTTCACAATCTGCTGTGTCAGTATGCCGAGGGGCGTTACAGCTGTGTGTTTCTCTATAACCGAGCAGGAGGTCTGCAACGCTGATGAATCTTCCATTGAAGAGGTAAAGTCGACTGCATAGTTACTATGTTTGGTTTTAGTGCTGCTGTTATGAGTTACAGCTCTGAGCTCCTCGATGGTCCTCAGAAGAGTTTGGTTCTCCTTCTCTAGCTTCAGCATCCGACTATGGTTCCTTTCACTGACCTCCTCGCTTAGAGTTTGCTGCCCTTTAAAAAAATACATAGTAGCAGTCTATTATGGGGTTTTTGGGTTCCGTCAAACAATAGTGGATATATACTAGTTTAGTGAAACTGTTTAAAATTAGTGTATAATTAAGCAGAGTTCCGTGGAGACAATTAAATATTTCTTGTCTTCCCATACAAAACTAGAAAAGCACTCAGAGAGCGCAGACCTCCGCCAAGCACAACAGTTCCCCCATATAGCAATTTACAGATTGTGATAAAATCCACGTTCTGGATCAGATCTGGATCAGCCTTTGAAATTTGATAGAGGTTTCCACTGTCAATCCCTGAGTCAAATTTCATGAGTTTTGGGCAATAATTAACGGAGATATTGAGAAACAAAATTTTCGGCCCCATTGACCCCAATGATGATCCAGGATTTCTTCCGGATTCACAGCCAAAATGAAATCAGTTCTTCCTTTTCACATTTCTGACAACTCCCCTAAATTATGCATAACACAGTGAGAGAAAGCTTTTTAATACGTAGCAGTTTGCTGACAGTTCAGCAGACAGTGCATTTCTATACACCAAACAGGTCCCTTTTGACAATATGGAAACATCTGATGGCATTAAATCTCAGGGGCACCAGGAGTTGAAGCATCGTAATAAAAGGTAAGCAGACTTTTACTTAGTTTTTCGGCAAGACAAGTTCAAGTTCAAGTTCAATAATGATTTCCTTTTTTAAAAAAATATTTTTATTTATTTTGTTTATTCATTCTATTCTAGTGGCCTTAATTGAAAATGGCACAGGGAGAGGGGGAAGACATGTAGCAAAGGGTCACATACCGGGAGTCAAACATGCAACCTTTGCAGGAGGACTGTAGCCTCAATATATGATCTATCTAATCAACCAGGTAAGCTATTTGGCAGCCATTAATAATGATTTCTGGTGCGAAAAATAGTTTGAAAAAAATGTTTAGTTTTAATATTAAACTAATTTAAAGGTTGGAGAAACATAATCTGAAGTTAAACCATCATCTTAAAAACAACCTCTGTCTAAGTGTGCTGGAAAAAAAAAAAACAAGCTTCAAACAGTAACCAAGATTACAAAAGTCCATTTCTTGCAAATCAAAAAAAAAAAATAAATGTAACAGTTGTGCACAATCGTTCTTGCACTATTTGCTTTATTAATTAATATATCTTTACTTATCCTTCCTGTATCACTCATTAATGGCTCCCATTAAATCATCTTAACACCATCTCTTACCCTGGACGTTTTCTGTGGTCTTAGACAGCTGCTCCAGCTCCCAGCCCAGATGCTGGGATTCCTCCATGCTTCTCCGCTGAGCCAGAGACAAAGCCACGTTCTCCTTCCTGCAACCCTTCAATGCGCCTCCTATCTGCCTTTCTTTGCTGAAATAAAAACATAAAGTAACATCAACACCACAAGAACAAAACCTGTTCATCTACAAATGGCCAATAAATCCTTTGATTTTAAACTGTATTACCCATGCAAATCTCAAAAAAAGAAAAAAAAAGCTATTTCTGTTAATCATTATTTTGATGTCAGCTGTGACTATTAACACATAAATCTGACATGAGACATCCCTGTAGCATTATGCAGCCCTCAGATGTTTTTCTCCACCCACCCTCACAAATCATTTTACATTTTCTGTATCTTGGTTAGAGCGTAACACAAAGCTTAAACACCATTTCTAAAGAAGCCCACTCCACTGAGAAGGAGAGTGAAATAAAGTAAAGTGTTTCACTCCACCCTCTAAAACCACGAGTGATCCCAGTCCAGCTAAAAATGATATGGGCATTTCTTTTGCACATACTCCAGCTGTCCAGCAGGTTGTGTTAAATCTGTCTCTGTGATTTTTGTGTAATCTTGCTTTTTAAATAGACAAACTGCAGTGATCACATATTTCTGCCTTGGCTCTTGGCTTGGCGAAGGAACAAAGTGTGCAGTTGTCTGACCTGCTCCATGTCATGGACCCGGGACTTCAGCAGCAGACTTTGCTTCTCCAGTTGGTGGATTTTGTCTGTACGTGCCCTCCAGCCTTCCAGCTGATCCTCCAACACTTCTTTGGTCTCTTGGAGGACCCTGTTATCCTCCTTTAACTCCTAATGAGTAAAAAAGATTCATATTATTATTCTAAAAGTTATTCAACTGAATTTTCCCCATACTTTGTATGTATTTAATCATCATCACCACCTTTCACTGTGGATATAATCAAATCATTGTCCATCTCCTAGACAGTTGAAAATAAAAATATTTTTTCCTTACATTTTACATATCTTATCAATAGTTAATTATATAAATATTCATTAATATGAATAACAAAATTTGTTATATGACAGCAATATCCTTATAATTAGCATGTGTAGCCAGTTCTTTAGAATAACTCTGAAAATATTTATATTGATTCAACCTCCACTTTGGTCTTGTAAAACTCCATCTTGTGCAGTTGCTCCCTGTAGCGTCCGACTTCACTCTCCAGCTTGTCCGCTTTGATAGCTCGCTCTCTCAGGGCATCCAGCTCATCACGGTAGGTACGAGCAGCACGTGCATCCATAAGCAGCTGAGAGTTCTAATGAGGATTCACACAGAGACGTGATTTATGCAAAAGCCTTAGAGTAAATTTACCTCTACAGCCTTTAAAATATTGTTTCAGTTATATTAAATTGAATTTAACTGAACTGAATTATGTTGCTCTGGATCCTACAAATGTGACTTAATCTGTCACCATAAGCTTTAAGAAGATGGACAAAGAAATCCATTCTCAACCACAGACGAACAATACCAGACACCGCCACTAGAAACTGACTTCCCTTTCAAAAAAGGTTCACTTTTCTCATGAAAGTTAGATTCAATTCATTCTGATCAATGTGCCGGCACTCTTTCTGAAAATAATTCCATATTTCAATGGATATTAGTCAATAAATAAATAGATTTCGTCCGAATAAGATTTCAGGAATAGAGATAAACTTGCTTGTCCGAATATGGTCAATTTTAATTGCAAACAGATGCTGAAAGTGCTCATCACAAATAAATAAAGGTAATTTAATGGCAAGACAGATGGAAATTCGAGTGTTAAAAAGTGAATCCAAATTATAAGAGGTTTAAATCTACATTCTTTCTCATACAAAGGACAGGGCAACTACGGTGGTAAAATTATGTCAGTTTAAGAAAAAGATTGAAAGAAAAAGATCCTATTTCTCATATGATCTTTGGCAACAGCAAATGTTTTCTTAATGATTTTGTAATTATTGTGATTTAATAATGCACAATATTTCTTTTGTGAGCTGGGATCCAATTGTGAGTAAATGGTTAATAAAGCAGAGTATGCTTTAGGCCAGAGTTAAGTTGTGACTGACAAGCTATTTTAGTTTGAGTTTGGTGTTAATTATGTTCATCTGTGATAGCTGTAGAGGTCTCAGGAGGTTACCGTTTGTCAACAACTGTGATTTCTTTGGTCCTGACGTCATACCTCCTGTTGGATCCTCTTCAGCTCTGCCTCCATGTTCTCCAGCTCATGTCTACAGTCAACTATCTGTTCACTTTTCTCCTCTCTGTGGTCATATGAGCAATGCCGACACACATTCAGGTAGGGGGGGTAGGTAGGGTGGAGAGAAAATTCAAAATGAGGCCTTCTTTACTGCTGTGACTACAAACTTGTAGGACAAACATGTACATAAGTCATTCAGACCTAAAGTTTCAATGATAGCGCTAATCAAACCCCTTATTATTTTCTTTCCTATACGCATGTGAAGAAAGAGATATACTTGTAAAGATAGCCTTTTGCATATTCAAGATATATTAATCTGCATAGAAAAAAGCAGTTCAGTTTCAAAAGGTGCAAAGTGCAAAATCCTGTGTTTGCTCAGAGGGAACAGTTATGTGAATCCCAACCAGAGAGGACAATCCAGTAGAGATGACTGGTAGGAGAGCAAATAGGGCTGCGCAGTATTATTAAAATATGCAATATGGGATATCACTGATGATATATGCAAAGACAATATAACTATGTAAACTGTAAATAAATCAGGTATTTAAATATGTGGTATAAGTGTCTTCCTGCTACTCTTTTCATAGGAACCAGAAACTGTAAAGCCTATTTAGATACTGAAAAAAATAAAAACTTTGGAGTAGTGGATCACCTTCACCACGGCCCTCACCATAACCCTGGGACTCACCTGCTGCATCTACACCCTCCAATGATGCTTCACCACCATTCTTGTCTCCACCGTCACCCATGAGACTTTCTGATCCTGATCAGGGATTAAAATAGTTCCCCTCACCCCAGACATCACAAGATCAAGGACTCTGTCCTCAAAGAAGAGTCGTGCCCCTCTCCTTCCTCAGCCTCCTCCACCAAGCAAAGCCCCACCAGCTCAGGCCCCACCATCAGTGCCCAGAGCTGTTGGTTCCAACAGCGTCAACTTCTCTAGGACGCTAGGGGCCTTTCCATTGCTAAACCCCATATCAACCAGGGGTCCAGAGAGGGAGTGTATTCTTCTAAAATAATGACTATCGTCAAACCACAAAGATTAGATAAGAGAGGAACAGTCAGAGTGTCTGATCAGAGAAATCTTATCCATATCCCTTGCAAGAACACAGCATCCAGTTTAACCCCAGCTAACCTCAAACATGCAGTACTCAATGTCAGATCTTTGAGTAACAAATCATTCTTAATTAATAGTTTTATTTTCTCATACAATCTTGATTTATGTTTTTAACTGAGACATGGCTGGACAAAAACACAGCCAATCCAGTCCTGATTGAATCTAGTCCATCTAACTTTACCTTTGTCTGAAACATGACAAAATCAGAGGGGTGGTGGTGTTTGTGCCACATTCAGGGACAATATACTCACACACAAGTTATCATTTGGGTTTTTTTCATCATTTAAATATGTGTCATTCAAAATGGAGATGAAACAATCTTCCATTCTCTATATCGCTATTTACAAACCACCACAGAATTGTTTTTTTTTTGATGATTTTACTGAACTACTTTCAGTTGTGTGCACTGATTTTGACTGTTTGGTCATAACAGGGGACTTGAATGTGCATGTAGATGTAACCCATGACAAATAAGCAAAAGAACTTACAGCTTTTCTTCGAAATGTTTGGTCTAAACTCAGCATGTGACTGAACCCACCCACAAAAGGGGGCACACTTTAGATCTGCTTATCTCAAAGGGTGTTGCTATTTCAAATGTGGATGTTGTTGATGTTGCTTTATCTGATCATTTTTGCTTTTTCTTTGACCTGTCAGTTTCACCCAAACTAGCAGTTGGGTCTGCGGGTGTTCAGAGAAGACTCATAAATGACAGCACAGGGACACAGTTTATGGAAATGATTCGGTTTGAGAATACCCCATGTTTAATGTTGATGATCTGTTGAATTCTTACACATCAAGTGTTTTAAAGGTTTTGGATACCATTGCTCCTGTCAAGGTTAGAATGGCTAAAAGTAGGCAAAAGGTGCCATGGGGAAGAGAAAATTCAGTCAGGGCACAGAGAAGGGAGTGCCGGAGAGCTGAATGGAAACAGCGCAAGTCAATGATCCACCAGATCCATTATGAGATTTACAAAGAAAAGTTGTGTGCATTCCACCAAACATTGCGTAGAACAAGGGAGTTATTTTTCTGAAATTATCAAAAACTACAGTATCAACTCCCGTATCCTGTTTGCGACAGTAAACAGATTAACAAACCCTCCAAAATGGATTATGTGGTGATGAAACAACTTTACCATTGGCAAAAGATAACGAACAAGAGCCTGCTAACCCACAGCTAATTAGCACAAAGATATCTGGGAAGAAAAAAGAGGACAGAGGTTACAACTCTCCCACTATCAGTCCTGTCTGGAAAGCATTTGGTGCTAAACCAAAGACTAAATCATCTCACAGAGAGAAGGGAGGACAAGTCACAGGCAAAGCCCAGTCTGCTGAGATGGACGCGAGGGACTGGCCGGCCCTGCTATCCAGGGCTACTTCAACACCTCTGGCCTGTGACAACATGCGCTCACAGCCAGATGTCAGCCGTACTACTATGTAGATGATACTCAGATAATAAATTAAATTGAAAATGAAGAGTGCAGATAAAATCCTTTCAGTTGTCATATACATATCTATCTCTTTTTAATTAAATGTATTAACGATTATTTTTATGCTTGTATGATTTATGGAATGACTATTTGTCTTCTTGTGATTTTCTGTATCTGTAAAGCACTTTGAATTGCCTTGTGTACGAATTGTGCTTTACAAATAAACTTGCCTTGCCTTGTGAACATCCATTTGATATGCTAAATATATTATTGACATTCAGAGGGTAAATGCATGGCACATAGAAATATGACCGAGTTCTATGGAGCTATATCATGGACTTTAGTTTTATTTAAAAATATAAAACAAAAAACTTTTCAATGAAAAAATTGTAATTTGAAACTGAAAGTTCGATGTTTTTGATATTGAAATAAACATGATATACAAACAAAGAGAAGGAAATGCTTTTATTCAAGTTGAATTATGATTTTGATTCAATTCTCAAATTCTTTTGAATAAGTTATTTATTTTTACTTGAACATACATTTTGAAATTTTGACCTCTCGTCCTTTTTTTTGCAGTTACAAATTTTATGTTTTTTCAGATTCTTTCAGTTTCGGATCTTTTTCCAGTTCCAGATTGTTTTTTTTTTCGATAGCCGTATTGAATATGGCATAGCCACATGTGGAAGTGGGAAGTTTTCAAAGTATTAAAGTAGTTATTGAACAGCAAAATCTGGCATGAACCTGGCATAAATCTAAGCCTGAAAAAATATGACCTGAAAGTGAAAAAAAAACACACACACAAAAGAACAACAAACCCCCCCCCCCCCCCCCCCCCCCCCCCCCCCAAAAAAAAACAACAAAAAACAAGAGCATAAAAGTCCAAAATGAATGTTAAAGTGAAAGGAAATAATTGATTCAAATGAATCTGAGAACTTCAAATTTGAGTTTTTCATGTTCAAGTTTAAAAGCAAAATACAAACTAATGGTTTGATTTAACCCCCCAGAATTCCCATTTATTGTGGTTTGGTTTTCACAATATTGATATTGCACATGTTGATGCTGCAATGATGGGCAATTTTCAATATACTGTACTTCCCGAAGAGCAAAGATGGAAATGAGACTTTGATTGGATCAGGGTTTGTGTGAGCGTCTGTGTGTGTGTGTGCATGTGTGCATACACTATCTGCTCAAATGCAGAGCAAATGTGGGTCAGCGATAGTGCTTAGCCCTGCAACCTGCCAAGCGGGAAGC
The DNA here is from genome assembly GCA_018398805.1 of Hirundichthys speculiger. Lineage (NCBI taxonomy): Eukaryota > Metazoa > Chordata > Actinopteri > Beloniformes > Exocoetidae > Hirundichthys > Hirundichthys speculiger. The sequence continues at coordinate 1,053,243 of JAGFBZ010001548.1, read as the reverse complement.
AATGTGGGCCAAATTTCACACGGCATCTCTTATCCTGTACTGTCTCTCCCACTGCCTCTCATTCACTCTCCATTTGCAGCCCCAGAGAAGAGCTAACCCTAAACTATAAAATGTAACATTTCAACACAATAAAGCCAAACAACAAATTAAACAGTGAAAGTGATACAAGATACAACAAATTCACTGAAAGTAATTTCATTTGATTTGTTAAAATCAGGTATAAAGATGATCCTTGCATCATACTTTGGTCAAAATCTGCAAATTCATGTAAAGATTTCTCAGAGCGTTTGATCATGCTCAACTATATCAGTAAAGACAGAAATTTCAGAAAAAAAAACTGTTCAGTTCATGTATTCAGATGTTAATACTAATTTATATAGCACGTTTTATGTGTATTTTTATTAGATATATACAAGTGACTTGAACAATTGTATCTCACATATAAAAATGTAATCATATATACATCAGTCTTAGTGCTTAAAAATGACGATTCCAGGCGACTGGATAATTCAGTGGTTGAAGCAGGCAGCCCATATACAGAAGCTACAGTCTTCCTACAAAGGTCAAAGGTTCAACTCCCAGTCTGCAACCCTTTGCTGCATGACTGACCCACTTTTTTTCTTGTACACTGTCAATTAAGGTCACTAGAGCCACTAACTAAATTAATATATATATATATATATATATATATATATATATATATATATATATATATATATATATATATATATATATATATAATTTCCTTTTTATTTATGACAATTACTCCCATAGAGCAGTGATTCCCAAACTGGGGGGCCCACAGTTACCACAGGGTGGGCGCAACAAAACCTTACTTTCTCATGTATTGATGATGTTGTTGTGTTATGTTGCTTGTACTAACATATCACTGTGACTGGCTGTGGTTGCTCTGAAAGAATCTAAGGACTAAGTATGAAGTTTAGCTTAGCCATGCTAACTGTGGCAGTCATTTCATGTCGCCACTGAAGGTGGTTCCAGGTTCCAGATGATTTACTCCAGGTCCCAGCACAGTTCCAACTGGAAGAGTCCTAAAATGAATTTCTGTGAGCTTGGCTCAGCTGGCTACTGGCCAACACGCAAAGCTGTTGGCCAAGAGGTTGCTTGGCTCCTTAGCTAAGCTGAAGCCTGGAGTGCCTTCAGCCGAGTCAGGTAACAGCTCCACGCCAGGCCGGCAGTGCCACTCGGCTAATGGAGCCGAACTGCTCATGATACATGCTTCCAGGACTCTTTGAAGTGGAAATTTTACAGGGACTTACAGGGTTGGTTGTAAGTTGGTTTCTCTGTGGTGAAGCCCACGGTGGACCGTGGCTTTTGCTCACGGAGGCAAAAAAAGAAGTTAATATAAAATAACATGAATTGTAGCTTCTGGGTTAGCAGAAGCTAAATCAGCCAAGCTAAAGGCTAAAAACAGCTAACTGGTGGGGCGTTCAAGATTCAAGTCTCTTTATTGTCATTATGCAAGCATAACGAAATTTTGCACGACTCCCGGCAGGCACACACATAAATAAAGAGATAGAGATAAAGAAAGAGATAAGATAAAAACAACACTCTTGGTAGAGGATATTAACAAACTGTACGTGAGTATTTACAGAGAACAGAGAACTGGCTGTGCGGGGGTGGGGGGAGAGGTGGATGAGAAATGAGAGATGGTGCAGCTTCTCTGCACTGCTGGTCCTGCCTCTTTGTTACATGGTGCCGAGCAGTTTGAGGAAAAAAAACGCTTCAAATGCTCTCTGTATAAATCTATGGGTCACATGACCGGATGCTGTGTGTCTAATATTTACAGTCAATGAAGTACATCAACTTTCTGTTAACACACAAAGACTGTGTTTTAGATGAGGGATTTTAGAAGAGATTTGAACCACAACAAATATTTTTCTCTATAAGGGGGGGGGGGGCACAAAAAAAAGTTTGAGAACCACTGCCATAGAAAAGTGATATAACTCCAGTCACATCCCAATGCAATACTGCAAATATCTCCACGTCAACACAACAAGTTTCTTAATTTGTATGGTTCAGGTGACTTTTTAGCTGAAACGTAATAAAAATTATGATTGGAAAAAAAAAAAGGCAAAACATAAATGAAGCAAATAAAGTGTTAGACAGCAAGATGTATTTGTTTCCACTCAAAGTAATAGATAAAATTGTTCTTTTCTGACAACTGGTACAGGCTTTGGCCCCTCCATTACCTTGTAATGAAGAAGTAAAATGTCAAAAAAAAAAAAACAAAACATCTTAATCTTTGGCATACTTACATTTCTTGTCTAAGTCGTCTGATTTTTGCCTTCGAGTCAGCTAGCTCCACCACCATGTGTTGCTGGGTCCCTGCCTGCTGCTGTTGGTTTGACGGTGGAGTAGAGGGGCTACTGCGCAAGCTACCAACTCCTTCCTTTTCTTGCATTAGCTCTGTTATAGTCTAGAGGGAGGAGTGAAGAGTGCATAGGGTTAGGGAGTACATATAACTCATTCTCAGCTTTTTAAAATATCTGTACTGGCAATATGTCTTTTCTTTATAATCGAAATACAAGGACATTTTGAAAATATGTTGTAATAAGTTGTAAAATTAATAGGAAATGTCCACTTCAATCTGGCACCTCAAGAAGGGTAGCCCTCTGATTGAGCAAGAGTTGGAGGTGTGTGGCCATGCTCCTCACAACTGCCTCCATCTCCTCTGGGTGCATGTCAGTGTACTCCAGCCGCTGCAGATCCAGCACATTCTCTGGGCTGTGGGTCAACTTTTACACATGGAAAGGAACAGTCCGAGTTGTGGGAAATGAAAGATACACTGTGAACACATCTGTGGATGTACACAATGTTCTGTATAACAATCCTGTCAGATACCTCTTGAATGTGTGCAGCTATTGCAGCTTTTGTGTCAAAATCAAGTGTCTGGATCCTCTCGATGTATTCCTCTTTTTTCTCACACTGCAAATATGCCAAAATAAACATATATTTGACAAGTTAAAAAAACATACCATGCACATATGAGGCAAGTGATACTGCATTGATATTGAATGTCAGTCATTACCTGGACTGCACAACCCAACAATAACAGTAAAAGTTTCTTCATTTCATCCAGACTTTGCTCTACAGGGGGGGTAGAAATAGGTTATTATCTGAAGCTGGGTCACCCAGATGGAATTATGAAGGACTGCTAGCATGCAGTTCAACTGAACAGAATTCTAGTTAGTGAATATGGGTCACCACTTGCCAAGGCCTTGCAATCACAAGCCAGTGCAGCTATCAGACTGAGAGTAAACAGTTAAATTAAAATAGTCTCAGAAAGATCTCAAACAGTCTTTTTTGGGAGAAAACTGGCACTGTCATAAATGTAGAGAAGCCTTTCTTTTCTTTTTTAAAGAAGAAAATGCAAGAACATTGACTATTTAAAACATAGATTATATATTTTGCATTGTTGCTATTTTCCAAATCAATTAATAATTGGTACTTTTATTGTTGGATGTTTTTTTTCCCCCCAATGATATTCATGTGAAAACAAGTTGTTTGAACAGCAGCAAACAAATACAAAAGAGAATAGAGAGAAGATAAGGAACATTGTGAGCCATTTTAAAAGAGCATACCACAGTAAGGATTCTTGCCAAGCAGCAGCACGTCTGGCAAAGGAATCATGATCAATTGTCTCAGATTATCCTGGAGAAAAGAGGAAGAGAGGAGGAGAGAGGTTGTAGGAAACAAGATAAGCAAACGCTGGTTAAAGTAAAAAAAAAAAAAGTCAGGATTCAACACCACTTGACGTGAAGTCTAGCTAAAGTGCTTGAATAGGTATGTATGTATAAAAGATAGGACCTTGCGAAACACAGAAATGAAGCCAAAAAATGGGTAAGTGCTCTGAATGGATAGATGATGGAGCCTATTTCCATGGTGCTGTGCTGAAATCCTCTAAAACGGTTTGGCACATCTTTGTTTCAGGCTATAGGTGGTTTGGACCCATAAATATGTGCACTGCATGTGCAAGTGCTGTTGTGTATGCACAGAGTAACAAAGTTTATTTCTAGCTTTCAACGGGTGAAAAGCAAGTGGATTTCCAGTGACCATTAATATTTATTTAACCACAAGACATATGGAAAATATTGATGGATTTGCCAAAAATACTGCACATATATTACATTTAGTTTTAGATTCTGTTCCCCCTCTAAAAAAGAGGGTCTCTTACCATAGGAGCTCCCTGATATAATTTGCATATCTGCATACTGAAACAAAACACGCATACAATGAAAAGGAATTGGTATTCCTGTAAATCAGTAGACTCCTGTTGGATGTGGAAAGATAGTCTAACAGTATAGATTTAAAAAAAAAAAAAAGCCCTTTGTTATGCTAAGACAGCTTATTATTTGTTAATAAAAGAAAACAAAAACCCATGTTTTCTGTTCAGCACTGTAGCCAGGCTGATCAAGACACAACTCTGTTGAACCGTGCATTCCTGGAGCTCTTAATAGTGAAAACTTTATAAGCTTCTTCAACAGTAAAATCATCAAAATTAGAGAGGAAATCAGCCAAGCCCAACCACCAACAGCGGTGGATGTTTCTACAGCTTCAGTATCTTCCCCCAGTCCAGACCTGACTCTGGACTGTTTCTCTCCTATAGACCTCTCTGAGCTGACCTCAACCATCACTGATGCTAAACCATCCACGTGTCTACAAGACCCCATCCTGACTTGACTACTCAAAAATGTTTTCTCAAATATTGTTTTCACACAACCATAATTTTGAATCACATAAATTGTAAATAAATCTAAATAATAAATGGATGTTTCCTCCCCCAAAAAAAGAACAGTTGCCACATGGAGCAGATGTGATGTAACATGGATGAATGATGCAAAAGTTTTGTTGCAGTCCAGAATTTTTTTTTTTTTTTTTTTTTTTAGACAGAATTGTTAATATTGGTATCTGAATTGCTACCTGAACTGTAAAGTACACAGATTTTTACCGTTCTCCATGTCTGTTTTTAGCTTACCTGCCAATTGTTTTCCGGTTCCGCAGCAGCCAGTAACAGACTTTTCAAAACAAAAGCATGTGAGCAACATGCGTTAACGCGCGATAAAATAAATGTCGCCGTTAATAAATTAATGCCCAGCCCTTATACACACACACACACACACACATATATATATATATATATATATATATATATATATAATGTATATGTACAGTGATCCCTTGAGGGCTTTGTATACTCTCGCGTCAATGTGTCGCCGTCAGCTTGTCGTAGAGATACTGCTGTCACTTTTGATTTATACTCGCGCGGTCTGCGCTATGTTATTCCACGCCACAACGCAAGAGTGACAATCATGAACTAGCTAAACTTACTAAACGTATCTCTTGCGTTTTTCCACCTCCTCACCGTCTCGGCCGTATCCAGACCCACATTCATCCTATCTCCCTCCATGAATTACTAGAATATGTGCTGTCTTTGTGGTGTGGAGAACGAGAATCGTACAGATGTGGGTACTTCCTTATTTCTTCAATGACGCACTCTTTTCTATGCGGATGTAGAATTGACCAATCAGAGGCCTCCTTTCTCTCCTCTCTGCGACACTGTCTGCGTCGACCTACAATTTTGGGGAGGTGCACGGGAGTCTCGCCGTAGTGTCTGCGTAGGGTGGGGGGCATCTCTGCGTCGTCTGCGTAGGTGACGCAGACGGCCTGACATTCGAGTATAAATCAGGCTTTAGTTTTCATGGTTAATCTGGACCGGCGCCCCCTCCCCGCGACAATCAAAATCCACCAACAGATGCAGGAGCCCCCCGAGCCTAAATAATGTGTTTAAAATATGTTTAAACACCGCAAAAAAAGTAGCGAGACACTGCAGTGACACAAGACAAAGGCTAAACTGTGGTCTTTCTGTTTCCCATCACAGCCTCTGGTCTCTGAACTGTAGTAAATGCGTCTCAGCCAATCAGCGCAGAGATTCTAGAGTTCTGGGCCGTCTGCGTTTCTCGTGTTGCTTACAGGCGGTGAGTCATTGTTTGATGTTTCGCTGGCAGCTGCGGCCTCTCGTCTGCTGTGGGGTGGATTTTCGCAGAATTTCAGCGATTATTTCTTGATTTTTTAATTATAATATATTTCTGAAAAAAATCTGCAAAGCACTAAAACCGCAGTACTCAAACCCCGAAGTGGCAAGGGATCACTATATATATATATATATATATATATATATATATATATATATATATATATATACACACTTTATGTGTTTGTGTGTGTGTGCAGTTTCAGCATCACTGGCATCTGGCAACTGAACTACTGAGTTTTGATTGTGTGTGTCACTGCAAAGCTCTGACTTTCTTTGTGCTCTAACCTCACTCCTGTGCTGATTGCACAGATGTTTACATGGCTGATATTTAGGCCAGACATCTTAAGAAAAACTAGTTAATCTGCTGGGATGCAAGTTACATCATCATATGTGTGTACGTGTGTGTGCATGGTACAAAATTGAAAAATAATGCAAAATATCACATAATCCGATTCAGAAAGAGATTGAATACTCTGAATATGGAGTTGTGATATTTGTGTAACATATCTTATGACTGGCAAAACCAGGAGAGGGAATATGCAAAGACTCACAAGATAATATGTCTTGATTTGCTGAACAAGAGCGTTTAGGTTTTGGACCCTCTGACTTGGATCCTTGCAGACTTTGTTTGCAGCCTGAGGTGCACTTGAGGGATATCTGAAAAAGAAAATAACAGAAACACTATTATTGCTGCTATTTCCAAGCAGTATAGGGCTTGTCAACAGACCTGGATAATCGAAAATTGCAACCTTTCACACACAAAGTTTTGACTCAAGGATTACCATGAAATCATATTTGAATTTTGTTCATTTCTAACTTTAGCCTGTGTGACATCACTTGCTTGCTTGCTTGTTTTAGCCTCCAAACTGGAGTGTTTTTGAGCCAAATGGGGGTGTCATTCTCTTGTCATCAAAAACTAATACTGTAACTGCAATTTTGGCTTGTTGGCTTCAGCCTTGTGGGGTTGGGGATGAAGGGCTACTCACTAAGCATAGCCCTGTCATACAGATCATACACATCAACTTCTTGCTTAAGACCTGTAGAAGAAGATATTCTAGGAAAACAAACAAACACATTTTATACACTTTGAATTCAACAAACACACATAATCGGCAAGAGACATAAAAATAAGCCCCTCAGCTGACGTGCCCATAACTGGTCAATCTGTCTCCCTCAGGATGCTATTTGTTCTGTATCTGGTCGTTCTTCCATCTGTGTCCCACTGGCACTAAACACCAGCCCCTAATCCCAGAGGGTTTTACAGTCCAGGAGATTATCCCGCCTCTCACCTCCCTTCAGTGCATCATTGTCTAGAATTAAGATCTGGTCATAGTGAACATGACTTGGATGAATGGACAGGGAGACTTCAGGTGGCATGGCAGCATTATTGACAAGAGTACTGGTGGATCATTACTTTTTCTTTTTCCCCTGCAACACTAAGTTAAGAGGCATCTTTGAATGATGGTGCTGTCATTTTCTCCAGACCTGAAGGGTAGACACATGAGCAGTTTTATGGATGAGAGTAACATAAGGCAAGCAATCATAATCTCTTAAGTAGCCTCTGGACAGTATGTAATATTCCTCATGTTTTTGTAGGTCTGATCACTTTTTGGCTGCAGCTCTACATCTAAGTAAAACTGTTATGTTAATGTAAAGCGTTTCTGAGACACCCTAACCTGTAATTAATGAGGAAGTTACATTTAATGTCTGCTACTCATTACAAAGATCTCCTTAATTACTGCAGTGACAATGCCAGTACTGTTGCATGGATAAGGATGTCAGCAGAAGAAGAAAAAAAAAAATCTTCATTTGATTTTGATGATGATTCATCGTAATACATCCACATGTCAATTTAAATTTCACTATTCATCATCTCTTAGATACAGATGCCATATTGAAGCCACCGGCTTGAAAACACAGGCTACAAATGCAAATATGCACATGGAGAGCGTTTGTAACCAAGACTGTCACAACTGAACTCTAGTCTGTAAGAACCAAACTGACAGAAAGGTAACTTACATTTGAGTCATTATCTCGTTTAAGAAGACTCCATCCAGCAGCTCTGAAAAGTCCAAGTGTGTATCCTCATCATTCGGCATAAACGTCTTTACCTGCAACAAAAGGTGTCGGATTTGCGGATGATGTCCCACTCTGGATGAAACAAGAGCCTACAGACTTCTGAATTACTCACCCAGGTGACCAGAGGACACAGCATGAACTGATGCAGAGACGGCAGGAAAACGGAGCTTTCCATCATCTCCAAGGTTGTGTGTGTTTAATATCACATGGACGTCCAAGCTGTTTAACTCAACAAAAGACTGATAACTCCAAAACGCATTAGAGCCCGTCTAGCGGTGCAGTATTCAGGTGGTCCCGGCCGTTTCATTTGAACAAGTTCAGATTTGCTCCTGTCATTGAGCTTTGAGGTTTCAATCACAAACTCCTGTGATGCGGCAGTTAAAGCCAAGTCAATGTTCCAACATATCCGCATTTGGTCCCGCAACACCAAACACATACACACCCTCCCTGGTCTTTTTGCTGCAAAGGCATTTGCCGTCAATCCTCCCCCTCTTCCTCCTCCTCCTCCCCCCAGCTGTCCTGCAAGTCACACAAACCAGTTTACGATTTTATAAAACAGAACAGGGTGAGTGAGTGTAAATAAAAATCAATGAAATATTCTTAATCTTTGGACTCACAATTTTAAGCTTCTACCAGCAGAAGTGCTAATAGAGCGACCTAAAAAAAAAAAAAAACCGAACTTTGCCTTTAATCTGTTACCATGGCAACAGTGCTGTAGCCGACTCCTCCCCAGCATCATCCTCTTTATTGTAAGATGAGATTTATTTTGCATTATTCATTAGTTGGAGTCCACCTAATTTCATTATTTGTAACTACATTTATGAATATTGTGTTCCATTGTTTGGGTTTCATCTGGAACTATATAATATGGTGCACTTTATATATAGGTAATGTGAGTTGTGATTACGATCGGCGGAGTGATACGTTAAAGGTGAAATAGGCAACTTCTTGTCGTCAGTGTTCAGTTGTCCTACGTTTTTTTGGTCGGACATTAAAGTGGATCCAGTTACACCGGAGTTGTCCCCGTGCTCTTTCTTCACCCACAGCCCTCAGATAGTTTGTAAGACAATAGTTACAGACAGCCAAAACCCTGTCTTACATTATCATAGATAAATAAATAAATAAAGCGTTAAAACACCACAAGAAATACAGACTTGAACAAACATTTTTGTTCTTTAAATAAATAGCCACACAAATACCTTCCGTTGGAAAAAAAAAAGGATATTTTTTAACATGACTTTGTATTAAATGTTACTAAATACAGCGCTAAATCGAACTCTTCTTGGGCTGGACTGCATTATAAATTTGTCGCTCCCCATTTATACAGATTAACAACCATAGAGAGGAAAAGATTTATAAAATAGCACAACTAGACTGGAGTCTGTCCCAGCTGTCATCTAATGAGAGGCTGACCTGTCAGGTCAAGCAGTCCATCACAGACTTTAGTTTAGAATTAATAGAGTATTATCATATTTAGAAAGGAACATTGGATGGTAAAGAATAATTTTGGTCCTTTTTGATGTATGTTACACTTTTCGACTGTTCTTTTCTGTCTGTGAGGTGTAATATACCGTTTGCTTATGGCCTACAGCATGTTGCCTACCTGCTACGAGGTTTTTCTGCCACCATGTGGCCAAAAACTGTTGAAATGGTGGCCATTGCCAATGCCACACAATGCATGTTATATTATTATATCCATTAACTATAGTTAATATTTGATTGGGGGTCATGGTCTGGATCTCTGAAAAGTGCCTGGAGACTATTTGTATTGTAATAGACACTATACAAATGAAATTGAATTGAAGTGAATTGATAAATCACAGAATGCAAACAGATTAAAAATCTTGTCTAATTGTACCATACATACATACAGTCTTCCAGACAGACAGACAGACAGACAGACAGGCACAGATAGATAGATAGATAGATAGATAGATAGATAGATAGACAGATAGATAAATAGATAGATAGATAGATAGATAGATAGATAGATAGATAGATAGATAGATAGATAGATAGATAGATAGATAGATAGTCTAAAGGACTAAGGAACTTAGGCAGTCCAGTACAGTTGACTGTACATTCAGATGTTATTGGAATTTGTGCATACATGGTGGTAACCCTACACATCTCAGCATGCAGAAATAAAACAGCACCAAATAGAGAAAAAAAAAAGTTTAAACTCTTATAAAGTCAGATGAAAGATTTCACTGAGATGTTAAATGTTTGTTAAAACTACTGCATATGTGTGTCCTTCTAGAAGTGGGCAGGATAACAATCACAGACATTGTATTGTTCCATTAAAATCCCTAAATCCTATGCAGATCAAAAATCATACAAAATTTACTGAACGCAAAAAATAAGACAAAAGATAAAACTACAAAAGTAATAGCTTGTCATTTATAACTGAATGTAAATGTAAACTCCAGTGAATTTCATGAGCATATAGACTCCACACACAGCCCAGATAACAACAACAACAATAATAATAATACCAATTTCTTTTTCCTTTGAAGGAATTATATATCATTTTTAACTTGATATAGTTACTGTAACAGTGCATGCTCATAACAGTTGACAGTTGATTAAAGTGCTTTTTCTGTAACTTGCAGCTGAGTTAAAACAACACTTGCCCTTGACTGCCTTTGTTGACTAAAGCTGAATATAACAAAATAAAGTTGCAAAATCAGGCCTCATAGTGTGGGTTTAATTTACTATTTAAATGCATTTTGGTAAAATCTACAGTACTCAAGCATATAAGGCTTTAAGATATAGATACACAATCTGAGTTTATAAAGGATTGTTCCAGTAATTTTCCTTCTCGGTTTCCTTGTGATCTTTTGGCCACTGCAAATATCTGTGTTTTCCCTGTTGACCTTTGCTTCCTTGCAGGCTTTTCACATAACGTGAGTTCCAGTCTCTTTCAAAAGCAGCTTTAATGTGTTCCAGGATGGTCTCTCCTTCATCTCTTGGACTATCTTTCATCTTGACCACTAGCCCAACTCCTGCATTAATTGCAAAGTCACTCCCAACCCAATCATGGTTCCCTGTAAAAAAAAAAAAGAACATTAAACTTCGGATGTTATCCCCATAACAGATTCAAGAAGATTGAACCTGTTTGGCTGTGAATCAGTGGGTAGAGTCAGTTGTTCTCCAAGTTAAAAGTTAGCAGATCAATCCCTGGCCCGGCTACACATCAAAGTGTCCTTGGGCTGTACACTGAAGCCTACAATGCTCCCCAGTGTACTCTACTGTGAGTGTGTTTGTGTGAATGGGTAAATGAGAAACACATTATCAAATGCTTTTCTGCATAAGGTCAAAAAGGCACTATATAAGTGCAGACCATTTACCAGTAGCATTGGGTTATGTTACTTTATCTTTTCTCATGATATATAAATGAAGTTGTTCAATACAACAAGAAGATTAGTACCTGTCAGGTCCATTCATTAAGAGCCAATATAATGCCCATGAAGATATATGATTGAACGACAAACGAGAACTTTCTTGTATTTCTGGGGCAGTGTCTTGTATAGAAGCAATTAACTGCTTTAAATGTCAGTTTGAGGTTTAGTAACTCTATAGACAAAGAACTATATTAGACATTGATGCAAAAGGCAGACCCAAAATACATATTTTGATTTCTTTAAATATTAATGTTTGGCCAAGAGATGTTAGCTGGAGTTTTCTTAGAAAATGTCACACATTCAACAGTCAACATTCTTTTCTCTTCTAGCGTTCTTCAATTAAAATACACATAAAATACAGAATCTATTTTGCCTACCAAGATAGACAGCATTGTCAGTCACCATGTACTTGTTGTGGTTGAGTCCAAGTTGAAAGTCATCTTTGTGCTCCTTCTGACTAAAAAACCTCTGATGAAAAAAAAGGGAAGATGTGACATACATCCAACTAATATCAGCAGCATGAAGGATAGAAATGTTCAATGATGATAAACTACAACTTTCAATGATTTACTTACCACCTCGAGGGAACAGTTGTGAAGCTGCACGCACAAAGACTTGAGTGAGGTCGCAAAGTTAAAGGTGAGGGGGTGAGTTTTCTTCCAGAAGCTTATGAGTAGACGAACTTTGACTCCTCTAAGTACTACAGCTTCTCTGATCACCTCGTCAATTGGCGACCAATACCTATGGATGCACCCACTGCTTGGTGAATTGATCATAGTATTAAGTAAACTAAACAAATAGAGGTCCTAGCTTTGAGTAGACCACTTTCGGATTTTAGATTTCATTCCACTCCGGTACTGACATACATCTAAACATAAACTGACAATAAATCAATATATGTGAATGTCAAAACTCATACAGAACAGACCTTGTGACTGAAGTTCCTCTGAAACTCCTCTTCACCAGAGGGAGGTAGTCTGTCACAGATATGAAGATAAAGGTTTTTGCACTCTGGATTACTTGATAGATGGCATCTAGATCTCTGGTCCGATCTTTGGGACAGAAGAGTTCAGGAGAGGTCTACAGAAAGAATATACCACATAGATAAGTTTGCACTGAATATTCAATGAAGAGAACTCTCAGAGTAGAGAACTGCAGGATTCAGAGTCCTTTTATTAACTTAGTTTTATTACATGCCTCGTTGAAAAATGTGGGAATGCTAGTTATGTATAAGCATCTCTCTTCCATTTTAACAGTGTAAAGGGCAAGAAAATAGCAAGACCCTTTCAAAAGTCATGTGTCAGTACCAGGAGAAGCGGGGAACAGGAGTAGGATGGAGCTGCCATCACTGGACTAATGCACCCACGCTGTTGCATGGCTCCTTTAGTCCACATATGATAATAAAAGTCCCAAACAGAACTGATAAGTGTTTTGTCACTTGGAGTGTAAGAAGATTCATTACAGTCAAATTAGGCTTAGGTGCTGATATAGTCAGACTTAAGATGCTCCTCTGCATCATGTTGGCATGATTGATCGCTCTCTCTCTCTGTGTGTGGCTGACTTGTAATGAAACTTTTATAAAGATAGGATTATAAACCTGAAGAAGAATATTAACTAGTTGATAGGATATTAAAAAGAACATTAACTCTGCTTTATACATTTTTTTCTGTGTTTGCAAGTGTGTTTTTCATAAATCACGAAACAGCATGGAGAGTGCATAACTTTCCTGTAAATCGGAAAGCTATAATGCTGATTCATCATCAAAAACAAGAGAAAACATGGAAGAACAAGCTGCTGTGATTAGTCACCTCTAGTGGCCTGATTAGGTTCTGCCCACAATCTCATTACATTCCAAATAAACCTCCAAATAAAGAAAACATTTAAATAGATTTAACATTTCTATCGACCCCTAGTATAGTACAAGTCAGCATTTTAATAATCTAATCGGGAAATTATCAAATCTAAAATACCAACAAGAATAAAACCTTTTGTTCCCCATTTTTTTGGACAAGATATTGATGTTGAAGTGTCATATTATACATGACAGATCATACAAACCAAATTTTAACTTAAAATTTTATTTCATGGGGAATGAAAATTTACTAAATCTTGTCATCATAACAAATATTTTCCTTACAGACAAGTAAGCTGCAGCCGGTGTGGCATTGAGCTGCAGCTCGAGGGCATTGTGCTTCCCGTAGAGGGCTGTAACTCTCTTTGACCAGATGGTGGGGATGTAGTCCTTTTCATGGAGCTGCCAGTAAAATGAAAAGACTCTGTGGAGGTCCAGGGCCAGACAGCTACAATTATAAACCAGCATCCCGAGTTCTTTCCTCTGTGGGGTGTTAGAAGGAAACACACAAGAAGGCATGATGCAGCAAAAGAATTGCAGTGTTTTGCTGTTTGTGCACACACCTTTTCACATTAAGACAAGAGATGAGAAGGGCACAGATTTTATGGTGAATTGTAATGTTGAATTATTTATTTTAAATATTTATGGTGAACAGCAATATTCTCTGAGGATCTATTAGCATCTAATATGGCTATAAACCTGGCATATTTTTTGTGAGGGCAGTAAAAAAGTTTTTATGCTGCAGCTAACAGATATATTGCAGTTGTAATGTTGACCATGTCCACTGTCCTTGTTCATTGTGTTTGTGTGCTTTAATGAAATGAAAAATACTTTATTTATCCCATAAAGGGGGAAATTCAACACTGTAGCAGGGGCTTTTTTTTTTCCAACAACAGACAAACGACAGCAATAATAATAATATTAATTGATAATAATAATAATAATAATAATAGTAGGTTTTATGTCTTGTTGTGGAGGCTGATGGCTGCTGGCAGGAATGATCTTCTGTATCTTTCCTGTCTTGCAACGGACCTGAAGAAGCCTCTCACTGAACACACTCTGTTGTTTGATCACTGTGTCATGGAGAGGGTGTGAAGAGTCCTCCATCATCTTCATCAGCTTGTGCAGCATTCTTTATTGTACAATCAGCTCCAGAGTTCCACCCAGCACAGATCCAGCTTTCTTGATCAGTTTGTTGATTCTCTTCAGGTCTCTGGTTCTGATGCTGCTGCCCCAGCAGATGGCTGCAAAGCTGATTGCACTTTCAACAACAGACCTATAGAAGATGTGCAACATCTTGGTGCAGACATTAAAAGATCTCAGCTTTCTTAAAAAGTAGAGTCTGCTCTGACCTTTCTTGTAGATGTATTCTGTGTTGCATTTCCACTCTAGTCTGTTGTCAAAGCTGAACTCCAAGGTACTTGTATTCCTCCACCACCTCCACCTCCTTTCCCAGGATGGAAACACTGCCGTGTTGATTCTTGATCCTCCTGAAGTCGACAATCATCTCCTTAGTTTTGCTGGTATTTAATACAAGATGATTGTTACTGCACCATTTCACAAACTGACAGACCAGTTCTCTGTACTCAGCTTCTTGTCCGTTGCTGATACACCCAACAACTGCAGAGTCATCAGAGTATTTCTGCAGATGACAGGACTCAGAGTTGGACTGGAAGTCAGAGGTGTAGAGCGTGAAGAGAAATGGTGAGAGAACAGTTTCTTGTGGTGCTCCAATGCTGCTGACCTCCATCTCAGACACACAACCTTTCACTCTCACAAACTGTGGTCTGTTTGTGAGGTAGTCATAAATCCAGGAGGTTGTGGAGGAATCCACCTGGAACTTGATGGAGCTTCTCACATAACAACGCAGGCTGAACTGTATTAAAAGCACTTGAGAAATCAAAGAACATGACCCTCAAAGTGCTGCCTGATTGGTCCAGATGAGAGTGGGACTCTGTGAGGTCTGTTAGGAGGACAGTAACAACAGCCAGCAAACTGTTAGGAACCACCCTACCCAGCCTCGAAAGCATATACAGAGACCGGGTAACAAAAAGGCAAAGGCCATTGTGGCTGATGAAAGGCACCCACTTACCTCCAGTTTTAAACTGTTGCCATCAGCTCGGCATTACTGCCCCCCCCTTGTTCACTAAAAACAGGGCAAACAAGTCCTTCATACCCCAAGCTGTTAAACTTTTAAATATTTCTAGGAAATAGCACCCCAGCCGGCTGGGTAATAACATGTGTGAGTGGTAGCACCGTGTCTGTCTGTGTTACGGTTCTGTGTCCCTGTTTTTTATGTTATGGTCGTCAATTGCCATGTGTACCTTTTGCTGCAAACAAATTTCCCCATGGGGATAATAAACATACATCTATCTATCTATCTATCTGAAGCAGGTAGATGATTACGATATGCAAACTGTAATGGGTCCTGAAAGGTGCTGACCTGCTTGTTGAGGTGGGCCAGTAAGAGTCTCTCCAGGACTTTCGTGATGTGAGATGTCAGGGCAACTGGTCTGTAGTCATTAGGTTCAGCTGGTTGTGGTTTTTTAGGCCCTGGAACAAGGCAGGATGTTTTCCACAGCACAGGAACTGTTTTCTGTCTCAGACTGTTGTTAAAGAGGTGCTGGAGAATCGGACATAGTTGCATTGAAGCAGGTCTTGAGAACTCTGGGACAGACACCGTCTGGACCTGCAGCCTTGTTCTGGTTCAGTTTCTCTAGTTGTTTTTTGACCTGATTGCAGGAGACAGACAGAGTGGAGGGGGAGGCAGAGGAGGTCTCTGAGGTGGAGAAAGATGATGCTGTTTCTCTGGTCCATGACTGAGCTGCAGGGTGACAGAGTGGAGGTGTGACAGGAAAGCTGTGGGCTCACCGAGGGTGTGTGGTCTGTTGGGCTGGAGGCAGGGGGGGAACTGAACCTATTGAAGAACGTGTTCAGTTCATTAGCTCCTGTCCAGACCTCCATCAGTCTGGTCCCCCTTTGCCTTGAAGCCGGTGATCTTCTTCATTCCGGACCACACATCCCTCACGTTGTTCTGCTGAGCTGCCTTTCTAGCTAATCAGTGGTGGAGGAACTATTCAGATTTTTACTTTACAGAAGCACCAGTGCAGCAGTTTAAAAACACTGCTTTCTAAGATGCTAAGTACAATATTTGTTCCTCACTTGTAACTAAGAAATAACTAGCTGTCATTTGCTGTTTTAGAAATTGATCGTGAATTAATAGAGCTCACTCATTATTCATTTGCATTCAAATTTTTTGTCAGGCACCTATAAGCCAACAAAGCTAAATAAATACTTTAATATTCATTAATGTGCTGTTTATAAAATATTCACAATTAAAACTTTCAGGTCAAGTATCTAAACTGCCAAAGAAGTGTGATGGAAATATAATATTTTTCTTTGAAATCATCCGGAGTCAAAATGAACAATATCCAATAATGAGCATAGTCTTAGCAACTGTAAGTACATTACTTCAGTAAATGCACTGCATAACTGTCCACCACATGTTAACATGAACTTTAAAGGTTAGTGGATTTTATTCCTCCAGAGAGATCGAGTTTTACAAGAATTCATCCTATATACATAAAACTGTATTGGCAAAAGCAAAGAACCAACGGGCTAACAAATAAACAAACAAACAAATATTGTCACCCAAAGGGGCAAAAAAAAAAAAAAAAAAAAAAAATTAAAAGAGAATGATAATGAATTACATAGTGGAGTTTTGGTCTGTGTTTTTTCTGTTTTAGTGTGTGAACATGAAGATACAACACAGAAGTTTCAGGCTGTCATGCCACCATTCAAGAGGGATTTCTATTTGTTCCTTTCTTTTCCTTTGTGGTTTTTGTCTATCTATAATTTCTTCCATATAGTACGTGCATGTGTTATGCACGTAAAAAGGGGTGAAAAATCGACACATTATTATTATTATTATTATTATTGGTTATATCCTGTTTTAAACAACATGTTATCATATTCAGCATTATAATCATGACCCAGTCTTTTTAATCACATTTTGCCATTAGTTATGATTCTCAGCCATTAACTCTTGATTCAGCTTAGCTTTTTTTTTTTTATCATGTTCATTCTTATCACCATGACACATGCATGTCAGTCATATGTGTTCCTTTCTATCCTCCTTATTGGTGCTCTGTTGTATACATTCAACTGTTGCTCTACATCCAGTCATTGCTGAGAAATCAATGACGGAGGTAATCATCAATGAGTCAGGTAATCACTACATATTACAGTATGATGGTAATGCTTTCTGGGCCCTCCTCTATCATGAACAGCATAATAAATGTAAATCTTCTAGTTAAAATTGTACAGGTCTGTGTTCTATATTTCACCTAACACTACTGCAGGGCTGTGGAAGCCTGTTTATCCATTGTTCGCGCATGGAGCTGATATTTGTTGTTACCTTGGAGAGTGACCTCCAGTCCATATCCGCGCTCCCGATGTAAATGTGCTTCCGATCCACTATCCAGAATGAGGAGTGTAGTCCTCCTCTGGTAAAAGCTGTCATATTAACAAAATGAATCTCTGCATCTAAAATGTGCAAGAAACAGAGAAAAAGAAATGGGAGTATGAAAAGTTTGAAAAAAAAATGATGTGGGGAGAACTACTTAAAACTGCCAGCTGGCCATATGCTACGGCCTGTTACAGGCAGGAGGTAAAGTCTTTGACAGCACACTAGTCAGGTACTAGTCGTTCAGGACCTTTAAACTTTAGTTATGAAGTTGTGCAGATATGTAGGTTAACACATATTGTGGAGCTGCAGGGTAGTGCTGCATGCTGTAAATGCATGTTTTCTCTCCATGAGGAATGTAACTGATAGTGTAGTGCTGCATAAAATAACACAGGATCATCTTTAAAATAGAAAAAATACTGTCAGATTGATAGTTTTAAGAAAACATAAATCTTTGTTGTTGATTGCCAAAGTGACAAAAAATGTATTTGAAAGTAAAAATGAGAAAACCACTCACTGTGTGCCTGCAAGACCTTCAGCTCATGTGAGTTTGTCAAAGTGCTTGCAATCTTCAATTTAACCCCATGAGATTTCAGACTGAGGAGTCGCTGGAACAAAAGCTGACCCTGAGGAAGAAAATGATTTGATATATTACTGATTTGAGCACTGTTTGTGGATGTCTCTTAAAAGTACTACACTTACATCTCAACAAGACTAGCTTCACTAAGGAATAGTAAGCAGATTTGCTCTCAGAGCTCAGCAGATCAGAAATGCAGTTGCTTCATTGTCTACAGAGCTATCTGCCATAACTTGTACCTGTTTGGCAGTGCTTGGTATTGTCTCCGTATCCCAGGAGTTTAAGTCCCAGACAGGTGACACCACTTCAATTGAATGCTTTGCTTGGTCCAGGAGTGAGTGAAAGCCAGCAGAGAGAGGAAGATGCAATCTGCCATCAACGTGGAGAGAGAGGTCATCTGGAATATTCTCCACAAGCACGATGCTGAAAGAAAAAAATCTTTTTAGTTTCTTGGAATCTAAAGGACAGATCTTTTTTAAAGTTCCTGAGGGACCTGCATGCAGTCTTTTAAATTATTTAATCTTTTCAAACATTACACAATGCCACATCGGTGAAATAACCCATTGGAGTGTATAGAAACATCCGACTATTTTCTTAACTTTTCTGTCGTGTTCGGGTCAAATCTGACCGATTTCCTACTTCCATCAATCATATATATTGTGTTTTACATTTGATTGTCTCAGGGCCTTATGATATCCTCCACACTAGCCATTTGAACATATACACACGTGGACAAAATTGTTGGTACCCCTCAGTTAAAGAAGGAAAACCCACAATTCTCACTGAAATCACTTGAAACTTACAAAAGTAACAATAAATAAAAATTTATTGAAAATCAAATAATCAAAATCAGCCATCATTTTTGAATTGTTGATTAACATAATTATTAAAAAAAACAAACTAATGAAATAGGGCTGGACAAAAATGATGGTACCCATAACTTAATATTTTGTTGCACAACCTTTTGAGGCAATCACTGCAATTAAACGATTTCTGTATTTGTCAATAAGCGTTCTGCAGCTGTCAACAGGTATTTTGGCCCACTCCTCATGAGCAAACTGCTCCAGTTGTCTCAGGTTTGATGGGTGTCTTCTCCAAATGGCATGTTTCAGCTCCTTCCACAGATGTTCAATGGGATTCAGATCTGGGCTCATGGAAGGCCACTTTAGAATAGTCCAACACTTTTCTCTCAGCCATTCTTGGGTGTTTTTGGCTCTGTGTTTTGGATCGTTGTCCTGTTGGAAGACCCATGACCTGCGACTGAGACCAAGCTTTCTGACACTAGGCAGCACATTTCTCTCCAGAATGCCTTGATAGTCTTCAGATTTCATTTTACCTTGCACACATTCAAGACACCCTGTGCCAGATGCAGCAAAGCAGCCCCAAAACATTACTGAGCCTCCTCCATGTTTCACCGTAGGGACAGTGGTCTTTTCTTCGTATGCTTGGTTTTTGAGTCTATGAACATAGAGTTGATGTGCCTTACCAAAAAGCTCCAGTTTGGTCTCATCTGTCCAAAGGACATTCTCCCAGAAGCTTTGTAGCTTGTCAACATGCATTTTTGCAAATTCCAGTCTCGCTTTTTTATGATTTTTTTCAGCAGTGGTGTCGTCTCCCATGAAGTCCACTTTGGCTCAAACAACGACGAATGGTGCGATCTGACACTGATGTACCTTGGCCTTGGAGTTCACCTTTAATTTCTTTGGAGGTTGTTCTGGGCTCTTTGGATACAATTCGAACGATCCGTCTCTTCAATTTGTCATCAATTTTCCTCTTGCGGCCACGTCCAGGGAGGTTGGCTACTGTCCCGTGGGTCTTGAACTTCTGAATAATATGAGCCACTGTTGCCACAGGAACTTCAAGCTGTTTAGAGATGGTCTTATAGCCTTTACCTTTAAGATGTTTGTCTATAATTTTTTTTCGGAGGTCCTGGGACAATTCTCTCCTTCGCTTTCTGTTGTCCATGTTCAGTGTGGTACACACCTTTTCACCAAACAGCAGAGTGACTACTTGTCTGCCTTTAAATAGGCAGACTGACTGATTATGAGTTTGGAGACACCTGTGATGTCAATTAAAGGACACACCTGAGTTAATCATGTCACTCTGGTCAAATAGTTTTCAATCTTTTATAGAGGTACCATCATTTTTGTCCAGCCCTATTTCATTAGTTTTTTTTTTTTAAATAATTATGTTAATCAACAATTCAAAAGTAATGGCTGATTTTGATTATTTGATTTTCAATAAATTTTTATTTATTGTTACTTTTGTAAGTTTCAAGTGATTTCAGTGAGAATTGTGGGTTTTTCCTTCTTTAACTGAGGGGTACCAACAATTTTGTCCTCGTGTGTATAATTGCTGAGTAGTTTGAGTAGTTTATTCAACTTTGTAACACCTGTGGTGTTCCCGGTCAAAAATGACCACCATAGGAAATTAATGGGTGACCCTAGATTGTGTTCATCCATCAGATTGTACACAACCACAAATACACCACCATACACACACACACACACACACACACACACACCACCCCACCCCACGTGAACCCCTTTCAGACTGAACAAATAGGTGTCTCCTCTTTCCACCTCATTCCTGTGCTTATGTGCCCATCCCCCCACGTGAACCGCACTTTCCAAACTAAATGTATAACACTGACACTTGTTCCACATTTCAAAGTCAACAATTAGGTGTTTATTATGAGAACCGTCTCTTTCCCAGGCTTATGTGCCCATCCCCCCATGTGAACCGCACTTTCTGATACAAAATGTATCATATCTTCTCAGAAACCCCTTATATATATTTTTTTTGTGTGCATTGCCCTCATTTTACTATGAACACATTGACTAGGTGCCCGATCAGATGATTTCTTGTCAGAGAAGCTCTGGACCTTTTATTTCAACCTGATGAACAGGAGATTGAAGTTCAACCAGAAATAAAGGAGGATGTCTCAGAAATAGAAGACAACATTGATCCTGATTTTGATCCAGACCATTGTGTGACCGACCAGTCAACAGATGGTGAGGAAGAGGCTCCAGAGGAAGACACACCTGAGGAAGAGGCACCTGTGTTATTCCAGTCCAAGGATGGCAATTTGCTCTGGTATTCATCCACCCAGGAAAGAGGAGGCAGAGCAAGAATAGAAAATATTGTTAGGATGCCGCTCCTGTGTGTGAAGACACATGCCCCCAACGTGAACATTCACGTTCAGCACTGGACAGCTCCCACAGCCCGGAGAAGTGGTGGGAGCTGTCCAGTGCTGAATGTGAATGTTCCAGACAGCCCCAACACTTCTCCGGGCTGTGGGAGCTGTCCAGTGCTGAATGCTAGAGCAAATTGCCATCCTTGGACTGGAATATCAGCTCCCACCGCAACACCGGGCTGTGGGCTTGAACGTGAATGTTCAGCACCAACAGCTCCCAACCACTGGCTGGGACTGCCACACTGAATACAGCCACCAACACTAACTGCACCCCACCACAGCACCTGACCACAGCAACGGACAGCTACCAAAATCCCGGAGTAGTGGTGGGAGCTGTCCGGTGCTGAACGTTCACATTCAGCACTGCACAGAAAATATTGTTAGGATGCCACTCCTGTGTGTTAAGACACATGTGAAGACACAGCCCCCCCCCCCCCCCCAACCCCCCCCCCCCCCCCCCCACACACACACACACACATACAAATGATAGGCTCATGTTGATGTGTGAATTTGGTCACTGTTTTGATTTTTGTTACTGTCTTTTTACAATAAATGATAATTTTGGAATACAGTTTACTATTTCTGTGTCTATTTTATGTATATTCACTGCAGTTATTCATATAAACCAGTGGTCTGAGACATTGTTTACAGCTTTAAAAGGAGTTAAATAAAATTTGGTGTTAAGCAGTGGTTTTTCTGTTAATGTAAGAGCAGTTAAAACAGGCCGGTCAAATTTGACCGGGAGCACTAAAGTAAGGGGGGAGAAACGAACATGACATGAAGGTTAAAAACTGCAAAATGTAGTACAAGAATTAACATAATGTAATTGTAAATTATTGACTGGCAATTCAGACTTCCGTTAGTTTGAAATTTAATTTAATTTAATTTAATTTAATTTAATTTAATTTAATTTAATTTAATTTAATTTTAATTTTATTTTATTTTATTTTATTTTATTTTATTTTATTATTTTTTGTCATGCTTGCAAAACATCTCACTGGCAGTTCCTGCTGCAGTTTTCCTCTGTGATTCCATCCTCATTGTCACCCCAAATGTCCACTGAGGAGAAGATCAGTGCCAGCAGCACTGCAGAGCAGCAGAGAAGGGCAAAGATCGCAATGCACTTCTGCTGGGTCTGAAAGGTGAGTTAGAGATAAACACATCAACAAAAGTCAAACTACATCCTTAGTTTCGGGTTTGTGCACAAATGAAAACGATTGGCCCTTAAATGCTAATGTCCTCAGTCAATAGTATTGATCAGAGGTTAGGAAACATGGTCAATACGACAACTACTATGTCACAGCAAAAACCTTTGAATTGGCAGAATCCCATACTCTGCAACAAACCCACAGAGAATTGGAAGAATGAAGTGAAACTATCTAAAGTTGATGAGTGATCTATGCAACAAATATGAATATACTGGAAAACTGTGGTTTATGCTTTTCTGTATACCTGCTGATTTGTTGTGCAGGCAATTCCCAGCTGAAATGAATTTTATGAGCTTTGTGTCAGAAAAGCACAGGCAATGTTGCTTTTATGATAAGCAATATCAAAGGCTGCATTTGTGCTCATATGGCAAGGCAAGACACGTTTATTTATGTAGAATATTTCATACACAAAGGTAGCTCAAAGTGCTTTACAAAGGCAGCATATGTGCATTTGATAAGTATTATATATGTTGTCTGTTATAGGGATGGAGTGACAGCCTGTGTGGTCAGAACTTATAATGCGACAGGCCTAATTCAGCTTGAAGAGCTTTGATTTTCACAGTTTTAAAAGTGCAGTGAAGCACTTCTCTTTAGCTTATGGCTGCAGATTCTCACTGTCTCATTCCCTACCTTGTTTGCCTCTGTCAGTTTGTCAGCCGTCAACATCACATTACATATTCTCTTTTATGTGTTTGATCAATCAAATCAATTGCATCCCTGTGATGTGTTTGGCTGTACAAGCCATGGATTTTGTTTTTATTTTTATTTTTTAGAAATGTCTTCCAGTTACAAAATTTATTTCAGAAAAAAAAAATAGCAGCATGCCCTGCAAATGTGGGCTAGCGTTTGTGGACTCTACACTGTCTACAGGCAATGAAGCTTAACAAGTGGTGCCAGCCTTACACTCCTCTGCTGTCCACTGAGACCAAATAGCTCTTCATTTCATTTGTCAGACTCAAGGACCTTGCTTGAGTTATGGATGAGTAAGAGCTGTAAGGAAATAAAACTTGATACAGAGCAAGACTGACAGATGAGTCAAGCAATGCAGACACAGTTCTGAGTCAAGCCAATATGATAGCCTAAAAGCCTACCTTTGAACTGAAAGTATTTTCTGGTTGTTTAAAATGTGTGTGTGTGTGTGTGGGTTTTTTTTTTTTTTTGTGTGTGTGTATGTGTTATGATGATGGCTAAAACTGTATTAATAAACTCCAGCCTCTCGATTAAACAGTCTTGCTTTAGATGTGGAATACATGGCATTTGTCAAAAAGTTTAAAATATAAAAACGATATACATATTTAATTCACTTAATTATGTAGTGTTTTTTTGTCACAAGTAACAAAGAGATGTCAGCTTGGATTCTTGACATTATTCTGTTGATCGATTAATCAAATGATAATCTTTCTATGATTTGTGCGCGGCAACAAATAAATGCAAGCATAGCAAATAAATACTGCAGGAAACATAGAAGAAAAACAAAAATAGCCTTACCAGGCATGGCTTTTATCTAAATTGCTACATGCAGACTATTAGGACAGCTAAGATGAGGAATCTCACACACAAACCAAAAGAGTTTCCATTGTTATATCAGTGCCAATCAGGATGAAGAGTGAACATTTCATAATTTACTGTACATTTAGGATGTGATTTCTGATGCTTTTTTTGTTTTGTTTTTCATTGATTTGTTTTAGCACAGACATAAAAGAAACAAATTTTGCTCTTGCCTATTACAAATGCATTTCAATGTCCATGTGCAGTGAGAAAGAGAGTTGAGGGAAGTGAGCATCACCTTCAATGGCTCCTGAGTGGTTGGTCCTGCCATGAGAGCAGCACTCCTTCGAACTTCTCTGAATGATGTGAAAGAGCCGCTCAGTCACACATGTCTAACTGCCTCTGTGTTCTTTGCGATCCACTATGCAGACTGTTCCAATCTTCACTCTTGATGCTTTCTTCATCTTCCTGCTTTCTCACCGTCCTGGAAGGTTTGTGTGTGTGCCTCAGCTCCTGCTCTTTGACGTGCTTTAGCATGGTTATTCCAGCCTCTGTGTGTGTTTACACTGCTCACTCTGCTTCACAGTGGAGGAGGAGAGAAAGATGGAGAAAGACCTACCCTTCTTATTCAAACAGCCAATGCAGAGCTGTGTCTCTGAGCTTCTCCCATCCTCGCTTCTCTCCTCTTTATTTTCCTTCTGTATCTCCCTCTTATCTGCCTCTCTGTCAGACAGCAGCTGGTTGTGGCTCAGAAAGAAGGCATGCTAAAGTATACCATACAACATGTGTGGCAGCTGCTGCATAACTCCCAAATCCTTCTGTACTATGTAAATTGAACAAGCCTGGCTTCTATATGAAAAAAAGATGCAAATGCCACAGTCCTGTTCAGAGAAAGAAAATCATTTACAGTATCCCAAGAGCTCTCATTAATAACTTCAACTCACGCTGTGCATATCAGCAAGCCAGCAGTATTTTATGTCTTGATATTAGACTGTTTAATTCACATACAGTATGGTTGGGTTTTTTTTAATAAAGGACACAATACCAGTGTTCATAGTCATATCTTGCTTTGAATGCTTCACTTTTAAAGCAATGCCTATTATTGCACAGAAGCACATTAAACAGAATGAAAAGAAATATGCCAATGCTTTGTTTCATCATATTTTTGTCCCAACTCTTTCCCCACAAGTGACTGTAGCATTGCC
This sequence comes from Hirundichthys speculiger, assembly GCA_018398805.1. NCBI lineage: Eukaryota > Metazoa > Chordata > Actinopteri > Beloniformes > Exocoetidae > Hirundichthys > Hirundichthys speculiger. Next base: position 1,027,714 of record JAGFBZ010001548.1, on the reverse strand, counting down.
TTAAATTAAAAAAAAAAAGAGAAAAAAAAAGAACCAAAACATACATGCTGATTGCAGGAAAGCTGTTGTTCCTACTAGAGGGCTGACAATATATAAATAAACCTATTTACATGGTTGGTATTTAGCCTCACAACTCACAATTTTGTATAATTATATTGTATATTATTTACTAATTACTGACACAATAATAGGAATAATGATGTTTCTAATTTAACATCTAATTTTTAAATTTTCTTTGGGAATCAATTACACTTGAAATGCATGTAAGGAAATCCAGAGACAATTATCTGGTAATGGATAGTGAAAACAAACCAATACACACAAAAAAAAAATCCATGTTGTGTTCACTTAAATTGCTGTTATACTTAATACCACTAGAGGGTGCTATGTGCAAGAGAATAGGAGTAATTAGTCAGGAAGTAGATAGCCATGTTCAGAGTTTCGGTATGTGGATGGAGAATCTGCCATGCTCTTCAGTAAAGATCCATAACCATCCTACTTCTGCTTCAATTCTTGGACATCCACACCCTACAAATTGGCGACGATGCAATCCAGCAAGCAATATTAATCGAAGATGGCACTGAATACACCATTCCAGACTTTTTTCTGCCATGCTCAGGAGAACCACCAATTCCTTTCAAGATATGGGTGAGGATATTTCAGAATTATCTTTTGTTGATCAATGCAACTGGAGCTTCCTGGCCAGAGCCTTGGAAAAGAACATTATTATTACATTGTTTGGGCACAGAAGGGCAAAGAATTTTCAATACACTCCCAGATTCAGGAGATACCTTAGCAACTGCTATTATTGCACTGGAGAAGCATTTCAATCCTGCATTAAATGTAGTTGTGGAGCGCCATGCTTTCAGAAAAAGAGTTCAAGGAGCCCAGGAGACAATATTGCAATATATTGCTGCGACATGTGAATTTGGCGAAAATTGTGATGATATGATTAGAGATCAGCTAGTTCAGCATGTGGCCAATCCTCGCATCAGGGAGAGGCTGTTGTTGAAAGATAAGCTGGATCGAACTACAGCGATCCCTTGCCACTTCACGGTTTGAGTACCGCGGTTTTAGTGCTTCGCTGATTTTTTTCAGAAATATATAATTATAATATAATTCAAAAAAAAAATTTCAAATCGCGGAAACATCATAGGATTTTGTACGCGTTCTCTCACAGTGAAGAAATGCTGTGAGCCAGCCTGGCCCCTTTAAGAAGGTAGCCTTATGGGTAATGGTGTGGCCTTATGGGTAATGGAGTGTGTGTGTCATGGGACGGCAGAAGAAAACGAGGTTAGATGAAAAGTGGAGTGAGCATAAACAGCAGCCCACCATGTATAGATTTGCATTCTCTGTTAAGCGACAGGAGCCGAACATACAACCTGTGTGATGTTACAAGTTCCTGCAGTGCCAGAATAAAGTGCCTGATCCATGCAGAGAAAATTGGAATTTTTTGTTGTTGTTGTTAGCGTGTTAGCTGCTAATTATGAGCCAAAAATAGCACAATACCAGCAGTATGTTTACCACGGTTCAGAGACCAGAGGCTGTGAAGGTAACAGAAAGACCACAGTTGAGCCTTTGTCTTGTTTTGCTGCAGTACCTCGCTACTTTTTGGGTTTTTTAAAACATTTTAAACACATTATTTAGGCTTGGGGGGCTCCGGCTCCAGATCGCGGATTTTGATTGTCGCGGGAGCGCGCCGGTCCCCATTAACCGCGAAAAATAAGGGATCACTGTACTGCTATTACTGAAGCCACTCAAGTTGAAGTAGCAACTCAGCAAGCCAAAGCTATGGCAGGTGACAAGCCCTTACCACTACAAGTAGTACAGACAAAAAGTGGTGCATGCAGAAGAAGGCCACCCACAACAGGGCACTAGTAGAATGTCACACCAGGGTCAAAGTGCAAGAACAGCTTCAAAAATTGCTTCATTTCCCTCTGGTCGTACCTGCTTTCGATGTGGTTCATATAAGCACCTTGCCAATGCCCGTAAATGTCAAGCAGTAAATGCAACATGCAAAAATTCTGGGGAAAAAGGACATTTTGTCCGAGTCTGTCAGTCAACACAGTCTCATTCAGTTAAAGAGGTGAATGTACCCGAATACACAGTTTTGCAAGTTGAAGGAAATTATGGATTTGACTGTGGACACAGGAGCGTCAGTTTCAGTCTTACCTAAATGCATCTATGAAGAATACTTCCAGGACACTCCTCTCCGACAGTCTGCTGTTCGTCTGGTGACATATTCTTCAAGCACCTATCAATGTGTTAGGCTGCATGCAAGCAACAGTTTATATCGATGGAATTCAAGGCCCTGCCAACTTCTACGTCGTGGACTCAGGGACTGCATTGATGGGTAGAGATTTAATATCTACTCTCCACTTGCGCATTGAAGACAATACTGTATACACACCAGCCAAGTTAGTCTCACGTCTGCCATCTACACCTTCAGTTAAGCATGTGACTACAACATCACCTTCAGCAACTATAGGATGTGCTATAGGCTTAATGCATCAAGTGAAGGTGTCACCAACTGCTGTGCCTTTGCGTCAAAAGCTCAGACGACTTCCTTTTTCAGTGCGAGCGGCTGTAACCAAGGAGTTGAATCGCCTCCTCTCTGCAGGTGTAATAGAGCGCATCGACTCCTCCCCTTGGGTCTCGCCAATAGTGGTCACACGGAAGAAGACAGGTGGAATTCGGATGTGTGTAGACATTCACGAGCCCAATAAGTCAATCATCATTGACAGCCACTCTCTTCCTCACATGGAGGAATTGCTCACCGCACTGGCCGGAGCAACAATGTTTTCGACCATAGACCTGGAAAGTGCTTACCATCAACTAACCCTTCATCCAGAGTCACGTGATTTGACAGTCTTCATCACACATGAAGGGCTTTTTTTGCAGAGTACTCTATGACCTTGCATCAGCACTAGCTGCATTTCAAAAGCTGATGACAACAGTTCTGAGAGGTGTCCCAAATGTACAGAACTACCTGGATGACATTATCTGCTATGGCCGCACAGCACAATTGCATGACACTGCTCTTGAGACTGTACTGCAACGACTCAAGAGGCCGGCTTACAACTGAATGAAAAGAAATGTCACTTTCGTCAATCCAGCCTGAAGTTCTTAGGTCATCCTGCCTGTAACATGTGGAAGAAGGTGCTCTGGTCAGATCAAACCAAAATCAAACTCTTTGGCCACAATGGAAAAAGGATATGTTTGGTGTAAAAGCAACAAAGCTCATCACCCTGAACACACCATCCCCACTGTCAAACATGGTGGTGGCAGCATCATGGTTTGGGCCTGCTTTTCTTCAGCAGGGACAGGGAAGATGGTTAAAATTGATGGGAAGATGGATGGAGCCAAATACAGGACCAATCTGGAACAAAACCTGTCAGAGAATGCAGAACACCTGAGACTGGGACAGAGATTTATCTTCCAACAGGACAATGATCTAAAACATAAAGCCAAATCTACAATGGAATAAATGTATCCAGGTGTTACAACGGCCAAGTCAAAGTCCAGACCTGAATCCAATTCAGAATCTGTGGAAAGAGCTAAAGACTGCTGTTCACAAATGCTCTCATCCAACCTCACTGGGCTCCAGCTGTTTTGCAAAGAAGAATGCAAAACTGATAGAGACAAACCCCAAGAGACTGGCAGCTGTAATTGCAGCAAAAGGTGGTGCTACAAAGTATTATTGCAAGGGGAGCAAAAAAGTTTAAAATATCCAATAAATTTCATTCCACTTCACGATTGTGTCTCACTTGTTGATTCTTGACAAAAAATTGAAATTTTATATCTTTGTGTTTGAAGTGTGAAATGTGGCAAAAGGTTGAAAAGTTCAAGGGGGCCAAATACTTTCGCAAGGCACTGTGGGTGTCCATTTTTTTTGGCAGTTTTTTGCTGCATCTTCGAGAGCTCTTTTGTGAGTAATCTCGACTCATGTTCCCGTCTTGGCATTCTTCTTTCTGAGGGAAAAAAGTTTCGAGTGAATATGTTAAATATTTTTAAATAATATTATCACTTTTACATAGCCGATTGATTATTCAAATGCTTAAGCCACCCCGGAGCGTATTTCTGTAAAGATACATGTTAAAGAGTTTAGGTTTCACTTTCGCGCACCTGAAGTCTCCATCGTCATCCTGCCTGTAAGATGTTGTTGATTCCATATGTCAATCGTGAGTTTATGATGTGTTATCTCATCACAGATCTTTGATTTAATGGCATCCTGATTTTGGCGATGAAATGAAGACTTAGAAGCAAAACTTCGCTAGGGCTGCACACATAGACGAGAGACAGAGAAGTTGATTTGGCGAGAAAGGGCCTATTTGAAGGCTTTAGTTTACGATAAAACAGCTGATTGCAGGAGACCGTTTACTTGGGTTGTCTTAGCAACCATAGCTCAGTATTATGATGTATTACGATTTATAGTCCTGGGCTCATTCTTTAAAGTCCTTAGGCTCATTGACAAGCTATTTGATCCAAGAAACAGATGGCTTTTTGAACACTCGCCTTTAATGTCGTCTTCATGGTATCGTTGTGCTGTTTATCCCACAGACAGAACACTGATGGAAATAGATGCTGTGTGGCCGTAGAGATATGGACGGATCCCGCAGTAGAACACACTTCCGCTCCGATTGTTTAGCTTTAATACAGGTAGGCCTACCGATGGGCACTACCGCACAAACTTGATGATAGCCGATGGAAGGGGAGAGGGCAGGGCACCAAGGCCACAGTGGAAGTGTGAAAGATGAATACTAACCTAAGGAACACAAGAGAAGTGGAATGGGGTCTCTGGGATCATCATCTAGAGCTATTTCAAAATAAAACCATAGTAAATGAGGTACAGTAGATACCTCTGTTTTTAATAATAATCTTGACCTGATTTTCTTCGAGATAATGCTTGTAAAAGATGAATACTAACCTATGGAACACACGAGAAGTGGAATGGGGTCTCTGGAATCAAATCCCATTGTGCTGTTTCAAAATAAAACCTTAATAAATTAGTTACAGTATATACTTGTTTAAAAAAAAATAATTTTCTTGATGTGATTTTCTTAGAGGTAATGCTTGTGAAAGATGAATACTGACCTAAGGAACACAGAGAGGTGGGATGGAGTCTCTGGGATCAAATCCCATTGTGCTATTTCAAAATAAATCCATAATAAATGAGGTACAATAGATACCTATGTTTTTAATAATTCAAAGTCCAATATATTCTCACATGATTTAGTAGGGGGTATTGTAAAACATAACAAATGATCTTATAAAAAGATAAGAAATGATATTGTTTGAATTGAATACAATCCTTTTATTTTCTTTTTTAAGCCTTTATTTTGGAAACCGGAAGTCCAGCAATGCTGCCGGACTTTGCCGGGCTGAATTGATCAGCCTTGTTAGTGTATTTGGTCGCGGCTGCTGCTTGACCACAGTAATTTGCTGACGGTGCCCTTTTCATGACGCTATTAACGTAAACAGAAAAAAAAACGAGCGAATGTCGAAAATGAAACTAACTTTACCGCGCCACAGCTGGTGTGGTAGACGCCGATGATGTTACAAATTGACGTACGACACACAAACAAATGTGTGTGTCGTGTGTCTGTTAGCAAATACAGTGGTACCTCTACTTACGAACGTGATACGTACATATTTTGATGCATTTTTTTGATTTATAAAAAAAAATTGTATGTCCGAATTTTGGGGGATTTGGAATGGATTAGGGCATTTACATGGAAAACTTGTCTCTACTTACGAAATTTCCAGGTTACAGAACTACTTTCAGAACCAATTAATTTAAAAAATAGAGATACCACGGTAATTAAATATGAATAACTAAAATAAATATTTTTTTTCTCTCTCTGTTTTTTTTAAGAGTCCAGCATTAACTTTACATAAAAAAAAACTGCGCTCGACCGTTGGGGTGCCATATGTTTCATATTCACAAAACAAACCACTCTTTTTATAAAAACTTATGGCAATGAATAAAAACGATGGTGGAGCTCACAACTTGTGCACTTACCAAGGGGACAGCGAGGTCCAACTATTGTACCCGCCTGGTGCAGGACCCTAGTCCACAGGGACTGAGCATAGTCAAATGAGTAAAATTAAGCTAGAGCCATACGTGACGTGTGATATTAGCAAGTGGAGTCATGTTACATTTTACACTATCATCATATTGTATTTAAACTCAGTTACATATGCAAGAAAATCAATAACAACTTACCTTCAAGGTGATTTAGCAGCTCTGTCGCTGTTCAGATTTACCGCTGGAGTCAGCTTCTTCAGTTTTGGCGGACAATGACGCGCATGCGTTCTGTATAGGTTAGGTACGTCAAGATGCGCATGTGCGGATGTGTCAACCCTATTGAAACTTACTTGGTTTTTCTAAGTTGATGCGGAATTATATGAAACCTTTGAAATTTATGTGAAAACATCTAATAAAACGTACTCTCCCCACACAGTTTATTTATTACATAAATTACATATTTAGATTTACTTGAATATTTCCAGTTCTCACTGATACTTACAATTAGAAAGTAAAAGTTGTGACAGTTAACCTAATAAATGTAACTATACCACAAAATACTTTTTTTCAGTGCAGATTAGGGCAGGAATTTCATGGTGGCCATGGCGGCCATGGCCGTCGTAGCCCTTCTTCTTGGCTGTGATGGCCTTCCGAAAATTGGTTGCTTAACGGCCACTGTGGCCTTGGTGCCCTGCCCTCTCCCCTTCCTTCGGCTATCATCAAGTTTGCGCCGTAGTGCCCATCAGTAGGCCTACCTGTATTAAAGCTAAACAATCGGAGCGGAGGTGTGTTCTACTGCGGGATCTGTCCATAACTCTACCGCACAGCATCTATTTCCATCAGCGTTCTGTCTGTGGGATAAACAGCACAACGATACCACGAAGACGACATTAAAGGTAAACGTTCAAAAAGCCATCTGTTTTCTGGATCAAATAGCTTGTCAATGAGCCTAAGGACTTGATAGATTGAGCCCAGGACTATAAATTGTAATACATTGTAATACTGAGCTATGGGTGCTAAGACAACCCAAGTAAACGGTCTCCTGTAATCAGCTGTTTTATCGTAAACTAAAGCCTTCAAATAGGCCCTTTCTCGCCAAATCAATTTCCCAGTCTCTCTTCTATGTGTGCAGCTCTAGCGAAGCTTTGCTTGTAAGTCTTCATTTAATTGCCAAAATCAGGATGCCATTAAATCAAATTCGATTATAAAGAAAACATCTGTGACTAGAAAACACATCATAAACTCACGATTGACATATGAATCAACAACATCTTACAGGCAGGATGACGATGCTGAGATAGATTGATTCAAACTCCGACATTCCTGTTCTATACACGATACACTTCTGAGACTTCAGGTGCGCGAAAGTGAAACCTAAACTCTTTAACATGTATCATTACAGATATACGCTCCAGGGTGGCTTAAGCATTTGAATAATCTGTAGGCTATGAAAACGTGATAATATTATTTGAAAATATTTAACATATTCACTTGAAACTTTTTCCCTCAGAAAGAAGAATGCCAAGACGGGAATGAGTCGAGATTAATCGCAAAAGAGCTCTCGAAGATGCAGCAAAAAACTGCCAAAATATGGACACCTACTTCAAAAGGTTATCTTAGCCTAGGTTTATGTGGTACATTTAGGAATAAGCAATTAATATATTAACTAGTTGTGCCACTTTGATTCATCATAAAAATGTTTAAAATTTTTCAGCCAGTGCAAAAGAGACAGAGGGAGCATAGAGAGGTGGAGTTGTTTTAGGCCAACTTATGGGCCTAGGAAGACCCCAGGTTCTCCATCCCCATCATCAGATGATGATTTAAATTAAATTTATGAATGTGTAATAACCTGATAAAAGTCAATGACATTGCCTATTTTGTTGTCTGTTTCCCTTTGATAAAGGTCCAAAAATTGTGGTATCCTATTAAAAAAATCCAAGGTTCTGAATTCAAAAACTGTGTTGTGCGGTTTATTAGCATATCATGTCATATTGTGTTTTTTTTTTTTTATTATGGCCTTGTTGCCCTGGCATTTGGCCTTTGTGCCCTAAAAAAAATGCCGCTTTGGAGGCCAAGTGGCCTTGTCCCTCAAATCACGAAATCCAGGCCTGGTACAGATACTCTCTTATGATAACATGCCCTGAATTACAACATGTGTAATTCAGTGCAAGCACTACAAAAGTCTTTCTGCACAATGCTTTGCTTGCAGACTTCATCTGTGCATATTGTCTGAAATCCATATATGATGCAAAAGAGTTGGAAACATGTTTCTCCATTCATGTGTCAGCTGCAGAAACATGGGGTCTATGGTTTACTATGGTTTACTTTGTATAATTGTGCATTGCTGTCCTTTGCTGCCCTTTGAGAAACCAGAACAAGGCTGCAGGTCCAGACGGTGTCTGTCCCAGAGTTCTCAAGACCTGCTCAGTGCAACTATGTCTGATTCTCCAGCACCTCTTCAACACCAGTCTGAGACAGAAAATAGTTCCTGTGCTGTGGAAAACATCCTGCCTTGTTCCAGTGCCTAAAAAACCACAACCAGCTGAACCTAACGACTACAGACCAGTTGCCCTGACATCTCACATCATGAAAGTCCTGGAGAGACTCTTACTGGCCCACCTCAACAAGCAGGTCAGCACCTTTCAGGACCCATTACAGTTTGCATATTGTAATGGGCTTGGGGTTGAAGAGACGCCATCATCTACCTGCTTCACAGCTTCACAGAGCCCACTCTCATCTGGACCAATCAGGCAGCACTTTGAGGGTCATGTTCTTTGATTTCTCAAGTGCTTTTAATACAATTCAGCCTGCATTGTTATGTGAGAAGCTCCATAAGTTCCAGGTGGATTCCTCCACAACCTCCTGGATTTATGACTACCTCACAAACAGACCACAGTTTGTGAGACTGAAAGGTTGTGTGTCTGAGATGGAGGTCAGCAGCAGCATTGGAGAGTACCACAAGGAACTGTTCTCTCACCATTTCTCTTCACGCTCTACACCTCTGACTTCCAGTACAACTCTGAGTCCTGTCATCTGCAGAAATACTCTGATGACTCTGCAGTTGTTGGGTGTATCAGCAACGGACAAGAAGCAGAGTACAGAGAACTGGTCTGTCAGTTTGTGAAATGGTGTGAAATGTGTGGTGTAGTAACAATCATCTCATATTAAATACCAGCAAAACTAAGGAGATGATTGTCGACTTCAGGAGGAGCAAGAATCAACACAGCAGTGTTTCCATCCTGGGAAAGGAGGTGGAGGTGGTGGAGGAATACAAGTACCTTGGAGTTCAGTTTGACAACAGACTAGAGTGGAAATGCAACACAGAATACATCTACAAGAAAGGTCAGAGCAGACTCTACTTTTTAAGAAAGCTGAGATCTTTTAATGTCTGCACCAAGATGTTGCACATCTTCTATAGGTCTGTTGTGAAAAGCGCAATCAGCTTTGCAGCCATCTGCTGGGGCAGCAGCAGCATCAGAACCAGAGACCTGAAGAGAATCAACAAACTGATCAGAAGAAAGCTGGATCTGTGCTGGGTGGGTGGAACTCTGGAGCCGCTGGAGCTGATTGTTCAAAAAAGAATGCTGCACAAGCTGATGAAGATGATGGAGGACTCTTCACACCCTCTCCATGACACGGTGATCAAATCAGTGAGAGGCTTCTTCAGGTCCGTTGCAAGACGGAAAGATACAAAAGATCATTCCTGCCAGCAGCCATCAGCCTCCACAACAAGACATCCTACTATTATTAATTCAATATTATTATTGCTGTCATTTATGGATAGTTGAAAAAAAAACCTTACTACAATGTTGAATTACCCTTCTGGTATTAATAAAGTATTTTTAGTTTCATTCATTTCATTTCATTTTATTTCATTTCCATGTCAATTGCTGTTTCAGTCAAACAATCTTTATTTTTATAAAGTCTGTTTCCAGCTTCCACTTTATATGTTGCCCCATGAGTCAGGCCAAAAAAGATTTTGGACACTATACTGAGCGCATAGAATGTTATTAATTAAGCTTTAATTATAAAGACCTATGGGGCACTTTGTGAGCTAGTAGATAAAGACAAAGTCATGCAAGGAAGCCTGCTGTGTCTGTTGAGGACAGGTGCCCTCTGCATGTCACATTGTCTGTGAGAGAGAACAGACACAGGTGTGACATGTGACTCTCTGCAACAAACTTCTTTATCTGACAACGCTCAACATAGGAGGTCGATTAACAATCCTCCTCTATAAGACAAGTACTGTGAGACACATCCCAAATACTCACACAAGTGCAAAATGTATAAAATAGTCAGCCTTCACTTTGGCAGTGTGTTTGTGTATCACAATACATGATGGAGAACGTATCTCAGGAGATGCAGTATATCACAGCCAGCATTGTTCTGATATAATTTCTTTACCATAGAAGTAGGGCCTGGATCCCCGGGGTTTCCTCCATTATGTTTTTGCCATTTCTGTGTGGTTTGATTATGTTATTTGACTCATATTTCAGTGAGGATAACTCAGCAAACTGTCAGAATATGTCATTGAAATGTGAGTAGTTTTAGCAAGTAACAAGGCATCCACCACATCATAAAATGATTTTATCCATCAGATTACTTGAAAGTCCATTAAACCTTTTCTCACAAGCTTGCATTTATCACACAGCATGACCTATTTTCACCATTTATGAATTCTGCTGACCGCTCTGGTCAGCGCACCCCTGTGAGTTTCTATGACGCTTGCCTCACTGTAGGCATTTCACCTTCATACTGAAAGTACATTTCTAAGCTTGCGCAGGGCACAGTGTTTCTGTGATGTCGTAGTCAGGGTAATATATAAAGAATGAAAGCTAAATGCACCATGGGAAGACAGCTGGGCAACAAGCCAATGAGACTGTACATGGCATATGGATAGTAATCCAGTTTTGAAAAATGACCCTGTTGGCGCATCTTGTACACTGGTAAGTGAGAAATTCTTATTTTCATGTAACTGGGTATAATAGAAAAAAGAAATGGGAGGAAATAGTTTTACAGGATTCTGTTACTGATGTTGCTTCTGATAATTGTGATGGAGACAGAGTACAAGCCAATACTGCAATTTTCTTAAACTGGTGGAAGTTATGTTTACTTTAATTGATCAAGATTGCATTGCTGTGGCCTCATCCACAGATACAGCTGAGACACCACTATCAGGTTTGCTTTTTTTTATCTGTGCAGTAAAGTGATCAAGATCCTCAACCAACAGTTAGTAGCAGTCATGCTAGGAAATTGCTGACATAAGCAATTTACTAATCAAAGTTTTTGCACTATTGCTGCTTTGAAAACTGATGATGAATATGACGACCAGTCACTTTTACTTAGTGTTATTTTTCAAAAAGTTTTTTTTTTTTTTATCTGCAGGATTCAGAGGTCACAGCAGCCTCCATAGCTCTGCTGCTTCCTCTCGATTCCCTGTACTCACTTAATTAATTCAACAAAGTCCAGCACAGCTCTTTCACACAAGGCAGATTTAGTCTAGACACAAAATGAGAAAAGCAAAGTACAATGACCCTGCACAAGATAAATTACAAAAATGCAAGAGCCCTCAAGATATTAATATTGTTTAAGATGACAAAATGAAAGGAAAATGTACAAAATACATTTACAATGTACCACTCATAAGAAGTGAGCTTTTATGCAATGGTTTGCCTCAGTATGCCTCTTTATGTTGGACTGTGACTGAAGCATTGTTTCTTAAGTCTAATTCACCTACTTACAAAACACTGCATACAATATATATTGCTATAATATATTCTGAATCTGATCAAGATTTGTATTCACAAGTTTCATTTTTATTTGTTTAATGCCAACAAAAACATTTTAATTTGCCAAATCCATCCTTTCACTCTACAAGAAGTGCATATGTAGCTGTCATTGTATCTAAAAGATACTTGATAACTGGCTCACCTGTTCCAGTTTGTCTTTGCGTCTTGGGAAGATGGATGCAGAGTAGCCCTGCTGCTGGACAGTACTGTGGCTGCTCCTTTTCAGTTGGGATACACAGGCTAGCATTACTGGGGGAGATTGGTCTTGCCCCTCCAACTGTGGATCAGCTGACAGATCCATTGATGACTTGTGGAGTGATGCTGTCTCTTAGGATGAAGATACGCTCTGACGTACACTCACAAATACACAGTGAGGCACACAGAAAGAAGCTGTCACTCCCGTCTTCCCTTTTTTTCTTTTCAATCTCTCTTCCAGAAGCTGAATCAGCTACTGTTGGTCTCAGTGCTGTCTGAGCTGCGTGCACCCTGGTAGTTTGTGACCAGAGCACTAAAACCTCTTAACATTCCCACACTCACTGGGGAGGGTAGGTGTTTCGTGTGTCTTTCGATGTGTATAGCTGATGTTGTTCAGTCTCCTGAGTAAGAGGGGGAGGGGTAGACATTGGACTTCCGTTGATTTCTGGACAGAGTGGAGATGCAACAAGAGCTGTTACATGGCTGTAGATTAGCACACACTGAAGGAAAGTAATCTGATTGACAAAAGTGAGGAGGCCATCTGACATGAAGACTCCATCTTTCTCTCTCCCTCTCTCTCTCTCTCTCTCATACACACACAGTGTATATTTTTCTCTTTTGCATGCCAGATACACAATGCTAATGCTGGCAAAGACAGAGCACCTTGAAGTACTGTGACATCACCTTAAGAAACCTTTTGTGCAAGGTTGTGAATCCCACCATATGCCTGCTGTGAAAAGAGGACACACACTCATAGCCACACAAAAGAGATGTCTGAGAAATTTTATTTGCCTGTTTCATTTGTTCTGTGGATATATAAGACACAAGTTTCAGAAAAAAGAACTTTGTTCTCATTTTCTTAAAAAAGAGCAACATTCTCTTCCTTTTGATCAATATTATCTGAAAAGGTTCATAAATTAATTCATTTCTAGAGTTCAGCCTTGAAGTGCTCTAGGAGCCACTTGGAACTTCTGTCCTTTCTGTCTTTCAAAACAGAATTAAATCTTTATAAGATTTTTTATATGTTTCCTCCAAGGGTCAGGATTCTTTTTTTTTCAGGAATCTTTTCCATTAAACCAGACTATTGTGTGGTTGAATGTGTGCTTTAGGTCAATGACGCACTCAAAGACTAATTTTAAAGATTGTGAAAAATGGTCACAGAGTTCAGTCTGAAATATAATGTTTTGATTTTAACATTCCTTTGATGGTTAACATTCATTGCTGATGGTACAAGTGGCCTCATTATAGTACCATGTGGCTAGCGTGGACCCCTTTGAAGAAGAACTGTATGAGCAGCTGATCACCCTTCTCTGTTCTTGGATGCCAATTGCTTCCAAGAATGGAAAAAGGTTTCTGATGTACAGTTATTAGAGGCTGCTTTGATTTGGATCTTTAGAGCAATTAACCTGCAAAGAATGTCAGACTGACCATGAAGAAATCAAACACATCAGATGATGGACAATGACAGTGGCGTGCACAGACATTTTGGGGGAGCAGGTGCTCAGTGAAAAATAAGGGCAACACACACGGCGTGTAGAACTGCTGGCTGCCTTATAGCAGTGTGATATTTGGAAGAAAAAAAAACATTACAAGCACATATTATACGTAATGGCATATTTATTTCAATATCTTAATAACATTGTAATAAAACAAATAACCATTAGAAATCAACATATTTCCACACAATATTAAAACAAAGTAGTTCAAACTAGTTCAGACTTGAGACTCTTAACACAAAGACTTGAGTGAGCATTATCATTGTCCTGCTTTAAAGCATTAGCTCTGGTCCATAGGTCTGTCCCACACCAGAGCTATGTTAACATGAGACAGTCACAGCGTTGTATTAATATAATTAATAAAGTGACGTTAACATCACAAGCCTCACCTTATACCTAATAAAATAGATATCCAGGGCCATATATATTTGTAGACAACAAGGGAGGCTTATAGGTGGGTGGCGAGCTCTGGTCCATAGTGGAGAAGTCATCGACACTATGGACCAGAGCTAATGCTAACAGAGAATTCATCACCCTCCTTGCCGCTAAATCATATTATTACTTTTACTAAACGGTGGTTAAATCAATCATCTAACAAACAAAGTAAACTTACCCTTGGAGTAAATGTAGGTGTGTTTTGTAACTTTCCTCACGTTCAGTTGTGGACGGACACAACTTAACCTACAACCTGCATTTTTCCAGAGTTTGTTTCGGCTTGGGAAAGGGAATAAAAAATGTCCCCTCCAAACATTCCTGACACCTCGAGTCACTGTTGCAGGTCCCCAGCAGCAATATTTCACCATGGCGTTATTATAGTATAATATTAACACTGATGATACACATCGGAAAAAAAGCGAATTAACACTGTCCGCAACATAGGAGCAGCAAGTTCGTCCCAAGCTAGCAACAGTAACTAGGAAGGAGGGCGGTGCTACCGAAAGGTCAATTGGTTGATCGCCTGACTGAAGTTGGAGTTTGAACCTTAAGTTTTAGTTTAATTTGGATTCCCCTGGAGGCTAACTACTGTAGACTACAGCCAAATCCCATTGGGAAAACACAATGCCTACCTAACCAGATGTTTGAATGGCCAGTACTCAATCACCAGACACCCACAGGCGCATTCCCCAGTCAACTGTCGGGCAAGGTCAGAAAAGAATCAGGTTTCCTGATTATGCAAAAGAGGCATCACTGGCTTTAGCACCACGTGACGCAAACATGGAATCTCACAGGAAAATAAAAAGAAGAAACACAAAATTCAAAAACAAACCTTGACTGGAGTAAATGACACCAAAACACTGTCATGGTCTGAGTTTATTTTACTCCTGTTTATGTTAGTGTATGCATCCTTTAACTCCTGTTTCTCTCTCCAGCACTGCAGGCTGTGGCTGGGGGGGCATGGCTGACTTACTTTCTGGCTGTGTGCAGCGGGGCACACCTGATGGCACTCTGCAGTCCACTCACCTCTCCAATAAAGACCGGCTCTGCCTCCACTACTCTGCCAGATCATTCCGTCTCATTCGATCGGTGCCTCGCTGCCACACCTCAGTACTTCAGACCATTAGACAGCCAGCCTCCAGCGGCCACAACCTGCTGGGATTTTCTGTTGTAGGTTTTTGTGCACCCCTTTGTGTCTCCGGTGAGGCAATAAAGACTTTTTGGTCAACTGCTTCGACATCTCCTGCTTTTTGGGTCCAGCCACAAACTCGGGTCTTATAACAAACACAACATGATGGCAGCAGGCCTCACCTAGAACAGACAGACGCCCCCCTCCCCGCGCCCACGGAGGAGCTGGTCTAAGACCAAGCATTTTGCAGGCCCCCGACGCGCAGGCCCTGAACTTCAAAGGAGAACGTCCAAAGTACTCCCAATTAACATCGCGGATAGTTTGCATATTAACACGATGGCAGGACACTGGATCATAAACACCCACACATGGAAGAAGCATAGCTAAATAGCGTGTCCCACACTAACCCGAGGTTAAGACTGATAAACGAGTTTATCACTGACGACACCACGAGTGCCCAAAACCCCGCACGTGGCTTTCTTGGGGAACCCTAACCCGCTATGCCTAAAGAGCACACGATCACGAACAAACAGGCCTCATAAGACATAAGGAGGACAGTAAAAAAAAGGCGAAAGAAAACCCCTCCGACCCTCGATCCGATTCGGAGTTAACTGTAAACCGCACTACAGAATTATCCAGAATACACATTGCATTTATCCGACACGTCCGAAACGTCCGCAGCTCCCAGATCCCCCAGATCCGCATCTCGAACCGTGTTCTTAACACTCCTTTGACCGCAACTAACACCCCCAAGTCTCTACTGCAGTAAATAACTAGGAGGTAAGCAAGCAGAAACAAGTTAAGAGTGAAATGAGACAGAGTCGAACAAACATAATGACTATTCATCACTCCTAGTCTATCAATCGACGCCACCATTGCACAGTACCAACCGCTGCTACGGTAACCTGGATCTCCTGAAAGGGCAAGACAAACACTTACATCTCGCAAAGACCCGTGGCGGAGTAAATGAAACCCAAAAACAATACAATAACATGATTTATAATTATGATCAACATAATTAAGTAACTAATAAACTAACATTAGGTAATTAATTAACTCCCATGCACATTCAGCCCATGTCCACAGAAAACCCTTCAGGCCTCCCCCCATCCAGTGTAGAAAGCTTTAGGTCTTCTGGCACGGATTCCCACGTTGGCGACACCAGAACTCGCACGCCACCACATCCTGGATGACAATGTAGCAGAAGCCATTGATGACGTGTATAATTTAACAGTCTTTAGAAGCATCAGCCCTTAACTTTGATCTTTATTGTAGAAATGTGCACTACCAGCTCAAACACTGTTCAGGAAGCCTCAAAAAGCAAGCATCATTCAGGAAACTTCAAAACCCCCTCGATAGAAAGCCTCAGGGATCAGAATCAGGGTCAGGATCAGGAACTCCCACAGCGTCCAGCAGGAACCTAGGTCCCCCACCACGCGATGTTAATGGCTTGTCAAGTGACCGGGAGAAGGTTGGAATCACCTCAGCTCTATTGGAGAAATTTTCTCTAAGGCTGAGCCATGAAGAAGAGAAAATATCGCATCTGAGTGATTCCAGAATGCAAATTATAATCTGAATATGCTCATGGTGTAGTGGGTGCAGTAGATTAATGGTTATTGCTATGTTTGTATTGCTTGTGATTTCTAAATCATAAAAGTGTGTGATTTCCGCATGCAGACTGGACCGCTAACCGACAAACGCTGTTTTAAATAAACGAACTCGAACCGTCTCGCCCGGGAACATTCCATGAGCCGCTGTTAACCCTTACCCCTGAACCCTTACTGCCCGTTACCCCCCTCCGGAGGAACCTCTTTCCCCGCGACTAAATCGGTCTCGACTACGAAGCTTCGTATTACCGTCTACTTTCTCTCAGATCATCATCAGATGACGGGCACACTGCTCTTTACTCTCTTTTTTTAAAATTATTTTTCGGTACTTTTTATAGTTTTTTTAAAACGTTTTATTAACTTAAATTCTGCCTAAGCGCCATCCAGGTAGCGCGCGGAACCAAACCGTGCCCCCTGGTGCGCGAGCAGCCTTGCCTCCCTGGCGAGTAAAGCCTGATTTATACTTGAACGTCAGGCCGTCTGCGTCACCTATGCAGACGACGCAGAGATGCCCCCCACCCTACCAGACGCTACGCAGACACTCTGATGCACCTACCCAAAATTGTAAGTCTACGCAGACAGTGCCGCAGAGAGTGTCGCAGAGAGGAGAGAAAGGAGGCCGCTGATTGGTCAATTCTACATCCGCGTAGAAAAGAGTGCGTCATTGAAGAAATGAGAGAGTACCCACATCTGTACGATTCTTGTTCTCCACACCACAAAGACAGCACATATTCTAGTAATTCATTGAGGGAGATTGCAATGAATGTGGGTCTGGATACGGCCGTGACGGTGAGGAAGTGGAAAAACGCAAGAGATAAGTTTAGCTAGTCCGTGATTGTCCCTCTTGCATTGTGGCTTGGAATAACATAGGGGAGGACCGCGCGAGTATAAAATCAAAAGTGACGGCAGTATCTCTGCGACAAGCTGACGGCGACACATTGCTGCAAGAGTATACACGGCCCTTAATGTCAACAACTTGCCTTTGGTCTATAAAACGACCTGCACTCGAGTGTTCGGCAGAAGACACGGTGCGAGCGACAACCAGCCCAGACGGACCGAACCTGTCACACAAGCGCAACACACCAGACTTACACAAAAGGCACCATACAAAAAGCACAAAACACATTCCGCGGGAGACAACCACAATTCCACTGCTCTCTCTCGCCCCCGATTGTCAGTACGAGACAAACTAAGAAAAACTCACTCACCAGGACCCGTGTGGTCCGCTGCACGGCACGTCGCTTCCCCGCGCTGCTCCGGCGCGCCCTCATCCGTCAGCCTACATCGGGTAGAGCCAAGCGGGCCTAGATTGCCTCGCCCCGGAGTGCGCAGGGAGGAACGCAGCGCCCAGCAGAAGCCTAGAAAACACTCAAGGATGCCAAACTGTTGTTTAAATTTTACTATTAAGGTATATTAGTTTACCAATAATTAGTGAGTTCTAGTGAGGCAATTGTACAACACTTAACAAAGCACTTGACTGGACAATCGGACAAAGGGTGCAAGTGGATTTAATCTCCATTGTATACAAGCAGAGATGATCATTGTAACTCACAGCAGCGTACAGGACAATTCGTTGTCAGCACAAGACAATGAATCAAAGGAAACACAGTCATTTTAACCAATTTGTTATCAGTACATTTGAGCCTTGAGCTAAATTCCTCTCAGCCAGCCTCAGAAAATCATGCCAAGGTGCCTGAACCCACATGGATTAGATATACTACATTAGATACTGAGAAACAGGTCATAGTGACCTGATGCAATTTTTAAACAACACAAACAAACAAAAAAGCTGCAGTAACATGAATATTTCTGTTAATACACTATATCTGCAAAATGAAACAGCATGGTAACGAAGCCCTCAAGGATCCCAAATCCGTTACACCTAAGTTGGTAGAATTCAGCCAAAGTGTCCCCACTAAGTTGAACACCTGCAAAGGTGCTGATGTGTGCCAGCTGCCTGGACGAGAGTTGTTCGCATGGGATAAAACCCCTGACACAGCTGCAGAGGATTAAGCTAGTGGAGCAGAATATCTGGAGACATACAATTAGCAGCGCTCCAACTCTAGCAGTGTGGCCTCTAAAATCTAATTTGTCGTGTGTACTTGCCTCTGCAAAAGGTGAGAGTGAAGTCATACAGGAGAAAGACTGTTGTTGGTGGAGAGATAGAGGATATTCTAGGTAGGGTAGGAAAAAATAGGAACTTAAAATGGAGTAATTAGCTTTTTACTAGACTTTACTTAGGTTTTAACCTCAAATATTTGAGCTATTTATCAATGGCTATATGAATAAAATTAGAAGAAAAAAAATCAATGGTAAAAGAAGTATTACATTTTATTTTTTCCAATCTGAACAACAGTATTGATTCCAACCACTTTTTCAATAGCAGCAATAATAATAATATCCTTTCTGCCATGGCGGTCCATGTACCAGGACCAGGCCATATTTGTAAAACAGATAAATAAGAAAACATGAAAGAACAAAAACATCCTCCAGTTGTCTGTACAAGAATGTTGGTACATTCCGCAAAGATGGCACTAAACTGTTACAAAATCCTAATTTCATTGCTACTGTTGATGAATGAAGCAACAGGTTTTCATTTCTACACGCAGCTTTTGGAACTAACTTGTTTTGTACATAAGTAATTTACAAATTGAACATCTTGATCAGTGAGCTCCAATGCAAACAACGGGTGATCTAATTAATTGGTAGGCACATTTTAGTATACATTGTGTTGGCTGTTTCAGTCTATATTTAAAAGAACACTATTTAGTCCAAATGGGTAGGATATGATGAGAAAGTTCACGAGTGAGCCCCTGGTGTAAGATACCACAAAGAGCATCGTACCCACTTTCCACATAGCACTTTAGTAGACATATTCTGTTTAAAACAGCAAAAGTAGAAATATAGTACAATGACATTATTGTACAAAAAATAGAATTGCACTTTTAGTATAAGGTTACCAATCTAGAAGAAACACTGTCAGTTCTGAATCATATTTATTTCCTATATTTACTAAAAGTTATCTCCATGGGGTAAAAGGAAGGACAATATTCGATTTGGTTTTGCCTAATCTTTTACAGGTCCTTCTCTTAGTCGTTCTTTGTTTTGTTTTTTTCTTTTGACAGGGTACACGCTAAAAAATAATACTGCACATTACTTAATTTAATCAGTGCAGCATTTTTACACTTAAAAATACTGAGTTGATATGAAAGGTATGCTCATGAATTTTGATGTGGTCAACTCAAGTATTCATCACAATGATATTCAAAATTTTTATTTAGTATGCATATGTAAATATTACTGTCACATTTTCTGGCTCCCTGAATAATTTCTTTCAGTGTATAGTCCGACTAGTGGTGACCCAGTGTTTGCAGTGCTAATCTTGGGCTTATCTTGCAACCTGACTCGAGTCACATAGGGTACGATCTCATGATCCCAACTTGTTTCCAAACCATTTTTATCAACAAAACACATGCAGTAAATTTGGCATAACCAAGCTCAAAACACAAGGTATTTATTTGACAAAGGACTGAAGAAAGAAACAGTAGTTCAAGCTATTTGCACTATGATTTGTTCAAAACACAAATGATTAAAGAGAAGACAACAAACATGGATAAAGGAATGGATTAGCACATTAGCGTAGCAGATTGTGCCACAACAGCAGCAACAATTACGTACTTATACACTATAGCACCTTTCTTTTACAACACAAACACCTTGGTCTCACTGCTACACACACAGTCTCACAAACAGACACACACATTTATAGTAGATGGGTTTATTTGTTGCACCAAATTAGTTCCATAATTACCCTATTATTCCAATAATAACTCCCTTGATTTAAATTAGGTTATAGCTAGGCTGCCCTGGTAGTGCAGTGATTAGGGCAGGTGACCTCTGAGCGGAGGCGACACTCCACATGTGGCTGGTCGCACGTTCGACTACCGGCCTGTTTGCATGTTGTATGTCTTCCCCATTCTTTCTGTCCTGACTTCCCATCTCTCTGACTGTTACTAAAGGCCACTAGAACCACAAAAACAAACAAAAAAAAAATTGATTGTAGTTAATTCATATGCAGCCGAGGGAGGATTTAGTATTACCAATAGAAGCTACCAAAATGATGAGCATGGCGCCCGCCGTGGCAAACGTGTTTGCGCGACCCGCTCCCAAATGCCGGCTTTTTCTTTTTTTAATGTGTGTTTCTTTCTGCAGTGCATGAGTGCCACGCAGTGCTTACATACAACAGACAGGCACTGCTGGCCATCGCAAACTCACACAGACATTTTTTCACGGGATTTACTGGCTTTATGCCACCGGAGCTGCAACTCATTGTTCGCTCCCGCGACCGCCACCGTCACCCCCAGGAAGGCCCCGAAGCACCAAGCTCGAGGGAGCAAGCTGACTCCAGGAGAGTACTCCGCAGACGGCGACGCAATCGTGGCAAGAGAGGAGGTCTCCATGCTAGGCTAAAAGCTCGCGCTAGCCGACCACCGATACCCAGCCTCCTGCTAGCTAATGTGCGGTCTCTGGAGAACAAACTGGACGAACTAAGAGCCAGGATCGCAACACAGCGGGAAGTAAGAGAGTGCTGCGCTCTTATTTTCACCGAGACCTAGCTTTCAGACAAAGTTCCAGAGTGCGCCGTCCAGCTACAGACTCACTTGGTACATCGAGGAGACCGGACCGCAGCCTCCAGAAAGACCAAAGGTGGAGGTGTTCATGTACTTATCAACAACTCGTGGTGTGGAGATATACAGACTGTACACAAACACTGCTCACCAGATGTGGAGTTTTTACTGCTGAAATGCCATCCCTACTATCTACCAAGGGAATTCACTGCTGTGTTTTTGGCCTCTGTTTATATCCCCCCGCAAGCCAACTCCACGGCAGCGCTCAGCAAACTCCATGACGTCATCAGCGCGTTAGAGACAGCTCACCCCGACACTGTCTTCATCACTGCTGGAGACTTCAATCAGTGCAACTTACGGACCGTGTTCCCCAAATACTACCAACATGTCAACATCCCCACCCGTGCCAAGAACACACTGGATCATGTTTACAGCAACATACGTGATGCATACAGGGCCGCACCCCGCCCCCACTTCGGACACTCAGACCACATCTCCCTATTCCTGTACCCAGCCTACAGACAAAGGCTGAAACAAACAAACCCCATCACCAAGCATGTGAAGCTCTGGACCGAGGACACTGAGAACATCCTGCAGGACTGTTTTGCCCAGACAGACTGGGATGTGTTTAAAGATGCAGCCACCCAGGAGGACTCTTCTGTCAACATACAGGACTACGCTGAGTATGTGACTGGGTACATTAGCACTTGTGTTGACAACATCGTGCCCACAATACAAGTCAGGAGGTTCCCCAATCAGAAGCCCTGGATAAACAGTAATGTACGCTACAAAGCCGCGAAGTACAGACTGAAGAAGGCCATCACAGTGGCCAAGAAGCAGTACAGGGTGAGGCTGGATGGCTTCTACACCACTGCTGACTCCGGGCGGATGTGGCAAGGTCTGCAGCACATCACAGACTACAGGACCACCACCAGCACCACCAGCACCAACGGCAGCCTACCAGACAACCTTAACACCTTTTACAACCCGCTTCGAGACCCCCAGGCTACAACACAGAGGCGACCCCCCCCCCCCCCCCCACCACCACCACCACCACCACCACCATCCGTATCATCAGACCAGGTACACAGGGCCCTGAGGAAGATCAACCCCCGCAAGGCAGCCGGACCAGACAACATCCCTGGGCGGGCCCTCAGAGCATGTGCCAACGAGCTGGCTGATGTTCTCACCTCCATCTTCAACCTTTCCCTCAGCCTGAGCATTGTTCCACGCTGCTTCAAGACCACAACCATCGTCCCCCTCCCCAAGAAGAGCCCACCCACCTGCATGAATGACTACAGGCCAGTAGCACTCACTCCAATCATTATGAAGTGTTTCGAGAGAGTGGTGCTGACCCACATTCAGAGCAGTATACCAGACACCCTGGACCCCCTGCAGTATGCCTACCGGTCCAACAGGTCCACCTCAGATGCCGTCGCTGCTGTCCTCCATTATTCCCTCCTCCGCCTGGAAAATAAAGACTCCTACATCAGGATACTCTTTATTGACTACAGCTCCGCCTTCAACATGGTCATCCCCCACAAACTCACCCACAAACTGTCTACACTTGGTCTGCACTCCACCCTCTGTGACTGGCTCCTGGGCTTCCTGACTGGCAGGCCCCAGTCTGTCGATCAGGATCGGAAATAGGACTTCAGCCAGCATCACCAAAAACATTGGCACCCCTCAGGGATGCGTCCTCAGCCCCATCCTCTACACCCTGTTCACCCACGACTGTGTCACCTCCCACAAGGACAACACCATCCTGAAGTTCGCGGACGACACCGCAGTGATAGGCCGCATCACTGACGGGGACGAGGCGGCCTACAGAAGGGAGGTGGCCAGTCTGGTGTCATGGTGCGAGGACAACAACCTCACCCTAAACACAGACAAGACAAAGGAGATGATAGTGGACATGAGGAAAGAGAGGAGACTTCATCGGCCACTGTTCATCCGAGAGCTTGAAGTGGAGAGGGTGAGCAGCTTCAAATACCTGGGCGTCCACATCAGTGAGGACCTCACCTGGACATATAACACCACACAGCTGGTCAGGAGGGCTCAACAGCGGCTGTACTTCATGAAGAGGCTGAGGAAGTTCGGCATGTCACAGAAGATCCTCTGCAACTTCTACAGCTGTATTGTTGAGAGCATCCGACCAGCTGCATCACCGTGTGGTACGACAGCACTACTGCAATGGACCGCAGACGCCTGCAGAGAGTGGTGAAGACTGCCGAGAAGATCACCAGGACTCCACTCCCCTCCCTGCAGAGCATCTACCACCACAGAGTCCGCAGTAGAGCTGCCTCCATCTTGAAGGACCTCACCCACCCCCAGCACGGACTGTTCACACTTCTGCCCTCAGGCCGGAGGTACAGAAGTGTGAAATGCAGGACTTCCAGACTGAGGAACTCCTTCTACCCAACTGAACACTTGACAGGACTTACAATTTTTACTCTTTATCTTTATTTTTTTTTTAATTTATTTTTTTTCTATTTATCATTTTTTCCCCACGGACTACCTCACAGAATAGACTGCACACATTCCTCTGTTGCACATTTGGATTTGGACTACCTCAAACAATAGACTGCACATTTGCACATATCTGCTCTACTTTACACAATATTATTATTTGTACATATGTATATACCGTCTCCTTTATAAACAAGTACTTCTGTACTACTTCTTTGCACTAGTTATACTATTTTATTTTATTTTATTTTATTTTATTTTTTATATTAGATTTAGATGTCTGTTTTGGCATTCCACGCGGGCAGCAATGTAAGAATTTCATTGTGCAAGGGAACTCGCTTTTTATCTGCACATATGACAATAAACACTTTGAATCTCTCTTTGAATCTTTGAATCAAAATACCATGGAACATGGTGTGTAAGACGACAGAACTCACACTCATCCAGGGCTTTTCAGATTTGTCTTTCGGGTCTTTCCCACACTTGTGGCTTCTTCCAGCAAAATAGGCAGGACCACCACTCAAGTAGTTGTCACGCTGATCATTTCCTTGTCAAAATGATGGGAATGTAGCCTGGAATTTCTTGTGAACTTCAGCATATCAACCTTCTTTCCTGCCTTATTCTTCCCCTCACACCGAATCACTGCCTTCCATCTTCTCTGCACAGAGATCTTTCAGCCGCTTTACCCATGTTTCATCATCCATGAAGGGACAGATGTGAAGCTTCTTTGCTTTGGAGCTATGTGATGTACATTCTGCATCATTAACCCTCCTATTATGTTGCAGGTCAAACTGACCTGTTTTGAAAATTAAAAATCTAAAAAAAAAATAGTTTTTTTCTGGATAAAACTTCTTCTGCTTGGCTTAATTAGTGTAATCAACATATAAAATGAAAATTGTTCATGTAACATGTTTGCAAACCCCCCCCCCCCCCCCATGTTTATGTTACATAGATACTGACCCGGCAGCCAAAATGGAGACTAAAAGGTTTTTTTTTCTTGCATCTGTGACTCCCATTTCTCCCCAGTTTCACACCCACATCAATCAATCAATCAATTTTTATTTGTAGAGCCCTTTACAACACACAAGGTAACCAAAGTGCTTTCCATTAAAATCCACATAAAAAGAAAACTATTTAAATTCGGGAAGGCGAGCCTGCGTCAACCATCTCGAAAGCGAGGTGAGTTGCGTTGACCACCTCGGAGACACGGGAAGGCGAGGGTGCCTCGACCACCTCGGAGACACGGGAAGGTGAGTGTGCGCCGACCACCTCGAGGATGAGAGGAGGTGCCTCGACCACCTCAGAAGCACGGAAGGCGAAAGTGCGTCGACCATCTCGAGGACGAGGGGAGGTGCATCGACCACTTCAGAGACACGGGAAGGCGAAGGTGCGTCGACCACCTCGAGGGCGAGAGGAGGTGCCTCGACCATCTCGGAGACACGGGAAGGCGAAGGTGCGTCAACCACCTCGAGAGCGAGGGGAGGTGCGTCGACCACCTTGGAGGCTGGGGGAAGGCGAAAGTGCGTCAACCATCTCGAGGACGAGGGGAGGTGCATCGACCACTTCGGAGACACGGGAAGGCGAAGGTGCGTCAACCACCTCGAGAGCGAGGGGAGGTGCGTCGACCACCTCGGAGACAAGGGAACGGGAGGGCGTGTCGGCCGCCTCAGAGACACGGGAACGTGAAGGTGCGTTGGCCGCCTCAGAGACAAGGGGACGTGAAGGTGCGTTGGCCGCCTCAGAGACACGGGAACGTGAAGGTGCGTTGGCCGCCTCAGAGACAAGGGGACGTGAAGGTGCGTTGGCCGCCTCAGAGACACGGGAACGTGAAGGTGCGTTGGCCGCCTCAGAGACACGAGAACGTGAAGGTGCGTTGGCCGCCTCAGAGACACGGGAACGTGAAGGTGCGTTGGCCGCCTCAGAGACACGGGAACGTGAAGGTGCGTTGGCCGCCTCAGAGACACGGGAACGTGAAGGTGCGTTGGCCGCCTCAGAGACACGGGAACGTGAAGGTGCGTTGGCCGCCTCAGAGACACGGGGACGTGAAGGTGCGTTGGCCGCCCTAGAGACACGGGAAGGTGAGGGCGCGTCGACCGCTTCGAGGACGTGGGAACTTGAGGGTGTGTCGACCGCCTCGAGGACACGGGAACATGAAGGTGCGTCGGCCGCCTCGAGGACACGGGAATGTAAAGGCGCGTCGGCCGCCTCGAGGACACGGGAAGGTGAGGGCTCGTAGACCGCCTCGAGGACATGGGAAGGTGAGGGCGCGTAGACCGCCTCGGCAACGGGGACGGATGGAACGGCATCAGCAACCCCCTGGGACGATGATTTTAAAACCACCAGCTTCTCCCTGTCCCTGATCAGGACGTGGTGGAGTGACCTGATGGCCGGCAGGGTAAGGAGCTGGCGCTGGGTGGTCAGGGTCCTCAGGAGGAGGTCTTAAAACGAAAAACCACTGCCCCACGTCCGTGGTCCCCCGCATGGGCATGGTAGTGGGGAGAAAAGTGGACCTGACTACCCAGGGCCCGAGTATGGAGAGGGGCCTATGAAAATCCTAATTTTTTTTCCCGAATGAATTGGGCCCTCCATATAATTGGTGTCATGCTTTATTTCATATATTGATAACATCAGCTGAGAGAATGAACTTTATGTCACAGTCCTCCCAACATATTGGACATTCTGGTGGCCCCCTCTATGAGGTGCAAAATGGTTTAGTCCGCCCGACAGCGACCGGCGACAAGTGTAACATCAGTGAACCCACACTGAATTGGCATCATGCTATTGCTATTGCAAGAAGAAAGAGAGAGAAGAAAAACAAAGAAGGCAGAATGAGGGGGGGCAGCTGTTGACTGCTTTCTTTCCCAAAGGTGAACCGAGGTTGCTTGTTATGTAAGTTAACGTAGTCCACTCCAGACAGCTGCTGCTGATGTCTGTATGGTCATGTCAAGTCTTTAGCTTAGCTAGTTGGCAACCAGGCTGCTTGCGGCTGTAGTATAAAAACAGTTATGGGCCAGCTAGCATTAATTGTCAACATAAACCAGTTTCAGAAATAAACAGTGGCACAGCCACAGCAGCTGGAGCAGCTGGAGCAGCTGGAGCAGCAGGAACAGCAGTGGTCAGTCCTGGCGGCTCTTCTGGAGATGAGGCTGAGATAATAGATTAGCAAAGACAAGGTGAGATCGTTGTTCAAGTTTTCAATGGCGAGCTCCCCCCTCTGACTACCCCTTATGGTGGTATGATGGTTCGCGAGGGAGAGAGAGCGAGAGAGAGAGCGAGAGAGAGAGAGAGAGAGAGAGAGAGAGAGAGCTGCTGACTGGTAGATCGCTGCCTAAATGCGATTTGTTTATCTTAAGTTTACAGTAAGTCATGCTTTTGGTTCAGTGCTATAGCGTATACTAACATATCTGAAAGTGAAACTCCGTGCTGAGACTTAATAAATGATCCACCTAGCAATATTTCTGCTGCATATATCAACATGTAAATAGCCTACCAATATCACTGTAGGCTCAAGTGCACAATAGTAATATACTGATTGAGAATTTTCTGCACACTTCCTGTCACAGTTGCAGGGGGTGAATGAGCTTTCAGCAAGTTGAGGCTGGTTAAGAACTACCTGAGATCAACAATGGGCCAGGATAGACTGAACAGCCTCGCCATTCTGTCGATTGAAAGCCAATTTGCCAAACAATTGGACTTTACAGATCTTATTAGTGACTTTGCAAACAAAAAGACCCCTCAGTGTGGCTATCATCTGCATGTGCTGATCATTTTATTAACAATTTTAAAATTTTTTTGGGAATGCAGGCATCTTTTTAAGACAGACAGATTTAACTTCAACAAGTCAGGGGCAAAACTGTTTGCCTCCAACTTGTTTTATTGCCCACATCATCCATCTGCACGTGGCGCCAAGGCTGTGATTAACAAGGAGTTATCTCATAGAGGAGACCAAACAAAGCCCAGTGAAGACCTTGAGGAGGAACAACCAAGATCACCCTCCTCACCTTCCCTTTCTCCCTCCTCCCCACACCTGCAATTTACGGAGCAGATGATGGAGCGGGTCAACGCTGGGCTCAGATCTACCCCGTGGCCAAATCCCTCTTTACACCCAAATCCCTTTGTATCCCCTTCACACCTCCCACCCGAGAACCCCAAGTCAGAACCTCCAGCCTCACCCCCACTGCAGCAGCTGTAGTTACGGCGTCTAGCCCTAACTCCAGTATGATTCAGAGGGTTCAGGCTCCAAGGATCACAACAGTCGTGACTTTTCCCAGAATAGGCCGGGACTCTCCTTATTAGAAGGTGTTAAAATTATTCTTTTAGATGACAGGAGGAGGAATGTAGCTCTGTCAATTCACAGAAAGTTGGACTCTATCCCTGTTTTAATAGGTAATAGAAAAAGGCTGGTAAATATGCAGAGAAACAAGATTCACCCAACATATTCAAATCTTGTGTTCATTCCTCGCCAGCTTGCCCATAACAAGAACTGGACAGATAATGCTCCTAGCACACTGAAACTAGCGTTACTAAATGTTAGATCTTTGGCAGGAAAAACATTTCTAATCAATGATTTTATTACAAAGCACAAACTTAATTTCTTGTTTTTAACAGAAACCTGGTTAGACAGAGAAAATGATTCAGTAGTTCTTATTGAAGCAACCCCTCCAAACTTCAAGTTTGTGAGTGAAGCTAGACTACATAAGAAAGGTGGAGGAGTGGCTGTTTTGTTTCATGACTCCTTCCAATGTAAACAGATGTCTTATAAAAACTTTGCATCTTTTAAATATGTAGCTCTCCAGATGAATTCCCCTGGCCGTGTGCTGCTTGTTAACATAAATAGCCCACCTAAAAACTCTACAAGCTTTTTTGAAGACTTTTCTAAACTTCTGTCAGTAATCTGTGTTGATCTTGATTGTGTTACTGTTGTTGGAGATTTCAACATTCATACTGATAATGTCCAGGACAGAATGAGCAAAGAGTTGTGTTGTGTTCTTGATAATTTTGGTCTGTCTCAGCATGTGAAAGAAAAAACGCATAACAGAGGGCACTGTTTGGATCTAGTCATCTCCAAAGGTCTGAATATTTCCAAGGTCATGGATGATGGATGTTGCTCTATTTGATCATTCCTGTGTTTTCTTTGAGAGTGCTGTTACTGTCAACAAGAATGTCCAAACAGAGGTTGTCAAAAAACCATACATGGGTAAAAATCCCAGTGAAATGTTTCTACAAGCTTTCTCTCCCTCACTCCCTCTCTCCTGGCCCTCAGTTGATGAGCTTGTGGATCATTTCAATGGTAAAATTAAAAGCATTATTTATGTCATTGCTCCCATCAAGGTGAAAGTGATCACTGCCAAAAAGAGAGCTCCATGGAAAAATGCCACACTGGTAAGAGCTGAAAAACGAGAATGTCGGAAAGCTGAACGCAGGTGGTGGAAAACAAAGTTGCAGGTTCACTATGAGATCTAGAGAGAAAGACTAAAATTTATAATCTGGAGCTGAGAAATGCAAGACAATCATTATTTTCTGACATCATTGATAAGAACAGTAATAATGAAAATGAAATGAAATGAAAAAAAAAAACTTTATTTATCCCATAAAGGGAAATTCAATGTAGTAAGGGCTCTCTCTCTTTTATAAAAAAAAAAAAAAAACAGACAGAAATAATAATAATGATAATATAATAACAGGTGTTAAGTCTTGTTGTGGAGGCTGATGGCTGCTGGCAGGAATGATCTTCTGTATCTTTCCGTCTTGCAACGGACCTGAAGAAGCCTCTCACTGAACACACTCTGTTGTTTGATCACTGTGTCGTGGAGAGGGTGTGAAGAGTCCTCCATCATCTTCATCAGCTTGTGCAGTATTCTTTTTTGAACAATCAGCTCCAGCGGCTCCAGAGTTACACCCAGCACAGATCCAGCTTTCCTGAACAGTTTGTTGATTCTCTTCAGGTCTCTGGTTCTGATGCTGCTGCCCCAGCAGATGGCTGCAAAGCTGATTGCACTTTCAACAACAGACTTATAGAAGATGTGCAACATCTTGGTGCAGACATTAAAAGATCTCAACTTTCTTAAAAAGTAGAGTCTGCTCTGACCTTTCTTGTAGATGTTTTCTGTGTTGCATTTCCACTCCAGTCTGTTGTCAAGCTGAACTCCAAGGTACTTGTATTCCTCCACCACCTCCACCTCCTTTCCCAGGATGGAAACACTGCTGTGTTGATTCTTGTTCCTCCTGAAGTCGACAATCATCTCCTTAGTTTTGCTGGTATTTAATACGAGATGATTGTTACTACACCATTTCACAAACTGACAGACCAATTCTCTGTACTCAGCTTCTTGTCCGTTGCTGATACACCCAACAACTGCAGAGTCATCAGAGTATTTCTGCAGATGACAGGACTCAGAGTTGTACTGGAAGTCAGAGGTGTAGAGCGTGAAGAGAAATGGTGAGAGAACAGTTCCTTGTGGTGCTCCAATGCTGCTGACCTCTATCTCAGACACACAACCTTTCAGTCTCACAAACTGTGGTCTGTTTGTGAGGTAGTCATAAATCCAGGAGGTTGTGGAGGAATCCACCTGGAACTTATGGAGCTTCTCACATAACAACGCAGGCTGAATTGTATTAAAAGCACTTGAGAAATCAAAGAACATGACCCTCAAAGTGCTGCCTGATTGGTCCAGATGAGAGTGGGCTCTGTGAAGCAGGTAGATGATGGCGTCTTCAACCCCAAGCCCATTACGATATGCAAATAATAATGCTTGTTCCCTGTTCATTACTGTTGACACGTTAACTAACCCTCCTGTGTCAGTATCCCCAAAACTCCTGTCCAACCAGGCCTGTAATGAATTTGCTTCCTTCTTTACTGACAGAAATTCAGAAAATGAGGCAGTCAGTGCATGCTTCCACACCAGGGGTAGCACATATGTCACCACTGTGGCCACCTAAAAACATAAACACCATGACACACTTTTCTCCAATCAGCCCAAAAAACCCTGGATGAGATCATTTGCCATCTGTAAACCACCACTTGCTGTCTTGATACCCTGCCAACAGGGTGTTTCAAGACTGTTTCAGGATGCACGGTACCAGATATTTTACTGATTGTAAACACCTCCCTGCTCTCAGGAGTCTTTCCTCAGACCCTAAAAACAGCCATCATCAAGCTATTCCTGAAAAAGACCAGCTTAGACTCATCACTCTTGAGCAGCTACATACCGACATCAAACCTCCCCTTTCTTAGCAAGATTATAGAAAAAGCTGTTTTTCAACAACTCCACAACTTCTTGATGCTAAATGACTGTTTTGATATCTACCAGTCAGGTTTTTGGCCACATCACAGCACTGAGACTGCTCTAGTTAAGGTCCTTAATGACATCCACTTGAACACAGATAGTGGAAACATTTCAGTCCTGGTACTACTGGATCTCAGTGCTGCATTTGACACGGTCGACCATAACATCTTACTAGACCGGCTGAAAAACCGGGTAGGGCTTTCTGGCACTGCTTTGAATTGGTTTATGTCCTATCTAAAAGACAGGGACTACTTTGTGTCTATAGGTAACTATAAATCTGATCAAACTAAA
Source organism: Hirundichthys speculiger (assembly GCA_018398805.1). Taxonomy (NCBI): domain Eukaryota; kingdom Metazoa; phylum Chordata; class Actinopteri; order Beloniformes; family Exocoetidae; genus Hirundichthys; species Hirundichthys speculiger. The sequence continues at coordinate 996,361 of JAGFBZ010001548.1, read as the reverse complement.
ACAACTTGTGGAGTTCCTCAAGGCTCCATCTTGGGGCCACTGCTGTATAACATCTACATGCTCCCACTCACTCAGATTATGAAAAACAACAAAATATGTTACCACTGCTATGCTGATGACACAAATCTACATAACCATCTCACCAGAAGACTACAGTCCAATCCAAACACCGACCAGATGCATTGATCAAATTAGAGACTGGATGTGTCAGAACTTCCTTCAGTCAAATGAAGACAAAACTGAAATAATAGTTTTTGGAGCCAAGGAAGAAAGATTAAAAGTCACCATTCAGCTTCAAAGAGCTAAGTTAGAAACCAAAAACAAAGCCAGAAATCTGGGTGTTGTTATGACTCAGACCTAAACTTCAGTAGTCACATCAAGACAGCTGTGAAGTCAGCTTATTATCACTTAAAGAACATATCCAGGATTAAAGGACTGATGTCTCTGCAGGATTTAGAAAAACCTGTCCATGCATTTATCTTCAGTAGACTGGACTACTGTAACGCTGTCCTGACAGGTCTTCCCTAAAAAGACTATCAGACAGCTGCAGTTAGTCCAGAACGCTGCTGCTCGAGTCCTCACTAACTCTAAGAAAGTGGATCATATAACTCCTGTCCTCAGATCTTTACACTGGCTTCCTGTTTGTCAAAGAATTGACTTCAAAATCCTGCTGTTAGTTTACAAAGCACTGAATGGTTTAGGGCCAAAATACATTCAGGATCTTCTGGTTCATTATGAACCCACCAGATACCTCAGGTCATCAGGTTCAAGTCTACTTTCTGTTCTCAGAGTCAGAACTAAACACAGAGAGGCAGCGTTCAGTTTTTAAGCTCCTCACATGTGGAACAAACTCCCAGAAACCTGCAGGTCTGCTGATACTTTCAGCAGTTTTAAATCAAGGTTAAAAACTTTTCTATTTGTCACATTTTATCATAACAACTAATTTTTATTTCTTGCATTTTATCTACATTTTTAATTCCTTTTTTTTTTTTTTTTAAAATCAAAAACAACTGTTGATTAACTTTTTGCATTTTTATTATTTCTCTTCTTTTTATTTCCTCCTGTTTTAATGTACTTTTTAATGGTCTGTAATGTTTCAAATGTTTTATGTAAAGCACCTTGAATTGTCTTGTACACGTAATTTGCTATACAAATAAACTTGCCTTGCCTTACCTTGCCTTGCCAGTGGGCATTTACTGGGATGTAAATTACATCTTTACATCTCGTGTCAGCGAGGCTTTATTCCTTTTTCTGCAAGCTGAAGAGCAATTTGACAGTTGAAATTTTGTACTATCGCAGGCTCTATTGATAAGATGACATAGGCCTTTAATGTAAAAAGCAGAAACCAGTGACAACTTCTTTTTTTCACATTGAAACTTAATATTTTTCTGTTCATTTCTACTGTACCTTCTCATTACAAAAGTAATGTTGCTTATTTGATTTGATTTATTTCAGTGTGCATTTGTCTCCTGTTCAAGAATAAATGTTTTTAAATCAAAATTTGCACAAGTGTCAAGGATCAAAACATTACACAAACCAGTAGCCTAACATGTAGCCTAATGTTTTAGGTATCTGAGCACAAGTAGGCCAAATGCATCAATTCAGGTGTTGAATGAAAGAACTACTCATCAATATGATCTGATCTGATTGTATCTTAAAACCGTATTTATGCTTTTTTATTTTAAAAAAATACCCCCCTTTTTTTTCTTGCTCATGCACATCATGCACTGGCATGGATAGGGGCCCACTGACATTGAGAGTGTACAGGGCCCAGAATTTGGTGCTACGCCCCTGGTCCCCAGTATGGAAGACACGAGACGGCGGTAAAGTTCAAAAAAGGACTCGACCTCCTCCTGTATCGCCAGCACCGTGTCCAGGACTGCACTCGAGATGGGTTTAGGGGACAAAGGGGACGCGTGCTCCGGGACACTTCCGGGGATGGGAGCTGGGGGTGGTGTGGCCTCCAAGGCCACGGTGGAGACAGGAGCCCTCTGAGGACTGGCCATCCTTGGGGCTGCCCCAGACCGTGAGCACTTACCTCGCCTTCTCTGAGGTGTCCTGACCTCCACCTCAGAGGACAAGCTCAGCCAAAAAATAGGATGGACCCCTCCCCGAGCTCCCACAAGCCTGCTGGTGGCTTTTGGGGCCGCCCAGCGCTAATCGGGTTCCCTGGAAGGCAGTGAAGTCTCCTGCTGGGTCCAGTTGATGGTGGCTCCATTCTGTCATGTTCTGCAGCTGGTAGAGGGAAGGATGACCCAAGAGTTTCAAAAATACAAAAGGGTTTATTCACAAAAACAAAAGCCAAAAATCCAAAAACATGAAAATACAAAATCCAAAAATCCAAAACACAAAAACCTAAAGATACCAGAAATCCAAAAACACTAAAATGCAAAAATACAAAAATACAAACTCAATTGAACCTTCCGGGAGGACAACGAGAGGGGAAACAGCAGAATAGCAACATGCCACGAAGACGAAATGGAGCCACAGAGAACAGGGGAAAATTACATACACTTAAATACACAGAGGAACAAACGAGAGGCAGGTGCAGGGAATCAAGGTAACAAGAGGGAGGAAGCAAAGCAGAAAACATTGACGACAAGACAGACCTTTCAAAGTAAAACAGGAACCACTAAAGACAGAGAGAGACGCCAGCTTGACACAGACATACACACACAGGGCTGCCACGGCCGACCAGGCCATGACAGTATATTTCTTATTCATTAGATGCTTAACACAATGACATAAATGTAACAATGAAAGAGTAACAGGCTTAAATGGCATCATAATGGAAATATCCTGTGTACCACATAAATGTTTCCTGAAAGTGAAATATTTACACCCACTGGTGAATTTATAATTAAGCAGTGCTGTCTGCTTAAATGCTCAAGCTGCTCCTAGCAGCTGTGGTCTGAAATGCTTTTATGTCTTCTTTCTAAGTTATATGCATCAATCAAAACTTAGTGTAAAACAACAACAACAAAAACATACCTCATAGTAATCATGCATTTTATTGGAAATGAGACAAACAAGGCAGATATTGCAATGTCAACATTTAACTTTACAACAGTTCAAAAAGAAAAAAAGTCATACAAAACAAAAAAAAAGTCTCCAAATGATCAAACAGAATTAGACTAAGTATGCCAAGCACAAAAATGCAATTAATCATCTCAAATTATTTTGGCTAAAACTCAGCAGTTATGATCTGGTTACATTCAATTATAAACAGTGATATGAGGTAAGACATCAGAAAACCTACTGTCATAACACAGTTTATCGTTCCATTGTATTATAATCAGTAAAATGCATCTGTAAGGATTTGATGTAGTTCCTGTCCATGCTGGTTCTAACACATTTTGTTTGTGATTAGAAAGAAGTTTATGAAACCACTCATGTACAGACAACTGGTTCCAAACCCTGCTCTTGGTCAAAGACATATTACACAATAATGAAACGCCACTGTAGAATATTATGACCTGTTGCCTCAGAAATTAATATTAGTAAACGTCATCTTTGAAATATGCAAAAACATGAATTTCACCTCCTTCTTGTCATATTCCATCAATTCCAATGATTGTTTGAGCTAGAGCACTTGTGACAAAATATATTTGGAAGAGGAAAGCCTTCTGTTGGGGCTGCACTTGAGTTCATAGTTTCTCTTAACAGACAGGGTACATATTTGCTACACTAGGTTCAAATGACCTCTCCACAAGAAAATGGGGATGAATGAAGTTTAAAATTGAGCTATAATCAACATTTACACTGATATATACTGTGCATCCCCAGTTTTCTTTCAAGCAAATATGCATCATAGTCATTTCTGATGGAAAGTCATTACTGAGACAGACTTGATAATTGAAACATCAAAAAGGATAAAAAATATATTCATTTTCATAAATAATTTATGGCAACACACAATAACAGTTATTCACACTTTTTATTTGATCTTCTCTAGCTTGGGTTTCTGCATCGGCTTTTGGCTGACAAGCTTTTGGGTCAGTAATATAGATTTTAAGGTCTGACATCAGTCCTGTCCTTGTCTGATTTAAAACCAAGACAGAAACATCATCAAAATAGGTTTTAACAAAAGTTTAACCTCAATATGAAATCTATAATTAAAAAATAAAAGGTAATTGTAATGGATAATATGAATGGATGCTACACAGAAACAAAGTTGGGCTGCTATATATGATGTTATAGCTCCTTCACAAGTGTAGCAATAAATACTGCAGTGTTTTCTTAAATTGTATCTGCCATTCAAACATCTGTAAATAATAAATAATTTCATTCTGTCTTACAGAAGAATCAGGCTTTCCCAAGAAAAAGGCATTGGTGTCTTTTCTTTGTCTTGTCTCAGACCAAATACTGAAAAAGTTCTCTAATGTCACAACGAAGTCTGTTCCAAGGGATTCAGAACTTGTCATATATAAAGGGCTCATTATGAATATTCCCCTTTTTTTTTTACTAGTTCTAGGATCTAGAGACCTAGGGCCCGATCGTACACCTCCCGCTAGCCGGTACACGCTAGCTGCTAGCTGCTACCCGCAAATCGCAGATTTAGGAACCTGCGCTAACCGCTATGCAATCTTCCACTTCCCTAAAGCAGCTATCCGCTTTGCCGAATCCCTTATTCACATTGTAGGTGTGGCAATGGGCGTGTAATTTAAGCTTTCCGCAAACTCGGTATCTTGCGATCGTTGGTTTAGGATAGCGGAGTAGTGGGTAGTCAGACCACGATCGCAAGATACTGAGTTTGCGGAAAGCGCAACCCGCATGTTGGTGCGTAAAAGAGCGCGTCAAAATGGCATATTTTGGTCACATGCAGACGTGCACAAACGGCTCTACCTCTCGATGATGCATCGCTGTATTACCTGCATACGTTTTTATTCTCTTGAGGTCAGAGGATGTCTGGTCAGCAGTTGTGGTGGATGTGGGAATAGTCACGGCCAGACACGTCAGTCTGTACAGCTGTGGCATGATCTCATTCAGATGTTTGCTGTGGAGGAAACGAGGAGAACACAGAACTCTGTTGTGGAGTTTCTTGTACTGTGCGTCTATCCCTCTGACCCTCTCCTTGCGCTCGGAGCACCCAAGATGCGCTCAGTGGTAGAAAGTAGATGTCATCATACGTGTTCTTCTGGCTCAATGCTCATCCAATGCTTCGTTCTGCAGTATTTTAAAAAGCACATCAGCTGCGCCATGTGCGTTTTGGCGCAGCTGTGCGTACAGCCGCTCCCAGCACCCACTGCTGAGAATATGTTCTCGCGGCTCTGCCTGAGAATGTTTACTGGGAGCGGACCAACTATCTGGGACTTTCAGGTAGCCGATGGTTGTCTGTGTAAGAATATTTTTACCTCCGCCAAGGAGGTCATGTTTTTGCCAGCGTTTATCTGTTTGTCTGTTTGTCTGTCTGTGTACAAGATAACTCAAAAGTTATGGATGGGTTTTGAGGAAATTTTCAGGAGTTGTCAGAAATGTGAAAAAAAGAACTGATTTCATTTTGGCTGTGATTCGGAAGAAATCCTGGATTCTGGATCACTTTCAAATTTTCGATAACATTGTGGTCAATGGGGCTGGAAATTTTGTTTTTTCAATATCTCCGTTAATTATTGCCCAAAACTCATGGAATTTGACTCAGGGATTGACAATAGGAACCTCTATCAAATTTCAGAGGCTGATCTGGATCTGATCCAGAAGGTGGATTTTATCGCAATCTGTAAATCGCTATATGGGAGAACTGTTGTGCTTGGCGGAGGTCTGCGCTCTTCCGAGTGATTTTCTAGTTAAGAAATGTTTTCCTGAAAGTTCACTGGCTCTTTTTTTCTGAGCAGTTTGTTGAAACTTCTTTGGAGTTTTAAAAAAATGATTAAATCATTTGCTCCACATTAGTTAGAGCTAATTATGTATATATCAGTGCGGAGGAGGGTGAAAGAAGAGGAGGAAGCTCTACAGCAGAGTCCCAGATGAGCTGCCCATGAGAGCTGCTCCGATCTGGATGAAAAGACGCTCCATAGCAGTTTGTGGGTAGCGCAACCTGCTCTTAAAGGCAATGGCTACTGACGCACTGATTGATTAAACAAGTGGAACGCCCTAACCACTCCCATGCATAATAAATGCATAATATAGAGGTTAGCGCAGGTAAGATCGTGGGTTTAGGGAGTTGGAAGATTGCGTTTTCTGCGGCGGAACGCCCCTCCCGCTACCCACTATCCCTTAATAGCGGCTTTAGGAGGTTTGGCGAAGATCGGGCCCCTATTGTGGCCCTGGGTCTCGCCCTGCCAGTTCCATGTGGTCTGATGCATGGGGTCCAGTGGTCAGTCCTTCAGGCCCCTGGGTTGAAAGAATGCCAGAGGGAGCTGTCTCTGTTCTGGGCTCCAACACTAATGCCCCCTGCCGAGTCCCAGGGATGATATTTTGGTCAGCCACAGGACTTGTCAGGCCCAGGCTGGAAATGGCATCCAGGGTACCATCTGGGTCCACCATCAAGTCAATCACTGTCAGTTTGGAGTAAAACAAACATTTGAAATGGGTCCTGCTGTATTCAACACCAAGATTACATACAGACAGAACATACATTGCAAACAGAGACTGTTTACATGTCATTGTTATCTGCTCATTTGTGTTAATTTGATTTTACTTTAAAGAAAAACTAAAAAGAGCCATCAGATCCATACCTGCAAGTTGTCTTTCCACTCCTTTCAGGTCTTGAATAATAGTTGAAATCTCCTGTGTAGCACATGCATAAAACTTAAGGTCAGTTGAGGATGTGATTAAGTAAGTGAAGGCTTACACACATAATAAATCAGCTTGATTCATCTCATCATTGCAGCAGAAATAAGTCTGGAGCTGAGCCTGTTCACATTTAGGAATGCTTTATGAGCTCTGCAACTTGTGCATGGTCAGATATATCTCTTGAGGGGTTCATATAAGGACAGTTAAGGGCAGAATTTATTTCTGCCCTGAAAGAAGCAAAGTTTTGAGAGAAGTAAGCTTGGAACTCTTTACTTTATTAAAACAGCCATATATGGTGATATGAGGGCTTAGAAAAGCTGGAAATTAATCATTATTTGATTGATGCCATTCAATGGAAAGAAATATGAAAATATTTGGCAATATATTTAATTTACTGGGCCTTTCTGTGGGAAGTTTCCATGTTCTCCCTGTGCTTGCGTGGGTTTCTTCCAGGTTCTCCGGCTTCCTCCCACAGTCCAAAGACATGCATGTCAGGTTAATTGGAGGTTCTAAATTCCCCGTAGGAGTGATTGTGAGTGTGCGTGGTTGTTCGTCTATGTGTGGCCCTACTATGTACTGGCAACCTGTCCAGGGTGTACCCCTCCCTTTCACCTGAAGTGAGCTGGGATAGGCTCCAGCAGATCCCCATGACCCTGCATAGGATTAAGCGGGTGCGGATAATGGATGGATGCATTTAATTACTGTTTGCTTGCCAACCAATTGGAACTCCTTTCCAACCAGGTAATGATTTGTTTAACATCAGAGAAAAATCCAAAAAAGAAAGTGTCAAACTGATCAAAGATTTGTGGATTTCTGGTCTCATAAAAAAAGAAAAGGAAAATGTAAGTTTATAAAGTCTTCATAAGCTTTCAAGGTAAGAGGGCATGTTGATCACCTTGTTGGAGCTCTTAAGAAGTAAAGAGTCATGCTCTGCCTGCAGTTTGGTCTCAATTTCTTCCCATTTTCGTTCTTTATCCTTGAAGAGGATCCTTGATGCCAAGTTGTTACAAAAATAGAAAGTAAAATACATGCTTAATATAGGATTTGTTAGAAGTATTAGCTGACTGCTAAAGTAATTTCATACACAGGTTCTCTGCATGCCTTAAGAGTGAAAAAAAACCCTTTGTGTTGTCAACCTCATGAGCAAAAACTACAGAGCTTGATGGTGGAGTAAAACTTGATGTGCCAATAAAACTGTGCTCGCTGGCCTAGTTACAACATAAAACAATGGCAGGATCTTAGTGCTCTATATTATAAAATTTAACATTAAAATCTTGCTTTACCTCTTTTCTGAGTAAAGAATGAATTAAATATACTTAAACATAATAGCAACAGCACAACTGTAGCGATATAATTCAATACTCACCTGATTTTGCAGGTGGTTTTATCAACAGACTGACGTATCCTGGTTGAAAGTTGAGTCACAGATGCTAGCAGTAAACTGTCTTGGTCCACCTGATAATTGATGGAAACAAAACAAAGTTTTGATCAAAATAAAAATTAAAAAGTGCAACAACTCACAAATGATCTAAGAAAGATTCTCCATCAACCAATAAAACAAATTGTCCATAATACTTCTTTGTGTTTGTGTTTCAGTAATAGAATAAGACTACATCCTATTCTGGATGTCACTGTACAAACACTGCTTCTTCAGTAAAGAAAAAACATTAATGTTATGAAGGGGACTGCTTCCTGGGAATGAACAAAACAGGGTGAGTAACTTTGACAGTACTCCAGTTAGAAAGTATGGTGGATGCCTATGGTACCAGTGTTGTGTGGTACTGACTTAGAACCTAGTCACTGAATCTTTTATTGATGGTGGTCGTTGTACAAGTGGTCTGCAACCAAAGAGATTATAAATCAAGAGATAAGAATAGGTTTAAACAGTATTTAGAGATGTAATTAAATTTTATATGAACATTTTGCAGAGAATAATCACAAACTAAAATGTCACAGAATTCCATGACAACCAAATACTGTTGACACTAACCGAACCTACTATCAATTCAAATATTGACTGAAATAAACAGACATATGGTAATATGCATATAAAATGTACTAACTGGGTACACATTCACGCACTGCAAAACTGTAGAACATAAACTACTCACCAAAGGAGGGCAAAGAATAATAGTTAACATGTGCCACTCATTCGACTTCTTTACGACCTTCTCAAAGCTGCTAATTGGTTATGGGATCCCAAAATACACTATATTGCCAAAAGTATTTGCTCACCCATCCGAATTATTGGAATCAGGTGTTCCAATCACTTCCATGGCCACAGATGTATAAAATTAAGCACCTAGGCATGCAGACTGTTTCTAGAAACATCTGTGAAAGAATGGGTCGCTCTCAGGGGCTGGAACTGTGATAGGATGCCACCCTGTGCAACAAATCCAGATGTGAAATTTCTTCACTCCTAAATATTCCACAGTCAACTGTCAGCTGTATTATAAGGAAATGGAAGTGTTTGGGAACGACAGCAACTCAGCCATGAAGCGGTAGGCCACGTAAACTGACGGAGCGGGGTCAGCGAATATTGAAGCACATAGTGCGAAGAGGTCGCCAACTTTCTGCAGAGTCAAACACTACAGACCTCCAAACTTCATGTGGCCTTCAGATTAGCTCAACAACAGTGTGCAGAGAGGTTCATGAATGGGTTTCCATGGTCGAAGCAGCTGCATCCAAGCCATACATCCCCAAGTGCAATGCAAAGCGTCAGATGCAGTGGTGTAAAGCACGCCACCACTGGACTCTAGAGCAGTGGTGGCACGTTTTCTGGAGTGATAAATCACACTTCTCCATCTGGCAATCTGATGGAAGAGTCTGGGTTTGGTAGTTGCCAGGAGAACGGTACTGGTCTGACTGCAATGTGCCAAGTGTAAAGTTTGGTGGAGGGGGGATTATGGTTTGGGGTTGTTTTTCAGCAGCTGGGCTTGGCCCCTTAGTTCCAGTGAAAGGAACTCTGAATGCTTCAGCTTACCAGGACATTTTAGACAATTCCATGCTCTCAACTTTATGGAAACAGTTTGCAGCTGGCCCCTTCCTCCTCCAACATGACTGTGCACCAGTGCACAAAGCAAGGTCCATAAAGACATGGATTGCAGAGTCTGGTGTGGATGAACTTGACTTGCCTGCACAGAGTCCTGACCTCAACCCAACAGAATGTCTTTGGGATGAATTTGAGCGGAGACGGAGAGCCAGGCATTCTCGGCCAACATCAGTGTGTATGACCTCACAAATGCAATTTTGGAAGAATGGTCAAAAATCCCCATAAACACACTCCTAAACCTTGTGAACAACCTTCCCAGAAGAGTTGAAGCTGTTCTAGCTGCAAAGGGTGGACCCACGTCATATTGATTAGGAATGGGATGTCACTGAAGCTCATATGAAAGTCAAGGCAGGTAAGCGAAAACTTTGGGCAACATAGTGTGTTTTTTGGCTGTTGTGATCTGAGATGTTGCCTCCTTGTAGTTCAGCCACCTCAGTTGTGTTCATTTTGACCCTCTTTGGGTCAAAATGAACACAACTGAGTTGACAGTTGACAAAGAAAACAATCACAAAGAAAACCATAACCATTGCAATGGTCAAGTCAATGTTTGGACCTCAGCCCAATTGAAATGCTGTGGCAGGACCTGAAGAGCGCTGTACATCAATTTTGTACAAAAATTTTGAGCAAATATATCTGACCTGAATGATATTCCAATATCACTGCTGTATATCCTGGTGAGATGGGTCAGTGAGTCAATGTCTCACTTATTCTTGGCAAACAGCCTTATCTACAGTCTTTGGCGACTCTTCTGTCAACCAGTAGCCGGTGCTTGGCTCTTTTGGTGTTACTTCCAATTCCCTTGTGTGCTGTGCTCATGTGTGGAGCCATATGCCTACTTATCTTGGCCACTATCATGCCTGACACGAGTTTCCATGTTGTGCAGAGGAAGGTTAAGAAGTGCCCCCTTATGAAGGACCCCCTTTCTTGGGTGAACCACGCTGGATGGGCCCCATCTATTAGCAGCTGGTTATTTGTACTGCATGGCATTAGCAGGAAGTGGTTAGCTTCTTAAGCCAATAGGTGTGTATCATGTCTGGGCCCCGTGCTTTCCAACTCTTCATACTTGGGACCCTTTCTTGAATATCAGCCATTGTGATGGTAACTGGTTCTTGTTCTGGGAGATTGCTGTGGTCAGCTCCACTATCCATGGGAACTGGTGTTATTTGTTGCCTTTTTCACCCATATATTTTTTTACCCAGTACTGTTGAGTCTCAGCCTTGGATGAGTCCATTAGCATGCTGTTAGCTTGCTACCAAAAGTACAAATTGGATGGTTCAGTGGAGAACATCCTGTTTATTCTCCTAGCTTCTGCTTTGGTTTGTATCCATCTCAGTCGACTAGTTGTGAGTCTTTGTGAGTCTTTATGAGTTTGTTGTACTTCTTTTCTGTGACTGCTGTTTCTGCATTGCATTTTTCAACTGTTTGTACATCTGGCTTTGTGTGTGTGTGCATATGTAGATCCTCTCTCTCTAGGGTTGTGAGAGCACTCCAGTATCTGGTTGACAGGGCAGTCGCCCAAGACTCCAGAGGAGTCCAGAAGAGTCCAGAAGCCTCAACCTGTTGACGGTCTGGATTGATTACAAGAAGGCCTATGACTCAATGCCACACACATGGATACCTGGAGTGCTTGAAGCTGTATAACATCAACAAGACACCCAGAACTCAATGAAGCTGTGGAAGACAACTCTGGAGGTCAACTTGAAGCCAATCGCACAGGTGAGCATCAATTGTGGTATATGCCAAGGAGATGCCCTGTCCCCCCTTTTGTTCTGCATAGGCCTGAACCCCCAGTCAGATCATCAATGGGAGGCTACACGTACAAACTCTGATACGGGGCATCTATCAGCCACCTTCTCTACATGGATGCCATCAAGCTGTATCCCAAAAATGAACATGACAGGCTGTGCAAAGAAGCCCCTGAAACAGTGCAGCACATCACAGCAGGGTTTAAGATGCTGGTAGGCAAAACATATATGGAACGCCACAAGCAGGTAGCAGGACATAAAACACAGGAACATCTGTGCTGAGTAGGGACTGGAGGTCCCAGGGTCAAGATGGGAGACACCTCCAAAGGATGATTGAGAAAGAGTAGTTCAAGATCCTGTTGGACTTCCAGATCCAAACTGACAAACTGGTGATGGCTAATCAGCCTGGACATAAGTGGTGTTGGATAGACATCAGAGGACAGCAGTGGTGGTGGATGTGGTCATCCCGAGTGAAAGCAAAATCAGATAAAAAGAACACAAGAAGCTTGAGAAATACCAATGCCTGAAGGAAGAGCTGAAAAAGATGTGGATGGGGTGTGAACACAGCAACGGTGCCAATAGTGATCGGGGCACTGGGAGCAGCTGGGTTGGTGGCTCCAGCAGATACCAACATCTGATATCTGTCCAGAAGAGCACAATACTGGGTACAGTTAAGATCCTGCTCAGAACCCTCAGGCTCCCAGGCCTCTGGTAGAGGACCTTGAGCTTGAAGGAGATGCACTGCCGCCCAGACACACACACACCATCTGGCCAGATGTGTGTAACACTATATTACAATATTTATTCAAGTAATAACAAGGTCACACTGGTTTTTCTGGCCAAAAATGTTTAATGGATTATTTGAGTAGCTCTGCTAGCATTTCCCATGTTGACCTGAATCATTTTTTATTTAGTTTAAACTTATATTTTGTCCTAAATTTATGTTTATCATGGAATTTTCACCATTTTTATATTAAGTTCAATAAATACAAAATGCCTAAAAAAAATCAGCAAATAACTGATTTAAATAATTGTGACTTTAGTATGGATCAAAATAATTGTGATTATTTTCTATAAACGAGCAGCTTTACAAAAGAGTGATGGGAACATGATGATTTGGTATTGCTTTGCAGTTATAGGACCTGCACACCTTGTAGTCATTTGGTCCTCCATGATTCCTCTGTATACGTATACCTACTAAATATTCTCCTATCAAATTGTGAAAGCCACCAATCCAATGGCGTAAGTTTTGATGAAAATAGATCATAGCAGGCATGCCTGCAAATCTACAACAGAACAGTTGACAAAGAAAACAATCACCATTGCAATGGTCAAGTCAATGTTTGGACCTCAGCCCAATTGAAATGCTGTGGCAGGACCTGAAGAGTGCTGTACATCAACAAAGGGCCTGCAAATCTCAATGGACTGCTGCAATATAGCAAATAAGAGTGGTCTAAAAGACTGATAACATCACACAGAAAATTATTATTTCTGTTTAGTGCTAATAAAATTGGTTCTGAAACCTACTGAATTATAGGATCCATGTAGTTCTTTTTTTCCACACTGTTTCTGCATTTTATCTTAGTGATAACAAGTGATAACACACTTTAATTTAAGTGTTTAGGTAAAAACACTATGTTTTTACCTAACTTTAAGGCCTAGTATAGAACAGGTATTTTTTATGACCTCATCAATAAAACCTTGTTTGATGCTTTCTTTTTCATGTAACTGTATAAGAAAAACACTGGCTTTGGCTCTAGTGGAGGGCCACAATTTGACTAGGGTGACTGTTGCTGGTGAGTGTGGAGCTCCCTCTTGTGGTTTGCTGTGGTGCATACTGACATGATCCAGATATTTTTATTCACTAATTCAACATTAACCTATTGTGGGAAAAAGAAAATCACCTGGTTCTTACCAGGCTTTTGGTTAACTAAATACTCAGTCACTAAGCAGTCACAAACCGTTGTTCTCATAGTTGCAGTCCTGAGCATGAATAAACACAGAGGGTTGTGTCATTAAGGGCATCCGATGTAAAACCTATGCCAAATCAACATTTAGAATCAAACCATTTAAGTTATACAGCCAAAGAGTGGCGGTACTGTAGAAAGCAGTGGAGTTTGTATGATGTTTTCAGATTTACATATATAATAAGTGTTAATATTAAATATAAAATTATGTGTAACTCAAGTTAAAACTTGGGAATATCATTTCTGTTATGCAGAGTGCTTGCATACATTGACCACTCACTCATTTTTATACTTGAGCACAGACTCACATCATCTCTATTCCATGTCTGCCGACGGATGGAACGAGAGCTCTGTCCACTAGTGCCATGTTGTCGAAGCTCCACAGATTGCCCATTGGTTCTGTTGTCTGTAGAGCGACCGCCAGGGTCTAAGCTGACATCAAATGCAGTCTCTTCCAGCTAAAAAAGAATAATGGTGTATTGATAAAAGGAGTTATTGAATGAGATACCATTTTTTTTGTCAGATAAAAATCTACATTATCAAGAAAAAATGTAAATCTGGTCGACATCAAGTAAATAAAGGAGATATTTTGAGTTTTTTGTTTGAGTTTTTAGTTTGAGTATTTAAGTAAGCAAAAAGAATGGTTCATGCCATACTATGATTTTTATGTAATGTCATGACTATACCAGTGCTCCAGGATCAGTTGCTGCAGGGCTGACTGAGTCGATCTCTCCTGCCACATCATGAATTTCTCTAGCGAGCATGGCTAAGTCTTTCGCTAGATCTTGACTAATCCTGGTGACCAAACACAAGTATATCACCGTCTGATATGTTTTTAAAAGAATGTTCTTTCTCTTATTTAATAATAACCATGTTTGTAGCTCTCCTACGTCATTGACATTCATGGAAGGGCTTATGATTAGCATGACACGACCCAAAACTCAAGAACTTCTAACTATCTTACCTGGCTATTTCCTCACTATGTGCTGTCCAGTCTCTCATATACTCATCCTGATCCCTGGAATGCCTGCCTGCAGAATTGGGAGTTGCTGGGGCTGAACCTCCTAACTGGGCTACTCGAGTAGAAGGGAATGCCCGTGTATACCCCTTCTGGGAGATGTGGCGATTTGAGCCATACTCGTCCTCTGAAGTGGAGGCATACTCCACAGGCACACGGCGCCATCGAGTGCCAGCTGAGGAAATAATGAGTGATTTCCTTAAGATACAAGATTATCTTTTCTGATCAAGCGATTGTTGATTCTTTTTAAAGAAGAACTAGCTCTATTGTTATGTATTAACAGTTAACTGCTTTACGTTTACTTAGCATGAGCATCAGTTAGGATGTGAAGACTAGAATGTGAGACAAACAACAATGCACTAGCACATGATAAAACCTTTTTTTTTTACTTACAAGCAGGAGTAACATGCCCATAAGAGGTGGTTCCTTTACTTTTATCTGGCAGCTTGGAAGCGCTGTTAGCTCTTGCTCTGGGTCCAGACACTGAGGTTACATTCGACCCTCTAAGTCCATGTCTCATGGCGTGATCACCTGCTGCACTGCGGGCCCCCAGACCTCTGTTTCTTGTCACAGTAGCCTCTGAGTCACTCTGGGCAGAGGGTGAACCCACTCTTGGTCGCCTTGGCTGTGCTAGGGCCTCTATTCTGGACATTCCCCTTTTGGCCATCTCTGTCCTGGATGTGGAACTAGCAGTGGAGGCCTCAGAAGCCACTGACATCCTGTCCAGATCAGCAGTTTCGGTATCTGATGAATCCCCCAGCCGGGCTCTTCTCAACAGGGATGTCCTGGTGGGCCGAGGCTTGGGGACATTAGTGGTTTTACTGGGTGCAGAAGAAGTTGAAACCTGGGTGATCTTAGCCCGACTAGACTTGGTGGTACTTCCATCTGTTGTGTTCCCCATTTGGGCTTTAACATTTGAGCGTTTAGATTCTTGCTTGGAGGTGGCTTGTGAGTCTGAAAGGAGTGAGTTTGAATTAACATCATCATCAGTGAGGTCTAGGGAAGTCCAGAGGCGGCTAGGCTGAGGAGGACCAGATGTTCTGCTCTTAATCCTCCGGTCCTGCGTCTCCCTGCCCCCGGCAGGGCCCTTGGTGGATGAGCACACAACTGTTCTCTCCTTCTGCTGCCCTGCAAGGGTTCGACGCTTCTGAACTACTTTCCTCGCTCCATCAGCCTGGCTTACTGTACTTGTAGTGTCTACATCTGACTCTGGTGACATGGAGCCTTCAATGGAGTGACTTGGGGGATCGCCTTGGTCTGATATAGTGGTCTCTAGAAAGGCTGCCACAGATTCTGAGTCTTTTTGCAGTGTGGCACTGTCGATGGCAGCCTCTCTACTCTGAGTTCTGCTACCTGTAATCCCATCAATGCGTGGTATGAGCTCTATGGGTACACTGGAGCTTGGTTTCTCCACAGTAAAACTCTCCTGTCTCAGTAATGGTTTCCCACTACACTCCTTAGCTTTTTCCTCTTCCTTTTTCCTCCTCCGTGCCTCATCACTTTTTTTCTCCCCGGTGGTCAGTGGGCGAGGTGGGAGCTTGGTCAACACACCTGACTGACTTGATTTTCCACCAGCACTGTCCTGTGATTTGGCTGGTGAAGAGCGACTGGGACTGTTACTGTGACTGCCTCCACCTCCAATCCAGTAACCAGGTTCATTCTTTCCTCTGGAAATCCTGTCCTTTTGGTTTTCTTTTTCCTGTAGCTCTGTGTCTTGTTTTTCCCCTGTATCTGTCAGCAAGCCTGCACCCCGAGTCCTTCTACCCAGGACGGGCTCCTCACCAGGCAGCTGGGGTAATGTTCTCCTCTTACGCTCTATATACCCAGTGGAGGAAACTGAGGCTGAGTGGCTGGATTCACTTATTTCAGCTGAAAAAAGAGAAAGTCTTTCATAAATGTGGATTAAATCTCAATAACGGATCAATTACTGGTAGTGATGTATGCTGTGGTTTTAGCTCTGTAAATTATTTTTCTACTTTAATTAATTACCTTAAGGAGAGTCATTTTATTTATTTATTTATTTTAGTCGTTGTTGAAGAAAACATGTGTCATGATGATATGGAAAATAGAAAAAAAAAATAACACAAAACAAAACAAAACAGAACAGAGATTCTTATAATAATTTGGATTTTTATTAAAAAATGATCAAATTAACTTCCATTTATTGGGGATTCGCAGTATGGATGCAGTTTAATTATAAAACTTAAAAGCTATCAAAGGTTTAGAACGTAAGGTGTCCTTAAAGTTTGGTAACAGCTTTTGCTGAACATCATTTTCTGTGATGAAAATACATACTCATCTCACAAGTGGAGCCACTTGGCTAGAAGAGCTAACAAAGGAAAATTAATCAGTAGTCTTACTGGTAACTGATAGGGTCTAATAATTAGCACTTAAGATTCAAGCTTTTTACAACATGGCGTAACATGATTGTAAAAAATTTTTAAAAACATTAAAATTGCACATCAAATGTCCCTAACAATGACATGCCATGACTTAAAGGTCTTGTTTTTTCTGAATGATATCGTGACAAAATCTTGGGCTCCTTATCAATATTTAGAATTGTAGCAGTGCATCAACTGGCCCTTTTTTTATTAAGAAAGTTGTGTTAAGAGAAAGAAAATGCAAGCATCGCATTACACAGCAATCATTATTTTTAAAGAATGCTTATTAAAATATTTCCAACTTTTCATTACCATTTGTTCTATTCTAGCCTAGGTCCTAAAGTGGATAGTATACGTGAAAAAAGAACACATGTGACACACAGCCACTTTGTAATTGCAGGGCTTAAAGTAAAAAATAATCCTGAGCCTGAACTTTTTTCCGGGGGTGCAGTGGCTCCAACGCATACACATTATTGGCAACTTTTTGGCATTGTCATTGGTAATATACAAGACGACCTACAATGTAAATGTGAATTTTAGGAAGTAAAGGTTATTAACTTACAATTGAAAACATGTGAAACTGAGTCAAGCCAATTAATCTGATTCATTTAGCAACTATTTAATTCAGTAAAGGGCAATTTGTACAAAAAAACATATAAATCGCCACTTTTCCATCATTTTTGTTCAAAACAATGGCAAACAAGAAAAGCACTTGGAGAGCGCAGACCTTCCACCAAGCCTTTGAAATTTGATAAAGGTTTCCATTGTATCCCTGGGTGAAATACCATGAGTTTTGGGCAAAAATCAACGGAGATATTGAGAAATAAAATTTCTGGCCCCACTGACCACAATGTTATCTAAAATTTGAAAGTGATCCAGAATCCAGGATTTCTTCCGGATCACACCCAAAATGAAATCAGTTCTTCCTTTTCACATTTCTGACAACTCCTGAAAATTTCATCAAAATGCATCTGTAACTTTTTGAATTATCTTGTACAGACAGACAGACAGACAGAGAGATAAACGCCAGCAAAAACATGACCTCCTTGGCGGAGTTAATTAAGTTATAGGAAATACATTCCAATTGGGTCTTGACTCGTCTCGTCTTTAACATATTTGCAGAGGCAGTTCATTAGATTATTAGATGTTTTTACTCTGGATGCATCATCATTAAAAAAGCGAACCATTACATTCAGTGTTTTTCCATATTTTGGGTGGTTGCTTCATCAATATTCAAAGAAAACATCCATCCTTGGAACTGATCAGACAGACGTTTCTTGAACTCTGGAGCTATGTCATGTGTGTTCATATAACTGGCATGCTGAGTGAAAATGGACAGTTTTGTAAAGCGTTTTTATCAACCGCTACTTTTTACACGGATCTACGAGAGGTTGAGCAACCGTTAATGATAAGTCGTGTTCCGCAGTGAACGAGCACACGCGTATTTTCAAGTCGCAAATACGATCGGTCATTGGGGCCGCTACATCCTGCTGTGGCTGTTGCTCCGGTAAACGGCTTGCTGTGTGTCGGAGCCCGCGGACAGCTGCTTTATACCCGGCATCTCCTTCGTGAGAGGGCGAAGAGCTTTTTTGCCGCTAGTTGCATAGACTAGCTTCTTGGAGCACAACACACAAAAAGAGGTACCAGGCTCCCTTAGCTTCTGGCACCAGCTCCCAACTGGCTCTCTGTCCCCGCCCCTTTCCTCTGTCCATGCCCAGGGCCACTTGAATTTTGCCTCAATTCTTCTGATTACGGGAAAAAAAAAAACACCCGCTCGCCTCACCTGCGTTCAAGACCACTCAGAGATAACGTGTTTCTGTTCGTGTATGTGTGTGTGTTTTTTTTTAAATCCTGAATCAGAGTCAAACGCCGGAGATCCGACATGGTGGAGATCCACTTCAGTTTCAGTGTGTAAACGGGAAGGGTGCAAGCCTAAGCTGCAACAACCATGATGTTTAATGCCTGAGAAGGCGCTGCATCAACTACCATCATTCATCAATTACTGATATGACCATATGAGTGTTGAATTACTTTGACAAACTTTTGTCAAGCACTGCAAAACGGAACTACTGTCACAAATGCCATTTAAATCATTACTGCAAAAAGGAAGATGTATGTTAAAATTATCCTGAGGCAGAATCGACATCTCTGGGCTCAGATCACTGGAATGAAGAACAGTGGAAATATTTATTGTTGTTAAATGAAGCCATATTCAAGAAATGGACCACTGTGTGATCAGGACCAAAGACAAAAAGGACCATCCAGCAGCAAGTTACCAGTAAAAAACTCCAAAAAACATGGTTTCAGGAAGAATAGGTCAAAGTAACAATACTGTCTGGAAAGAAATAAAAATTTAGCTTTTTCTTTTTTTAAATTGTATTTTATTTTTTACATTTTCCATGTCCTTACAATTTTTCTGATATGGGGCAGCAATTTTTCCACAAGTGATTATGGGCCATGAATAGATATCATTTTAGTATCACCAGTTTCCTGTGAATTATGTCTTTGGCAGTTAACTGATAAAAACGATGAACCTATGTACATAGTAAGGAGAACACACAAACTCCATCCATCCATCCATCCATCCATCCATTAACTTGTGGTTATCCGAAGTTGGGTCGCGGGGGCAGCAGCTTCAGCTGAGAGGACCAGACGTCCCTCCCCCCGGCCGCCTCCACCAGCTCCTCTGGGAGAATCCCGAGGCGTTCCCAGGCCAGCCGAGAGACATAATCTCTCCAGCGGGTCCTGGGCCTGCCCCGTGGTCTTCTCCCAGTTGGACATGCCCGAAACACATCTCCAGGGAGGCGTCCAGGGGGCATCCTAGCCAGATGCCCGAACCACCTCAACCGGCTCCTCTCGATGTGAAGGAGCAGCGGCTCTACTCTGAGTCTCTCCCGAATGACTGAACTTTTCACCTTATCTCTAAGGGAGAGTCCAGCCACCCTGCGGAGAAAACTCATTTCAGCCGCTTGTATCCGCTATCCCATTCTTTCGGTCACTACCCACAGTTCATGACCATAGGTGAGGGTTGGAACAAAGATCGACCGGTAAACAGGGAACCTTGCCTTTTGGCTCAACTCTCTCTTCACCACAACGGACCGGTACAAAGTCCGCACCACAGCAGACGCTGCACCAATCCGTCTGTCGATCTCTCGTTCCCTTCTCCCATCACTTGTGAACAAGACCCCCGAGATACTTAAACTCCTCCACTTGAGGCAGAACCTCATTCCTGACCCGGAGGAGGCATTCTACCCTTTTCCGACTGAGGACCATGGTCTCAGATTTGGAGGAGCTGATTCTCATCCCTGCCGCTTCACACTCGGCTGCGAACCGCTCCAGTGAGAGCTGCAGATCCCCACTCGATGGCGCCAACAGGACCACGTCATCTGCAAACAGCAGAGACGAAATCCCGACACCACCGAACTGGAACCCCTCCGCCCCTTGGCTGCGCCTAGAAATTCTAGCTATAAATGTTATGAACAGAATCGGTGACAAAGGGCAGCCCTGGCAGAGTCCAGCTCTCACTGAAAATGAATCCGACTTACAACCGGCAATGCGGATCAAGCTCCCACTCCATTTGTACAGGGACTGGACAGCCCGTAACAACGGGCCCAGCACCCCGTACTCCTGGAGTACCCCCCACAGGACCCCCCGAGGGACACGGTCAAATGCCTTCTCCAAGTCAAACACATGCGGACTGGTTGAGCAAATTCCCATGTTCCCTCCAGGACCCTAGTGAGGGTATAGAGCTGGTCCAGTGTTCCACGACCAGAACCGAACCCACATTGTTCCTCCTGGATCTGGGATTCGACAATCGATCGAACTCTCTTCTCCAGCACCCCTTCATAGACCTTACCAGGGAAGCTGAGGAGTGTGATTCCCCTGTAATTGGAACACACCCTCCGGTCCCCGTTCTTAAAAAGGGGAACCTCCAATCCCGGTCTGCCAATCCAGAGGTACTGCCCCCGATTTCCATGCGATGTTGCAGAGACGTGTCAACTAAGACCGTCCTACAACATCCAGAGCCTTCAGGAAATCAGGGCGGCTCTTGTCCACCCCTGGAGCCCGGCCACTGTGCAGCTTTTTAACTACCTCAGCGACCTCAGCTCAGGCAATGAAAGAGTCCACCTCTATGTCCACAGGCTCAGCATCCTCCACGCAAGACATGTTGGTGGGATTGAGAAGGTCCTCAAGAAGTATTCCTTCCACCGCCGAACGACATCTCCAGTTCAGGTCAGCAGCACCGCACCCCCACTATACACAGTGTTGGTGAAGCACTGCTTTCCCCGGCTGAGCCGTCCGACGGTTTGCCAGAATCTCCGTGGAGCCGATCCAAAGTCTTTTTCCATGGCCTCACTGAACTCCTCCTTTTCGCCTCTGAGACCACCAAAGCTGCCGCCCGCTTGGTCTGCTAATACCTGTCTGCTGATTACTGGAGTTCCACAAGCTAACCAAGCCCGGTAGGACTCGGCCTCTCTCACCCGAGGTGTCCACCACCGAGTTCGAGGAATGCTGCCACGACAGGCACCGACCACCTTACGGCCACAGCTCCGATCAGCCACTTCAACAATGGAGGCGCGGAACATGGACCATTCAGACTCAATGCCCCCCGCCTCCCCCGGGATGTGACTGAAGCTCTGTCGGAGTTGTGAGTTGAAGATCTTTCTGACAGGTTCCTCTGCTAGATGTTCCCAGCAGATCCTCACTACATGTTTGGGCCTACCAGGTCTGACCAGCATTCTCCCCACACCATCTGATCCAACCCACCACCAGGTAGTGATCAGTTGACAGCTCAGCTCCTCTCTTTACCCGAGTGTCCAAAACATACGGCCGAAGATCAGATGATACGACTGAAGATCAGATGATACAACTATAAAGTCGATCATCGATCTGCGGCCAAGAGTGTCCTGATGCCACGTGCATTTATGGACACTCTTATGCTTCAATGTGGTGTTTGTTATGGACAAACTGTGATGAGCATAGAAGTCCAACAACAAAACACCACTCTGGTTCAGATCAGAGAGGCCGTTCCTCCCAATCACACCCCTCCAGGTACCACTGTCATTGCCAATGTGAGTGTTGAAGTCCCCCAGCAGAATAAAGGAGTCCCCCATTAGGGGCGCTTTCCAGCACCCCCACCAAGGACCCCAAGAAGGTCATTTGGCGCATAAGCGCAAATGACAGTCAGAGCCCGTTCCCCGACCCGGAGGCACAGGGAAGCTACCCTCTCATCTACCGGGAACAAACCCAACATACAGGCTCCAAGCTCCTCCCTGAATTGCCACCTTAACGTGGTGGAGGGGTTTGTGTGCCCGAATGATCCCAGGAGCTATGTGTCGGGGGCATTTGCCCCTGGTAGGGTTACCCAACCCAAGGCAAACTGGTCCTGAGGGACGGGCCAGACTAAGAGCGATTCAACAACTTTCATGGATAAAGAAAAACCAAGAGCTTGATGTCCCGGGTTAGGGTCACCGGGGCTCCACCCTGGAGCCAGGCCTGGGGGAGGGGTTCGTTTGGGAGCGCCTGGTGGCCGGCCCTTCATCCATGGGGTCTGGCCGGGTTCAGCCCGAATGTGCTACATGGGTTCGCCTTCTTGTGGGCCCACCACCCACATGGAGAGCCATAGGAGTAGGGTGCATTGTGGTATGGGTAGCAGTCGAAAGCGTGGGCCTTGGCGTGCCGACCCTCGGCTGACGAAACTGGCTACTGGGACACACAAACTCCATGGGGAAAATATTGCACTTAAATCTTGTTAATCTTTAATTTGTAATTCATTATTTGGCATAAAGTTAGATCCATTCATCCATTATCTAAACCTGCTTAATCCTATGCAGGATCACAGGGATCAGCTGGAGCCTATCCCAGCTCTCTTCAGGTGAAAGGCAGGGGTACACCCTGGACAGGACACCAGTCCATCACAGGGCCACATGTAGAAAAAAAAACCACTCACACTCACAATCATTCCTACAGGCAATTTAGAACCACCAATTAACCTAACATGCATGTCTTTGGACTGTGGGAGGAAACCGGAGTACCCGGAGGAAAGTTACATGTTGATGAGTTTTATATTATTTTTATATAGTACCACAAGTTTAATTGAACCTAAATTAAGTACCTCTGTCATCTGTAATCATGATTTGACTGTCCCCTCCTGATCCCTCAGGGTCTGTCCTAATGTGACTGGCAGCAAGAGTAGCCCACTGTGATACCCAACGAGGACCGCCCACCATCAGCCCTTCAGACAACACCTGAAGCAAGAAATCATTTGACACCAAGACAGAGGAGAAAAATATTGTGCAATAAAAAAGAACCTATCAGATACCAGTCTGAATAAAAACTGTGCTCATTTGTTGCTAAAAGCAGTAGTAGAAGTCACTTCAATTCATGAGAAAATTGTACCTCTGTCTCCAAGCGCCCAGGCTTTCCTCTATCTCTAGTACCAGATATCTGGGCACTGAGTCTCTCTCTTTGGTCAGGGCCTACTAACCTGGAAACAGAATGCTCATCCACACCAAACACCTGAAAAATATACATGTAATTAAAAAAAATGAAAATGCTTGTTTTCTTATACAATCAAAAGATGATTAGATACAGTAGAAGAGAAATATAATTTAACTCTTCCTTACCCTGTCAATCAGTTTCCTAGCCTCTTCCTCTTCGTGGTCTCCATTCTCCAGCTCAATGGTATAAGTTCCTCTGTCACTATAATCGTCTCCATGGCGATAACCATTATCTTGCCCACTCAGCTGATGTGGAGCTGAGCCTCGTCGTCTCTCCATCAGTTCACCCGCCACTTTGGAATTTGAAGACTTGCGACGACGTGCAGGGCTGTCTTCCTCCACAAAGAGGCCCTCTGGGACGTTTGCACGACCTTCTCTGATTTTCATCCCAGCACCACCCCAAAGCCCCCATGAGCGTTCCTCCATTGCGGTAGCTCTGCGCTGCCCTCCTAGTGCATTTTCTGAATCACTTTGAGTGCCGTCCTCATGTTTACTGCCTGAATGTATGTTTGAAAAGAGATGAATATATGTAATTACAATGTAGAGAAAAACAGATTGAACAATTTCAGTCTGTATACTACACTGCTCAAAAAAATTAAGGAACACTTTGACACATCAGATCTCAATGGGAAAAAAAATTCATGCTGTTTATTTATACTGATATAGACTGGGTGATGTGTTAGGAACAAAAGGATGCCACGTCATTTGATGGAAATGAAAATTATCAACCAACAGAAGGCTGAATTCAAAGACACCCCAAAAATTACAGTGAAAAAATGATGCGGCAGGCTAGTCCATTTTGCTGAAATTTCATTGCAGCAACTCAAAATGGTATTCAGTAATTTGTATGGGCCCCCACGTGCGTGTATGCATGCCTGACAACGTCGGGGCATGCTCCTAATGAGACGACGGATGGCGTCCTGGGGTTATCTCCTCCCAGATCTGGACCAGGGCATCACTGAGCTCCTGGACAGTCTGAGGTGCAACCTGGCGGCATCGGATGGATCGAACCATAATGTCCCAGAGGTTTTCTATTGGATTTAAGTCAGCCGAGCGTGGGGGACAATCAACGGTATCAATTCCTTCATCCTCCAGGAACTGCCTGCATATTCTCGCCACATGAGGCCGGGCATTGTCGTGAACCAGAAGGAACCCAGGACCCACTGCACCAGCGTAGGTTCTGACAATGGGTGCAAGGATTTCATCCCAATACCTAATGGCAGTCAGCGTGCCGTTGTCTAGCCTGTATAGGTCTGTGTGTCCCTCCATGGATATGCCTCCCCAGACCATCACTGACCCACCACCAAACCGGTCATGCTGAACGATGTTACAGGCAGCATAACGTTCTCCACGGCTTCTCCAGACCCTTTCACGTCAGTCACATGTGCTCATCTGTAAAAAGCACAGGGCGCCAGTGGCGGACTTGCCAATTCCGGTGTTCTGTGGCAAATGCCAATCGAGCTCCATGGTGCCGGGCAGTGAGCACAGGGCCCACTAGAGGACGTCGGGCCCTCAAGCCACCCTCATGAAGTCTGTTTCTGATTGTTTGGTCAGAGACATTAAAACCAGTGGCCTGCTGGAGGTCATTTTGTAGGGCTCTGGCAGTGCTCCTCCTGCTCCTCCTTGCACAAAGGAGCAGATATCGGTCCTGCTGATGGGTTGTAGACCTTCTACGGCCCTGTCCAGCTCTCCTGGAGTAACTGCCTGTCTCCTGGAATCTCCTCCATGCTCTTGAGATTGTGCTGGGAGACACAGCAAACCTACTGGCAATGGCATGTATTGATGTGCCATCCTGGAGGAGTTGGACTGTCTGTGCAACCTCTGTAGGGTCCAGGTATCGCCTCATGCTAACAGTAGTGACAGCGACCCTAGCCAAATGCAAAACTGGTGAAAAAGAGTCAGAAAAGATGAGGAGGGGAAAAAAATGTCAGTGGCCTCCACCTGTAAAACCATTCCTGTTTTGATGGCCGTCTCGTTGTTGCCCCTCTAGTGCACCTGTTGTTAATTTCATTAACACCAAAGCAGCTGAAACTGATTAACAACCCCCTCTGCTACTTACCTGACTAAATCAATATCCCAGAAGTTTAAATGACTTGATGCTATACTCTGATTACAAAGTGTTCCTTTAATTTTTTTTAATAAGTGTATATTACCGCCTACCATTCATCATATACACATACCTTTAAGACTTCTAAGTTGTACAGGAACATCACTCTTCACACTTTCCCCATCTTCCTCTGCAACTGCTTCTTTTAGAGCCAATGGAAGCTCATTCTGGGCTAACCAGTCAGCAACTTTAACTTCTGCTGCTACCATGGCTGTTTGAAGTGGGCTCAGCTCTTCGCCTACGGGCCTTTTAGGAATTGTCCGAGACTCCGATCCTGCTTTTGCCACTCGATCTTTGACAGTGACTTTGGCTGATGCCCCAGGATCAAACTCAATAGTGAAGGAGGCATGACCATGGAACGCTTCTGCATTGACAGAAGCACCAGCCTCTTGCACTTGTGAGTGAGGATCATACTTGACTTTACCTGATGAGGGAGCATCCTTAGTAGGGATTTCAAAGTAACTAGGTTCTTGGTTGGAGACTGTTTGCTGGGCAGACTTTAAAGGTTCTGCACTTTTCTTGGTATCTGTAAGAAAAAATGTAATGATTTGGTGTCTTCACTTTACAATTTTATTATAATTTAAATAAATTTTGAATTTGATGCCAACAACGCACTCAAAAATATGGGAGGAAAAATTGTAAAGAAAGACATGTTTATAGAATATGCAGGCAACCACATTCTGGAAGATTCTCCAATCAGCAGCTTAGTTAAAGGAGCATCTACCAAAGGTTTAGTGAGATTACATATTATTCATAGGCCAAAAAAAAATCTATATGCAAAATTAATGCACACAACAGGTCTATAGATTTATTGTCTTCATATCAATCTTTGAACAGTATTATTGCATAATACTGTCAAAAGATTCAGGAAGTCTGCTAAAAACTCAATGCATCAATGCCAAAATCCTGTAAGTAGTGAGTGTAGTGCATAGGCTAAGGCTGGAAAAACCACTACTGGATGTGTGAGACCTTTGAGGCCTCACGGGGCACCTCCATTAAAACAGTCATGCTACTGTGAGTAATATTGCCACAGGGACCTGAGTTTACCTTGGGAAATTATTGGCATTCAACACAGTCAATAACTGCATCAAGAAATTTGACCGAGCACAACTTCACAAAAATGCCTCTGAGTTCTGTAGGCATAAGTGTCCACTAACAGAAAGTCAGAGGACACGTGTGTGGTCAGATAAGTCCATGTTTCAAGCTTGCTTTTGGAAAAAATGTATGTTGGCTTCTATGTTCCAAAGATGAAAAGGACAATCCAAATTGTTATCAGCAAAAGGTGCAAAAGCCAGTGTCTGTGGTGGTAAAGGTGCATGTTAGTGCGTGCCCATGTTAGTGCCCATGGGATGGTTGACCTGTATATACAGTGGAGGAAATAAGTATTTGATCCCCCGCTGATTTTGGAAGTTGTCATACTAAGAAATAAGTGAACAGTCTCAGACTTCTATGGCAGCTTTATTTTAACAGGTATAGAAAGAATATTGAAAAAAGAATTTAGAAAAATACATGAAATGAAAAATAAAAATTTATTTGCAAGTCATTGAGGGAAATAAGTATTTGATCCCCTAGCAAAACATGATCTAATACTTGATGGTAAAACCCTTGTTGGCAAGCACAGCTGTCAGACGTTTCTTGTAGTTGCTTACTAGGTTTGCACACACATCAGGAGTAATTTTCATCCACTCCTCTCTGCAGATCATCTCCAAATCCTGAAGGTTTTGAGGCTTGCTTTTGGAAACTCAAAGCTTCAGCTCTCTCCATAGGTTTTCAATAGGATTAAGGTCAGGAGACTGGCTAGGCCATTCCATGACCGTGATGTGCTTCTTATGGAGCCACTCCTTTGTTTCCTTGGCTGTATGTTTTGGGTCGTTGTCATGCTGGAAGAACCATCCACGACCCATTTTCAATGTCCTTGCGGAAGCAAGGAGGTTGTCACCCAAGATTTTGTGGTACATGGCCCCGTTCATCTTCCCATCGATGCGGTGAAGTCGACCTGTCCCCTTAGAAGAGCAACATCCCCAAAGCATAAGGCTTCCACCGCCATGCTTGACAGTAGGGATGGTGTTTTTGGGGTCATATTCAGCATTTCTCTTCCTTCAAACATGACGAGTTGAGTTGAGGCCCAAGAGCTCAATTTTGGTCTCATCTGACCACAGCACCTTCTCCCAGTCTCTTTCTGAGTCATTAATATGTTCGTTGGCAAACCTGAGTCGGGCCTGGACGTGAGCCTTCTGGAGCAGAGGGACCTTGGACCACTGCAGGATTTTAAACCATTGCGTCTCAGTGTATTACCAATAGTTTTCTTGGTGACTGTGGTCCCAGCTGCCTTGAGATCCTTAACCAGCTCCTCCAGTGTAGTTCTCAGCTGATCTCTAACCTTTCTCATGATCATTGAGACCCCACGAGGTGATATCTTCCATGGCGCGCCCAGCCTAGGTTGATTAACAGTCATGTTGTACTTCTTCCACTTCCAAATAATTGCACCAACAGTTGTCACCTTCTCATTCAGCTTCTTACTTATGGTTTTGTAGCCCATTCCAGCCTTGTGGAGTTCAACAACTTTGTCCCTGACATCTTCTGACAGCTCTTTAGTCTTGCCCATGGTGGAGATGGTGGAGTATTACTGAGTCTGTGGGAAGATGGCTTTTTATACAGGTGACTATTTGGAACAGGTGTCTCTCATGCAGGTAATTACTTCAGTGAGATTAGGAGTATGCCAATGGTCTGTGGGAGCCAACACTGGTCATGGCTGGTCGGGGATCAAATACTTATTTCCCTCAGTGGCTTGCAAAAATCTGAGACTGTTCATTTATTTCTTAGTATGACAACTGCCAAAATCAGTGGGGATCAAATACTTATTTCCTCCATTAACTTAACATGCATGCTCTTGGACTGTGGGAGGAAGCCGGAGTACTCAGAGGAAACCCACGCAAGCACAGTGAGAACATACAAACTCCACATTATGACTTACTGCGGTGAGGGAGAATCCAACAATAGCAACCACAGACTGTTGAACAGCTGAAATTTTGTATTTAGCTCAAATGGACACACATACTTCTTGTAAATCTTCACAAATTAGTATCCTCTGTTCATCGTCATTTAAAATAGTACAAAGGAGTTCAATTTCAGTTCAATCAGTTTCAGTTTCATTTGGATGATTATTTGATTGCTGTTAGGGCGTGTTGTCCAGCACTCACTGTCTCTCATCCCTGTTGTTGGCAAAATTTTACCAAAATAACTTTGGACCTGCGTCCCAGTTATCTCTTGCAATAACTGCATACCATTTTATCACACTTTGTCACATATCAACAATGATGAAAGTGGCTTCCAGAGCGACAGTGGACATCATGGCAGAGGAGAACAAGAGACTTAGCAAAGTATTGATGGAAGATTAAAGAAGAGAGTGATCGAGCATGAGACCAAACACGAGTAAATCTTGGACAGCAGAGTAAAAGCAATTGAATCTACATGCCTGTAGGGAACCCACTGAACTAAAAAGGTTCCTTTGTGCTTCTTTATTAGAGTAACCAAAAGGAAGAGTTATGTGACATAATGTTAAATATTACGCTTTAAAAGCTTTTGTCTTTTAGTTTATTGCTGGCATTTTTTTTTATATGTTTGTATATTCCAAATATAATTACATCACTCATCAGAGACAATGAAAATCTTTTTTTTTTTTTTTGTTCATGTCAGTTGAATGAATGTTCAAAGTAATTCACATATTTCAGTATTTCTGGCGCATTATGGAAAACTTCCTAGCTTTTCTAAGGTTTGTAAATAAGATTTCTAAAACAGAGAATATAAACAAGGGAACCTACTGAACATTACAATTTCCCAAGTTATTAAAAGTACAATATTTCAGATAACACACTTAAGACTCAACTAACTGCCTCAACGACATTGTATGAGCACACACACTGGTATATGTCTAGTAACATTTATACAGCAATGTTCATACCTGTTTCAGATTTTTCTCTCTTTCGCTCTGAGCTCTTTTCCTCAGGTCTTCCCGGCCGCTTGTCATCAGCATCTCCATCTCCCCACCAGGCTGGCTGACCATAAAGGGGTGTACCTCTGTGCAATACTGCTGTATCTCCTGGCAAGACCAGTCCATTTCTAAGTCTTACTACACTAGAATACACATCTTGAGTTACCACAGCTATATTGTTTGTGACAGAACACTGGTGTTCTAGAGGTTAATGGTGAGACTATAACCCTTTTCAAACATAAACACTGAAGAATCAAGTGCAGATTATTGGTTTTACATGTACACATGCACTTCAAAGAAGGGGATTATTAATTCTCTGTTGTCAAAACTGCAAAGACTCTTGGGAATGTGGATTGGTGTCTTGGTAGAGCCAATAGGAGGCTGGATATGATGCACAAATTTGCTGTGGAAATCCTAATGTTTCACTCAAAGCCCACTGAGAATGGCAAATGAGGTGCTTTACCTATCGGTAAATGCTGTTTTTTTTGTTTGTTGAAACTTTATGCATCTATTTAAATGTATCCTCAGTATTGATGAGTGAGTGAAAGAAGAGTATAAAGCAATAACTAGTGGCAATACACACTCATTTCCTGTAAATAGTGCAGAGTACCAGCTGCTGTGTTCACATGTGATCTCACTTGCTCATTTTCTGGAGCTATTACCAGGTAACTGATTGGGTAAACTCTGCTACAAACCTGGAACCACTGTTGTGGATATTTGTGTTTTCATATCCAGCCCCCCCCAGAAAATGTCTGGAAAATATAAGAGGTGACCGATTGTAACATGCAACATCACCACAATTGGTGCATGTCATTTTCCGCTATTTTTTTTTTTTTAGTCACATCACTGTTTACTGCGTAATGAATTCATGAAATATTCAGATAGATTAAAAAAACACAAACTTTATCTTTCAATATTAAAGCTCACCTGTTGTCTTCTCCTCTGATCTGCTGGCCTCTGAACTTTTGGCAGCGGCCCCCTCAGTGACTGAAGTCTCAAAAGGCTTTGCCTCAGATTTGGCTAATTCTGCCTCTGTCGGTTTCCTCTGGTTCAGCTGTAGCTGGATGCTCAGCTTCTCATGCTAACAGATGAGGCGACAGCAATAAGGTGAATAAAGTGAAAGAGAAGCTAAACAGTTTTGTCACACTAATCAGTGACTAGAAGTTCATTCTGATCTTTAAAATATTTACTCTTGCAAATGACTGAAGAGATCTAATTTAAAGTTGTAACTGTATCTAACTCACTGAGATGAACTCCTCTTTTCTGCAGCAACCTCAGCAGCTTGGTGTGATGAAAGAGTATTTTCATCGACACTGAAATTACGTTTTTGCCCAGTTCAGCAGAACTCTTTGATTCCTTTGACTATGAAATCATTTAAAAGTACAAGGTTGCCCTGTTCTGAACAAGCAAATCTATCTATCTGCAAACATATACATTTCAGGTAGTCGTTTTTTCACTGTCCAAGCGTGTGTTCTAACCTTGAGGGCTTCTTCAGGAATATGCAGCTCTCCTCGAACCACAGTGAACAGGTTAATATGTGAGGCAGGTTAAGATAAAAGCTCTTTGCAGGGGTGAGAAACATGCACTGATAGCCTCATCTATTATGCAGCACCCAGAGTACAGTGAACATTCCCATCTATTCAGGAACAGATAAAGTTACAATGTTGCCCGTGCCCCATGTGTCACTGGATTTGACACAGCACAAGAAAATATTTAAAGGATATCATATCCAAACCTCAATTTATCATCTATGTTCAGTGTGACGTAGATTTGTTCCTGTATTCTGACATCGTTGACAAATGTCTGTAAACAAATGCAAATGAATGATGTTAGAACAGCATACAAAGGGCTTTGTCCAAAAGTGAGACTATTTAACCATTTTAAGTTAATCATTCTCAAACATGCACACTCTTATTACCACAATGGTACCTCATCCACTTTTAAAGACTGGGCGTCAAAGATTGTTTTAAACAATCCCTTGTCTTTTTTCACTCTTCTTTGTTTAGATATTTTCCTATCTGAAATTCGAAAATTGTTTATTCAATATTGAGTTGACAAAAAGCCCCTCTGCATAAAGTATTATAAGAAGACTTTCACCCTGGAGCTCCCGACGTTTGGCCTGACAGTTTCATGTTTGAGAGCATTATAAGAAAAAAATAAAAATGTTAAAAACAAATGTAACAAAAGACAGGATTTTCTTTTTTTTCTTTAAAAGAAAAATACTTTTCTTGTGTGAGCCACAGTCCCAAAATGCTACACTGCCTTACGAAAGTATTCGGCCCCTTTGAACTGTTCAACCTTTTGCCACATTTCAGGCTTCAAACATAAAGATATAAAATTTCAAATTTTTTGTCAAGAATCAACAACAAGTGGGACACAATCGTGAAGTGGAATGAAATTTATTGGATATTTTAAACTTTTTTAACAAATAAAAAAACTGAAAAGTGGGACGTGCAATATTTTTCGGCCCCTTTACTTTCATATGGAAGTATTTCTGTGCCACCTGAGTTTGAATACGAATTTTTAAGATTGAAATTTTTCAGCATCAAAATCAGACTTTGAATTTTAAAAAACATCAGATTTCTAGCACTGAAATTTTTTTTGCCTCTGAATTTTATTTTGTTAAAATAAATTCAGTGTTAAAAAAAATTGTTGTCTTAAAATATTCAGTTTTTCAAAATTCAACACGCAAAGAAATTCAACACCCCAAAAAATTCAGTGTAAAAAAAAAAATCAACCTCTCAAAAAAATTCAGTGTAAAAAAATTCAATTTCTAAAAAAAAAATCTGTGTGAAAAAAATTCAACCTCAAAAAATTCAGTGTAAAAAAATTCAACCTCAAAAAATTCAGTGTAAAAAGAACCAGACTCAACATCCGGGTCACCAGGGAGAAGCAATCGATCCCTGTCTCAATTCAGCCAACGTCCAGCCAATCACGTTACGCTCCACCGCAGCACCATCACCTGAGTTTGCTGCCATGGCCGACCGGTCCGTCTGGGTGGGTGTCACATGACCAATGGAGCGTAACGTGATTGGCTGGACGTTGGCTGAATTGAGACAGGGATCGATTGCTTCTCCCTGGTGACCCGGATGTTGAGTCTGGTTCTTTTTACACTGAATTTTTTGAGGTTGAATTTTTTTACACTGAATTTTTTGAGGTTGAATTTTTTTCACACAGATTTTTTTTTTAGAAATTGAATTTTTTTACACTGAATTTTTTTGAGAGGTTGATTTTTTTTTTTACACTGAATTTTTTGGGGTGTTGAATTTCTTTGCGTGTTGAATTTTGAAAAACTGAATATTTTAAGACAACAATTTTTTTTAACACTGAATTTATTTTAACAAAATAAAATTCAGAGGCAAAAAAAAATTCAGTGCTAGAAATCTGATGTTTTTAAAATTCAAAGTCTGATTTTGATGCTGAAAACTTTCAATCTTAAAAATTCGTATTCAAACTCAGATGGCACAGAAATACTTCCATACTTTCAGTGCAGCAAACTGACTCCAGAAGTTCAGTGAGGATCTCTGAATGATCCAATGTTGTCCTGAATGACTGATGATGACCAATAGAATCCACCTGTGTGTAATCAAGTCTCCGTATAAATGCAGCTGCTCTGTGATCGTCTCAGGGTTCTGTTTAAAGCTCAGAGAGCATCATGAAAACCAAGGCAGGTCCCAGATACTTTGTGGAGAAGTTTTAAGGTGGATTTGGATACAAAAAGATTTCCCGAGCTTTAAACATCTCAATGAGCACTGCGCAAGCAATCAAATTGAAATGGAAGACGTATCAGATCTACCAAGACCCGGCCGTCCCTTTAAACTTTCATCTGGAACAAGGAGAAGACTGATCAGAGATGCAGCCAAGAGGCCCATGATCACTCTGGATGAACTGATCTTCAGCTGAGGTGGGAGAGTCTGTCCAGAGGACAACAATCAGTAGTACACTGCACAAATCTGGCCTTTATGGAAGAGTGGCAAGAAGAAAGCCATTTCTCAAAGATATCCATAAGAAGTCTCGTTTAAAGTTTGCCACAAGCCACAAGTTCACAAATGCTCTCCATCCAACCTCACTGAGCTCCAGCTGTTTTACAGGAAGAATGGACAAGAATTTCAGTCTCTCGATGTGCAAAACTGATAGAGATAAACCCCAAGAGACTTGCAGCTGTAATGGCAGCAAAAGGTGGCGCTACAAAGTATTAACTCAAGGGGGCTGAATAATATTGCACGCCGCACTTTTCAGTTTATTTGTTAAAGTTTAAAATATCCATTAAATTTCGTTCCACTTCACAATTGTGGCCAACTTGTTATTGATTCTTGACAAAAATTTGAAATTTTATATCTTTATGTTTGAAGCCTGAAATGTGGCAAAAGGTTGAAAAGTTCAAGGGGGACGAATACTTTCGCAAGGCACTGTATATCCTATGATGTATTTTATTCGACTCTTTTAGTCTGAGAAAATATCCTCATGTCCAGTTTGTAATAATGTAAGATATTTGTTGCAAACAAGGACAGTGTCAGGATTATAATCACAGACATGATAACTGGAACACAGTCATGTAATCAGAAAGTATATGACACTCCTTGCAGTGAGTAAATAAGAACTTGTGTCTAAAACTGACAAAAGTTTTTAGACACAAAATAGTGAATATATTATACTCTCACCCCATTTAAGCTGCCCAAGTCCTTCACCTTATGCTCATCTGTGTTTGGGTCATAGTTGATGACAGCGTGCTGTTTGTCCACACTGCGGGACTGAATCATACAAAATCAAGTCAGTTCACTGTATTCCACACAAATGTCAGGTATTATGATTTTTGAATTGGCAGAGGAAGAAGGAAGAGAGTTTATGCCATAAGGAGTTACAGTAATGTACCTGCAGCATGAACTCACAGTCATCCCTCCCCACAAAGATCATCTCTCTGGGAAGACGATGGCGTGTTCCCCCACCGCTCACCAGAAACCAGGAAGTCAGACTCATTTCTGCCTCAAAAGTTCACCTCTGACCCTTAATGCATTGTGCTGAAAACAACAACATACACCTATTAAAGCATCTATTTATGAGACCTTGATCAACAAAATGTTTTTACAGTACCAATAGGTGTTAATGAAACATGCTGCAGCAAGTTTTTCTGGCATCTGTGCCTGTGCTGGTGTGTCATATGCAGAGCAGCTATTTCAGATCTCACCTAAGGAAACTGAGATGCTCATTACAGCATGTAGTGCTGTTAACAACATGAAATAAAACTAGAAGCATGGAAGCTTTGAAACAAAGTAAATTGTTCAACAGTGTCCCCCTGTCATCAAAACCACAAGCCATGCCATGCAAAGAGAAGGACGAGGTGAAGATGTCATGGGGTATGTCATAAGTAAGGCATCCAGGAAGGCAGTAATCATAAGTCTATTAAGATAATTCAATCCGATGCCCACAAACACAGCTCAACACACCAACATTACACACAAATCAGCCAGAAATAGACCAGAGGAGTCAGGCTGCAATTACTTATTTATTTTATTTATTTATGGTTTATTTGACATGGACAGTGCACATTAATAAACATAGAATGTAAATGTGCCAGAATTAGCCAAAATGGCTATTTTACATCTGTTGTCCATGGACCGATGTTAACGGGTCAGATGCATACTAAAAGAAAATCATAAAATACACAAACATCATGTTAAAACTTATTGATAAAAGAACACATAAGACATAAAAAGAGGATGGTTGATATAGGAAAAACAGGGAAAGAGAAAAAAAAGATAAATGTACAACTAATAAGTAGAGATGCTGACAGTGTGATGTTTAGTGTTTACATATCTGGTGGCTAACTAACCACTTTTTTAGGTTGTATTTGAATGTGTGGTATGTACGTATATCTCTAATGTGGGATGGTATTATGTTCCACTCAGGTGAAGCTCTAATATGGAACATGCAGATTGGCCAAAACTGCTTTTTCTCATCTGGATTATACAGTCACCTCTAGTTGTACTTCTTGTGAATATATTTTCAAATGAACCTGTTTTTTATAAATTGTCTTAACACAGAAGGGGCATGTCTATTTATAATCTTGTAAGGTTAGACATGAGTTCAGTTCTTTCTTTACAGTCCCCACATTTATTCTCCAAATGACTCTCTCATATGATTTCCATTCAGCAGTTGAAGTTCCTTCTGTGTAAAACAGCACAACAGCTCTTTTGAGTGAAACAAGCATCCTCCCTCTGCAGCAGCAGCACAAGGGCCTTGCTGACTCACGCTCATGGGTAACTATGGCTGAAATAATGAGATTTAATTACACACAGTTTGTCATATCTGGACCTCCTGATTGTGAATTTAGCCCCAGTGAGACTTTCAGTACTCTGACTCCTACTGGCCCAGATTTCCTCATGCTGTGCTTGGCTACACAAGGCTTCAGATATCAATGTTCTTTGCAAATGACAGCACATGAACTGTTGGTGGAAACGGTTGCAGCTGATGGGGTGAAGACGACCAATGGCTGAGGCTGAAAAGAAACCCGGTTAGGCCGTGTCTAAGACCAGCACTCTGCATGAAGCCACTTATTATCGATACCACGAACACTCAGGTCATATAATCAGATGCTACATTATACAAAGATGATGCGTATTAGCATATCAATGCTAATAACTGAGTCCAGCGCTCATCACTCATTTCTCTGACGCGTAAATTGCTCCTTCAGGTTCTGAACATCCCTACGTGCCGCCTTTCACATAAATACATGTTAACCCAGACACATTTGTACAAATATCTCCCACGTGATTTACCAAGCGAACAAAAATGTTATGGAAGCTGTCTGCTGATGTGCATCCAAAGATCTCAACCGTTATGGGTGACACATATTTGTCTCGCAAACAGC